>JARBWK010000007.1:67346137-67826624 GCA_030556195.1 Anolis apletophallus | reverse complement strand
CTTTCCCTGAATTCTGCAGGAAGCAGCCACATGATAGCAAAGCAGGATTGCCCACTTTAAAATACTAATGTGATATCATCCTCAATCAAGGAAGCCACAGCTCTAAGTCTGCAAGACCTAAGCAGGGCTATTAATAAGAGGGTGATTTTGAGGTCTCTTGTTTATTGGGACACTACAATTCAAAGTCAGGTTAACAGCCATTGACACAATAAACCATAGTTAGCCTTGGCTACTTTGAACTACCAACACTGTATAGGGATGCAAATCTTTGTAAAGTTTGTTCTTACAGGCAAAAAAAGAATAATTTCACCTTTTTTGTACTGAGATTAAGTTATTTCATTCAAAGTTTTCAAAGACCTGTCACAATTTGGGAATTATACACAGAGTGGGTTTGTGGCATTTCCTGTACAGAAAGCAAGTTTACTACAGAGAAGTTTGCTACTATGGAAAACAACATTTCTGTGCAGAAAATGAGCTCCCTGAACAGAAAACATAAAATATTGGGTTTTTCCTGAAAAGGAAATAGAATTTTCAGCACAAAAAGTTGCATAAGTTCTGATGTGGTTTTATTTTGTCTTATCTTGTGATTTTACTGTTGTGAGTCGCCCCGAGCCAAACGGGAGTGGCGACTGATAAATTCAAATAAATAAATAAATATGTTGCACAGAATAACTCCCATTCAGGATTGTCCTCATCAGGGTTTCCCAATACACAAGAAATCTGGTTTTTTAACCATTGTTGAAATAGTTACAAATTATTTCTTGGCCCACTGTACTCTACCACTCAACTTATATCATGATTCTTTATTTTTCATAATCAATTTATCAGGTATCAGCAACCTCTAGGTTTCAAGTCCATTTTACCTCCCCTCATATGTTGGAGGAGCACATTTTGTCCTAACATTCTTTCCTCTGACATTTCTCCAAGTGCCCCCAGATTTTAAACCAGTTATTTAAAATTTTCACTCCTGCCAAGTTTCAGAACAATTAGTCTATCCACTGATTTGTAAGTCCCCCCCCCCCCATTTAAGCACATGTGATTAACCTACACTGGGGCTCTAACACAGGCAGCCCCAGTTTTCTGGTGTGAGCAGAATTCTGGGAAATATGGTTGGGGTCTTTTGAACACTCTGTTACAGAAGTCCTAGCCTTCTCAGAATTCTGCTCACACTAGAACAGGGCTGCAGTTTTAAGAGAAGGGAGGGGAAGGTAAAGGTTGAACAATTTGGGGAGGGAGTGGGAATTTGGAAAATATCAGTTTGGAGTAAGACACATAGATGCTGAGGGTAGATGACAGTGAGGTGGAAGGGACTACTAGGCCACCCTGTCTCCTCCCACCAATTGTCACTTCCCCTCACAGCCCTATCCATTCACTCTTGTTGCTTCAGTCATGCCCATTTTTACCTCAGAGGCAAGCCTCAGCCTTGGCTCCGGGAGAAACCACTGATGGAAAATGAGGTGGCAAGGCCCTCCACTAACGTCAAGAATACACATTTTTTAATAAATCTCCCCAAAAGTTTCCTAGGCTTGTATTTCAATTTGTAAATATTTTGGAGGAGTTCTTTCCAATTAGTAATTTGAGGGTTCGTATTTCCAAATAGTCCGAATCTCCAAATTATGAAGCTGAGCTCCAAAGCATTGCACACCCCTACTTGCTACTCATTGCAGCTGACTTCTCCTGATACAATATCATCCCACTTTTCCACAGAGACAAGAAAAAATAACTGTGAAACTTATTATGGCATAATGGACTAATTATATTCCTACTACACAGAATTGTTAAAGCAGAGGTGAAGAATAATTCATAAGCATTCCAAAGAGATATGAATAAATAATCTGGCACAATAAATCTGCATGTCATAGCAATGGCAATTAAGCTATATGCTGTAACATAGGAAGATGCAAAAATCAATTCGCAATATGAAAAAAATGAGTAAAAAACAGAAGATCACCACAGAGATGGTGACAATTAAGAATAACTTAAATAGTGTCAGTAATAGTATTTGAATGGGTAAGAGGGGGATCATAGTCAGAGTTATTGTATTAAATGATTGCTCTTCAGTGGTTGGAAGAAAGTATCATCTCTTTACAATGTAATCCTCTGTATAAGGGCACAGAAAGTTTTCTCATACTGAGTCAGCCCACTGGTCCACCCAGTCCTATACTGGAAACCCTTACTAACAGTAAATTCCCTGATTTTCAGACAGTTTCCCCCCAGCTCTACTAGACATTGTAGTAACTGAAATCATGTTCTTCCAAAGTCTTAGTCGAGATTTTAACCACTACATCACTTCTGTCCAACATTTCAAAGCAATTCTTCCACTAACCTCAAGAGTCAGGAGTAGTGCAACCTAATGAAGCACCCCAAGGATTATTAAGAAAATGAGTTATTTAGTTATTTATTTATACATTTGTTATATTTTCTCATGACGGCTGGTCAGGGATATGAAATCCAAAACACCTGGAGAGCTAGCTGTCCCTCCATAACAACAGGATATCAGAAACTACAGTACGTCATCCCATTGCTGAGCTCCAGAAGAGCTTCTAGCCATTGTGCATGTCCTATGTTGACAGCAGTAGAGGCACCTCATGACCAGGGAGTCACTAAATGACCACAGACTCCTCCCCACTGTCACCACAAGTTGGGGACAAAATGTATGGCCATTGGACTTCCTGCAGATTAAGCAGCCATGGTAGATAAAAAAGAAAAAAATGTTCTAAATAGAAAGAAGGAAACATTTGGGTTTCAAATGAGTTATTTTCCTATAAATGTTTTGGCTACTAGCAACTCCATATTAATGATTAGCATCTGCAAAACAGATGGCCCAATATAACAATTGTTATTTAAAGAAAAGCTGGAGCTATCCAGGTGGTACATTATTTGTGGATAATTTGCAATCATCTTTTCCAAAATATTATATATTCAGCAGAGGTATGTGTTCGTTTGTTATAGAATCCTCTAACCAGGCATCATGAATTAATGATTTATTATGTTGCATTACTTTGTTTATAATGTGCTGTTATATTACAATATGTCAAGTTAGCTAATGACTTGTCACATTATAAAATATCATCAGGAAAATTGAACCTAAATTTAAAAACCAACATACACATTCCCTCCTCTAGGCTAAGCTCTTCCATACCACATGCAGAAAATTTCAAGCAGGAAGTATTTCTTCCAAGAAGCTGGTATTCCCTATCATAAGTTACCCTGCCATGTTACTTTTTTCTGTTAAGTAAATTATTTGGAGCCTTTCTTGATTTGTCTCTCTGTGTGTGTATGTTTGCATCGATACCATTATTTTGGAGAAATTTCCAAAACTACAGTCCTCTACCTCAAATATTATAGTCTTGTCATTAGAAGAAACTTTAAGTGTAGTTCAGCAAAGGAAATAATAACCCAGAATATTGGTGGAATTCGCCCTTGCTGTAGGCCTTCGATCAGAAATTCAACATTAATCTCTTGGGGATGAACTTGTTCTGGATTTCCCTGTATCCAACAGGAGATTGCACTTGATGTTCTATAAATATTTCCCCAAATGCAATTATACTTTTAATATGGCTGTAATATGGCTGCTTTCACAGCCAAGGAATGAAGTTAAAATAACCCATCTAATGCAATGTTGGTTTTTGTAAATCATTTTAACTTTGACGTCATTTACTTCTGGCCTCCTCATCCGTCTTTTTCTTTTTCTTTTTTTCCCTCCTCCTCTTCCTCTATATTTTTTTTACTTTGGAAACCATGCTCAAAATTTGCACTAAAGTTCAGAACAATTCAGTAATGACTACTTACCAACAGATAGCCAGCCACTTTTTTTTTGGTTGGTCAGCCTATTCAAATACAGTTTGAAATTTTACCACCATTAGTTTCTTTCTTTCTTTCTGAAATTATAATTGTAATTTCCCTTCTCCCAGTAATATGAATCTTTCATTTATTTAGCATTCAAGAAAATATCAGTTTTGAGGAAATGAGAGGTGGAGAGATGGGAATGATAACTCATACTAGGCTTGTGCAGTTTGGCCAAAAGGCACACCATTTTGGGGTCTTTTCATTCTGTTTACCAGGAAGTTACTCAAATGGGGAGTAGTGTTGCCATTTTCATTCAGCAAAGATTGGACCCATTGGCTACAATTGGAAACTTTAAAGGCTCAGTCCTCGGTCATTTTAAGGCCTATCCTGCATGAAACCTACCCCAGTTTTAGACCCAATTTACAATTGCAGGCTTGCCAAGTTTCATAACAATTCACCAATCTACTGACTTCTTAGAAGACAGGGTTCTAGGAATTGTAGTCACTGGTTATGTCCATTCTCTGCCAATCAAAGAATGGGCACAACCAGGCCTTTTATTGGCTGAAAAATGGAGATAGAGAGAGAGAAACATCAACTCCCATCATGCTCTGAGAGGAACTCAGACACTTTTCAATGCCTGCCCCATCCAAGTGTTCCTGGGAAAGCAAATTCCCAGCAGAGCCCTTTCTGGAGGAGGAGCCTAGGGAACTTTTCTGGTGTTTGGGAGGGATAAAAGATGCTGCATGATCTTCTCTAAGAGCCCCAAGGCAGGCCCCTGCTCAAGCCAGTACTCAGTGTGAATAATGAAGCTATGACCAATTTTAGGCAAGAACTGCTGTACAGATAATGGATGCTTCTTAATTCATCCCATTATTACATAGCCTTGAGAAAGTTCCAGGAGGAATTAAACGGGTGGATCCAATTATATGTGTATTTCCCTGTAAGCTGTTGTGCGTAGGAATTGCCCATTGGGGCACTTATTCTAAGAAGGAGTTTATTTTCCCCTGAGAGGATTCCATCATTGGAGATTTTGGCACCCTTCACTGGGTTATTGTGGTAACCACCACACCCCTGATGTTGATGTGCGGTGGCACTGAGATTGATTCCAGGATATTGCTTCTGGATTAGAGATCCATGTCATTTGTTTACAGGGATAGGAGTGGTGCTGTGTGCACTTCTCAATTGCTCGCAATTGGCGTTGAAATATCGTGAAGTTACTGACTTTAGAGGTGAAGGAATGCATCTGCAGAGTCCACCTCCAGGCTTCATTATAGGAGTTTACACCATTCCTCGAGTGTGGACATACAAATGCAGCATCGAGGTACTTTCCATTGCAAGGACCTTTCATAGTTGCGGATACAGCTACTTTGCATGTTGGACTAATACATCTAACTTTGTTGTGCTTACCCATAATGGATTGGAATGTGACCGTAATATAGAGGTGTAAGCATGTATTTCTAGCAATATATTGATCCTGAGAGGTACTTACCTGTTGGAAAATGTAGTACACCGTTTACCTACCTTGTAATTTTTGATGTTATGTAAGTTTAGAATGTGTATATATAATATATAAGATTAACATATTTATATGATACGTGATTTTTGGTCGCTTCCATAGCCTGTTAGTTTTATTTCAGTTTGCTCAGTAGCAATCCCTTTTGCTTAGCTCTGTAGACATTTTCTATCAGACTAGTTGCCAAGATAAAGAGTATATCCTGTTCCCAGTTGCCTGGAAATCTGGTTGTTTCTCCACACAAGTAAATGTAGTGTTGCACTTAAGTTTCAAGAATGAATAGAAACGGGGTGGGATGAAAAACTGGAGAAGGAGAAACTAGATAGCCCAAAGGATAGACAAATGAAGACATACTCTTTCACCTCCAGTTGAACAGTACAAAGCTTTGGGGACATTTCTTAGTATGACTGAAAGCTGTTGCTGTCATGATAGTTCGATAACATAGAGGTGGATTATAGCAGGCTACTTCCTTGTGGACAGGTATGCTCATCACAAACACAAGGATACCATCAGAGTTGCCACTAATTGGCTTCTTTCTTGGCAGTTGCAGCAGAAAATAGTTGGGCCAAATAGCCCTTGTGATTTAACAAACCCCAGTCCCTTGTGATTTCAGTACAGAATGGGGGATAGTAGCATAGGTAATTCAATTGCCGAGGGTAAAGAAATGTGCTACTGTTTCTATGTCTCTGCATAATTAATGTGTTCATTTCCAACGGTTGTCAATTTGATTTCTATCTACTAGTGTTCCGTTAAACATTATTAGAATTAATATAGGAGAAGTAATCAGATTGCCTAGCCTTTTCATGTCAAGTGAACATTGTTTCAGAAGAAACTGGAGTCATGCAGTCACAGTAGTTTCATGACAAGGCTATTATTTTCAGATGATTTTTCTCTAAGTGCCTTATGCATAGCGGCAGCTGAGGTTTTCTGTGTCAGGAGAGCAGTGAATCTGTTACATGTCTTTCTCCAAGTTAAAGGAACTAATCACAATACTGAATTTAACTTAATTGTTGTGGGTGAACCATTGACTAGAATGGGTGATTGTTCATTTCAACTCACTGCTAGAAAGAATTTAACAAAAATCTGCATTTTGAATATTTAGGACTGAGAAAAGTTAAAATTATAATTAAGATTAGAAATTAAATGTTGGAAAAACAAAATTGACAAATTATTTCACTAAAACCCAAACTTTTGGTGATTTACCTTTAAGAGTCTGACTCATTCCAATACATTCAATTATGTTAATATTCACATACACAAACCTCCTCATCTTTCACATTTCTATTTCCAACAGAACAAAACCATCATGGGAATGAAAGTGCCTGTTTTTGACAGGTACAAATTTCAGTCCAGTTCATTTTGAGTAAGTTACCAAAACCTGAAAATTTGTTCGTTTTTTGAATGGAAAGGGAATTTAATTTAAGAAAACTGGGTGTTCAAGAAAGGAAATTAATAGATTTTCTGATGTGATGTAATTAAATGTAATATTACATCACACAGTTTTAAGATTGTATGATGCTTTTTGTTCCAACTGGAATCTTCTGATGAGATGCTAAACTGAGATGTGGTTGCCTCTTATTTTAAGATGGTAAAAAGTTAGCTGTGGTTCACTGCAATGCCCTCAGCTTTCCAAGAGGAAATTTTCAACTCAATTCTCACACAATTAGGGCTTTTAACTTCAACTTTTGAACAAAATAGGTCATTTCATGTCTTTTCCTTTCTCAAATCACCTTAAATATATCTTCCTGAGCAAATGCAGAAAAGTCAATGCTTGCTCTCTTTTTTGTCACCTTATGCAATAACGTAATTAAAATAAAGCAGGATATCTTTCCGAAAGAAATAATTCCCTTCAAAGTAGTAATATTTCTTTGTGTTACTGAGATGAAAAAATTGAGCTAGAATTAATCCACTGCCCCTTTATCAAGACCAATAAAAATTGAGCAATAAAATATAATCTGATTGTGCTATTAGCACAAATGAATTTTTCATCATCAGTTCACAACTAAATCATAAATTATTTTTCAACAGCTTTTTAATGTGATGAAAGATAATCAAGGTCTGTCGTGAAGTACTCAAGTACTCTATCTGAATAATCATTCTGTTTTCAGTGAAAATTAAAGCCTGTACTTGATTGTGTTTCATTTCTGTAATCCAGATAGATTCAGATTGAGGCTAATAATCTAACCTGAAGATAATGTCCTAAATCTATATACCTGGAAATAAGTCCCATTGAAGTGGACCGCCATAGGCCTGTATAGCAAATATCACTCTGGGTTGTTTTGGGTTTTTTGTTTTTTGTTGGGTTTTTTTGTATTGAGGGCATTTTGGCAGACGTCTTGCCAATTACCTGTAACAACTGTTATAGTGCCACAGATGAGATCAATCATTTCTGAAATGTACCCGAGAAAGAAAGATCTTAAGAGAGGAGCTGTTGAGGAAGTTCAGCAATGTAATAGAGGAGACAATGCAGGTAGCCAGTTGGCAGCAACCCTGGCAGGAGATATTAATGCCATCAACCTGTGCCCTTACTGAGGTCTAATGCACCAGCATTGCACTAACCAAACCATACTTATCTTCTTAATTATTTGAGATTTCTGTTAATAAGCATATTAGCCTCGTCTCAGCCATCCTACAACTGGCAGTAGTTAGGATCCATCTGATATACTCCTGCATCAGCAAAAGAGGGAAGGAGGCCAAGGGCATATCTACAAGAAAATGTCACATGAAGCGGATACAGGGTAATGCAGGGCAAAAATACCCACATTGACCAAAGTCCCACATTGACTAAAGCTAATGAATACTCGAAATTTGGGCCCAAACCCTGACTTTGGGCCTATGCAGACAGTTGGGACAGGTCCAAGATAGAAATGGTTGTAACTGTTTTCATTGTCATCTTGTGTTTCCTAGGCTCAGAGAAGGGAGAAGGTAGAGTGAAATTAAATTTCTATACTCCCCCTCCCTCCTACTTCATCATCTAGTCACCCGGTCCAATGAAACTGCACGTTACGGCCAACTGGTAGGACCTGTGTTGTGGCCACAAATTGCTGTGACATAGAAAACAGGAGGGGATTGTAATGGTTGCTATCCAGAGGCATCAAACCAAATTTAGCACATCTGTGCAGTAAGGACTTCCTCCTAACTCCGCAGTGGGTGGATGGGAGATGACTGTGAAAACCATCCTGGGGCTGATCCAACATAAACCATGCTGGGTCAGCTCAGGGATAAGGGGTTATTGTGGATCTGCTCCTAGGCTGCCATCCTGTTGGTTAATCCAATTAGAGTAGACCCATTTAAACAACTTTTGAATGGTAATTCAACATATAGCTAAATTTCATTGATTCAGTGAGTATATTCTAGTAAAGATTAACAGAAAGGATACCATAACATTTTTGTAACTTTGCATTATTACACGCAGAAAAAGAGCCCTTATAGATTGGATCAAAAGCCTTTCTAACCCTTCATCTTCCACTGATGACAGCCTACAAGAACACAGCGATTCTACTCACATCTCCAAGCAGCTATGATGTATAGGTGTGTACTGTATAAATAAGTATCTATTTTATCTATACTTTGTCTCACAAATATATTGTATCTATAACCATGCAAGATGAACTGATAGTTTCCATAACAGAACAATTCTGTACATTTTAGCAACTTGGTGCTTATATATTGTACATAGGACTACCTTAAAAATAGTTCCAAAATTGTTAACTTGTTCAAAATGCAGGACCTAACATGTTCTAGGTTCTGCATTTGTGTGATCAGTCTGTGATCAGATGACATTTTTCTAACACTGAACTATAGATATTGGTTTCCAAACATCTTTCTTTCTGAGCTGTTCTCCAGCTGTTCTTCTGTTTCACTACAGCAGCTATATACCGAAATGTACCAACAAGATAGAACCTTTTACTCTTTTCATTGTACATTTTCCAGAATTTAGAATTCTCCTCATCAGGGACCCATCTGCCTTTTTTCCCACTGGGGAGGGGGGGGGTTATATTCATATTAAATTGTTATATTTATCTCCTGGTCTTGCTTTGTAGATGTCTTTATACTTACTTTTGCTGCCTTTTAATACTATCTATTACAGTAGGTCTACTTATCATGTGAGCTTGTTGACATGGCTTGATTTATACATGAAGAAATTTGAATACAAGAGAATCACTCTATATGACCCAGCAATGCCTAGAGGAGTGTCCTATTTAGGCATCCAGTGTGATTCTATGATCTATATTCACCAGACATGTCACTAGAATCACAATGTAAACCTAAAAAGAACACTTCTAGGCATCATTAGGTCATCTAGAGCAGGACTTCTTAAACTTTTCATGTGGACCCCCTTTTGTCCCCAAAAATGTTTACGTGAGTTGGACATATCAGTATATAAAATCAAACATTTACTGATAACAAGTCAGCATTTGTAAGCCTTGCTAAACAGTCTGATTTTCAATGTGTTGTCGAAGGCTTTCATGGACGGAATCACCTCTGAGGATGCCTGCCATAGATACAGATGAAACGTAAGGAGAGAATGCTTTTGGAACATGCCATACAGCCCCAAAAACCTACAGCAACCCAGTCTGATTTTCTTTTATGAAAATAGGAAGTACAACAGAAGCATCTAGGTAAGAAAAATGGGATTCCAGAGTACATATCATTTTACATGAAAAGTCTTGGAACAGTTCCCTCACATAATACATGGGCCTATCATACTTTACATGTATTATGATTTGTGATGTCACAACTTTCATTTTGGAATAATAATCAAAATATTGGTTTTTCAGTATTCTGACAGGATTAATACCAAAAAGTATGTGCATACACACACACACGCACACACACACAATGTTTTATCTCTATCTTGTTCAGCTAGTAGGAATAAAGTAAAATGCATATAAAAACATATTACTTCTACTAAGATTCTTTTTTCAGGTTATACTATACACACACCCATACACACACACACACACACACACACACACACACACACACAAACACCAGTCCTTGATGTCTTCCCTTCTGTATTTACTAGGCATGGTTTAGAACCCAAAAATAGGAAATCGGAAATCTAATGGGGGGGGGGATTTTTTATTAGTAAAAGAAAGACTTACAAAAAATTTCCCCAAAATTTCTAAAATGTAACTTAATTACTAACAAAATTCGTTAGTAGTTCGTATGCCAGAGCATGCGCATTCCAGATGGTTTTGGCCTACAACTCCCAGAAATCCTAACAGCTGGTAAATTGGCTGGGATTTCTGGGAGTTGTAGGCCAAAACTTGAATAAATCACACTGAATTCTAGATGGGACTCTCCAAATAGGAAGGAGAGAGGGAAGGAGGGAGGGAGGGGGCTAGTCTATTCTTGGAAGCAGCAAAAAAAAGGAGGAGGCCCCCCCCCCTCGCTCCTCACTGCCTCTCACCCCGATCCTGAGGGAGCGAGGGCCCAAGTTTGCCCAGGCTGAGAGGAAAAGGAAGAGGCCTGAGGCTGTGAGGAATGGTGTGAGTTGAAGTCCAAAACACCTACATGGAGGGCTGAAGTTGGCCCCTGCGATGGGGCAAGGCAGAGCAACGGGGAAGAGAAGGGGGGGAGAAGCCAGCAGGAAAGAGGAGGGGGCAGAGAAGCATCTGAGAGAGCGCAGGGAGAGAGAGGAGGAGAAGCGTGTGTGTGTGTGTGTGTGAAATTGGCCCCTGCGATGGGGCAAGGCAGAGCAACGGGGAAGAGAAGGGAGGGGGGGAGAAGCCAGCAGGAAAGAGGAGGGGACAGAGAAGCATCTGAGAGAGTGCAGGGAGAGAGAGGAGGAGAAGCGCACGCGCGCGTGTGTGTGAAATTGGCCCCTGCGATGGGGCAAGGCAGAGCAACCGGGAAGAGAAGGGGGGGGGAGAAGCGTGGAGGACTACACTTTCCAGAATGCATTGCCTAGCAGCAGCGTCACTTCCAGTTCCCCATAGAAATGCGGGAAAAAGAAGAAGCTGAATGAAGGCGGGAAGGAAATGAGGGGGAGAAGCCAGGGAGAAGTGAGTACGTAGTACAATAATTAAGAATTTATTACGATCATAACGCAAATTGTTGGCCTCAAGGACCGTAAAAGAAAGTCTACTTCCTGGTTAGCTGCCGTGATGCGTATAAACTAGAAAGTCCCATTACATACAAATCACTTACGATTTCTTTTAATTTTCATAACTTTTTTCTCATGCCTAGTATTTACCAATGCAAAAAATCTGGAAGAAACTTCTACAGTAGTGCCATTGCAAAGGAATATATATTTAGATTCAGTTATTACATCAATATTTCAGGGTGGGCCATAAACATTTGCATGTAACATATCCATAATAATTCATTTCAACGGTTGTTAACAATGACTAAATGGCATGCCTAATCTACTTAAACAGGACATCTGGTGTAGCCTGATTGGAAGAATTTCCAGATGTGGGCTGGTATTTTTCAGCATACATCTTCTATAAAAGAGCACTCATTAATCTAAACTGAATTATGAAATGAAAATAGATTGCTGCAGCCATGAAGTGTTCATAGGAGGTCTCAAAAAACTAGGGTAATAGAGTTAGTATTTGAGTGCATTAATTTGATAATGTATGCTTAGTGGCTATTGAAGAAAAAAAGAACAGTTTGATTCCAATGACCATTTTTCTGTAGAACAGTTTTCCATGTTATTTGATATTTTAATCTCCTGAACTTAACTCAAAAGATAACTCAAAACACACTAGAGACAAGAGGATATGAGCATCCTTTACAGAGCAGAATATACAGTATTTGCATCGAAAAAGCATTTGTGAAAAGTATGTTTATAACAACAAAAATCTCTGATATCTGTATTGCAGAATTAGTGACACTTCTTTAACTGCCAGGACTCAATGCTGTGAAATCCTGGGAGATATAGCATGTTGAGACTAGCACTATTTGGTAATATAGCCCAAGGGCATTATGAAACTACATTTTCCATGATTCTGCGGCATTGAGTAATGGTAGTTTAAGTGGTATCAATGCATTTATTTTATAGTGTAGATGCACTCTTTTCCTGGAACTGAGTTGTCTTGTTGCTTGTCATCCTTGTCATGCTGAAATAGTCATATATGAGCATTAATGCAGTTTGGCACAACTTTAACTGCCATGGCTCAGTGCTATGGAATTCTGGGAGTTTAGCTTCTCTGCCAAAGACATCTTTATTCTTCTCTGCCAAAGAGGGATTAGCACTCTATGGAAGAGAAGGCTAAAGAAAATGCAAAATTATAACTCCCAGAATTTCATAGTACTAACCCGTGGCAATTAAAGTGAATCATTGAATTCCCACCATGAAATAAATAGACTGGACACAGGAAAATGGATCTAAAGGGCCATTTCCAGACCTATTTATTTAAAAGAACATGGAATAACCTGTGAATGAAAAAAAACCCCTGTTCAGGGGAATCAGTCTGTTAAGCATAGCTGAGGAGAGGCTCCATAAACTGTGGCAACAGGGCTCCACCTGCTGCATGCTCCCCAGGCAGGAGGGAGCAAGGGCCCGCAGAGACTCTGACTGAGCTGTATGGAGCCCTAAGGGCTCTGTGATGTACAGTTTGAGAACCTCTGCTCTAGAGTCCCTAGGTGAGACAAAACCATTTTGTTAAAGAGTATCAGTTTTCACCAATTCTGCTGCCTGGCCCACAGCCTGAGGAGGAATCCCAAGCCTCCTTTCAAATTCCCCCACTTGTGTCAATATAAGTGCCCTCTCATTGGCAGCCATGTCCTCTTCGACTGCAGCATCTCAGGGAAGATGAAATTTTGCAGAGGTCTTCTTGGCTGATCCTTTACCCTTCGATCCTCCTTGTCCCTTCTCAGAAGCCATGCTGCTACAACAAGAATTCTAACAAGCAAAATATATAAATCTCCTATTTCTCATTGAGATACTGTGCACAACCAAAACTACCTCTGAAACCACTTAAGTATTATGGCAACTTATGCTATAATTGCCTAATACACTGAAAAATGCCTGCTGAAACAACTGAAATGAACACTTGATCAAAATTAAATGGTGCCTCCACAACGTTTGATAGAACAAATTATCTGAACAAAGTTGGCCACCCTGTGTTGTTTGAGATACCACAAAATGGTAAACTTACTTCCAAACAGGCTTCCTGTATATTCTGAGACCAGGCCCCAAAATAAAATGGCCACCCCACAATACTTGCGGTACAACAAAATGGCCACCTTACTACCAAACAGGATCTCTGCTAGTCATGCGGTTAGGACCAAAATTTAAATGGCTGCCCAGCCCAATGTTTAATTACAATGAAGAATGGCAAGTCTTCTAATAGAGTCTTTTGTTAATGTTAGTACTGATGTTATTACTATGACGGTCATACACCAGAGCAAGAACACCCTTGACCTTAAACACCACACCAGCTTGATAAAATCAGCAAGCAGTCTATTGAAGAATATATGTAGGCAAAGCAGTAATAAAATAGCAAAAACAGTAAAGATACAATATATAAAATAGTCCATAAGCTTCAAAGGAAAACAAGATCCATGAGTACATAAAACCTCACAGAACTAGGCACTTGAATCCACGAAAAAAGACAACAGGAAAATTTCATAGACAAATCTTAAGCTTGGTACTAGGCATGGTTAGGTACAATCGAAATCTTCATAATTCGGAATAAATTCGGATCAAATTCCTTTTTGAAGCAATTTCAAAGCGATTCAGTAACCCGGAAGTATCCTTGCCATTCAGAAGCATTTTCCTCCATTTCTCTTATGGATCAGTGAGTCGGAAATTATTCAACTTTTCAAACCCATGTGGATGGATTCTTTTCATTTCCTTTCCCTCCCGTGTCAGTCCTGGCAAGAGCTGCTGTTTAACCCAGTTTGGATGGCTTTCCTTCGGTTCCCTTTCTCTCCCGCGTCAGTCCCGGGCGAGAGCCATTGTTTAACCCAGTTCGGATGGCTTTCCTTCAGTTTCCTTTGTCTCCCATGACAGTCCTGGGCGAGAGCCACTGTTTATCCCAGTTTGGATGGCTTTCCTTCAGTTACTTTTCTCTCCCGCATCAGTCCTGGTTGAGAGCTACTGTTTAACGTAGTGTGGATGGCTTTCCTTCGGTTCCATTTCTCTCCCATGTCAGTCCCGGACGAGAGCCACTCTTTAACCCAGTTTGGTTGGCTTTTCTTCGGTTCCCTTTCTCTCCCACGTCAGTCCTGGGTGAGAGCCATGGTTTAACCTAGTTTGGATGGCTTTCCTTCAGTTCCCTTTCTCTCCCGCGTCAGTCCTGGATAAGAGCAATTGTTTAACCCAGTTTGGATGGCTTTCCTTCAGTACCCTTTCTCTCCCATGTCAGTCCTGGGCAAGAGCCACTGTTTAACCCAGTGTGGATGGATATCTTCCCTTTGCTTCCCCCCCCCTTCTGGAATAAAAAAACTACTTTCAAAGTAAAGACCACCCAATGAAACAGGAAATAACACTTTGAAACCATTAACAAAGGATTCAGAAGTCTCGGAAGTTTTGAAAAGTTTTGAACTTTTTTTCCTGTGAAAATCGGAATTCACTTTCGATCCAAACCACCAGCGCCCCCTACATCTGAAACAAGTTTTAACCATTTTTTTTATTAAACAAGCCTACTTGGTACATGAAATTAAGAGCACTTGAAAGCAAGACCATAATAAAATAACATTGACCCGACTGAGACAACTCTCTCCCATGAGTTTTTCAGATCCCAAAACGGAAAGAAAAGCATTTCTCTTGACCCTCCCACCAAAGATTTGTTATTTCTCTTTTGCTGTAGATAAACTGATCATCTCAGTCTGTGAAATATTGGTCTGTTTACTAAAACTTTGCTTTCTGTCCAAGTTTTCATTATCTTATCTTTCTCTTAATTTGGGGGGGGGGGTATTGGGAACTATTTCAGGTGGCTGGCACTTCGGCCCTTACTCCGCTGTACTAGGCCTTAGGCCTTTCCTCAGGAGCAGGTGCTGGTGGGATTACTTTAATAATTATAACATTCTAGTATTGGAAGGCGACTCAAGGTGGCTTACAAATTGGCAGCGATTTTATGCCAGAAAAACCCACAATATACAATTAAAACATTTTAAAAGCATTATAAAATTAATATAAAATCAATACAATACAAAAAAAACCATTAAAAACACATAATAACAAGTGAAGGGCCTCTCACAACAATGTGGCCTTGTGAATCTTGAGAAAGCTTGGACCTGTCATCTGAGCTTATCTCAGGCACAAGCAAACCCTCATCCCCATTGCCAACAGACCCTGGCCAACCATCAGTAACATCATCCCCATTTCCATCATGAACATCAACATGAACATCAGACACAATCCGAGGCCAAACAGGCTGACATACCACAATAAAAATAATTTACATACAATTTGCACACTATTCGTATATTTTCATATGCATTCCAAAATAAATAGTGTATTTTAAAGGCAAAGAAGATATATCTTAGGAGCCTTCCAGACAGAGCTTTAACCCGCGATCTATTATGGGATTACCTGGGGTGTCCAAATGGCTTCCCAGTTTATTCCAGATTAATTAAACACTTGGAAAGGTCAGGATCTTACCAGGTGTGAGCCCTATGGGGATTGACTTCTGGGAACACTTTCGCAATCTCTGGGGTCAATCGCAGTGATCCTGGTTCTTCCCCATCCAGCCCCCCCTCCATTTAGCCCCAAACTTATTTGAGGGGACTGGTTGCATGCTCAGCCCCCTCAGTCAAAAGCTCCTGGGACATCAAGTCTGGAGGTGGGGCGGGCTGAGGAGGGAAACCTCCTAGTGCATGATTTTGACATGCCAGGAGCTTTCAACAAAAAGGCCTGGGCATGCAGCCAGGCCTCTCAGAGAGGTTTAGGGAGTAAATTGGGGGCTGAGGGCTAGATCCATGTAGCCACCCCCTCCAAACCAGGTAAAGCTCAGGGTCTGGGAGGAACTGCCATATAATATCTCAATTTAATCATGTCTGGAAGGGTCCTTACTGTACTGAGGAGAGCTTTAGCCAAGTAACTTATGTGCGGTTTTCTGAGTTCATGATGCTAGTGCTACTTATGGTTCCTTAACCTGGGCATCCTTTTAATAGGGGATACATCCAGCAAAGGATCGCTGCCTTGTCGTGTTGCTGGAGCTTGAGCACCTCAATGATGCCATGAGTGAAACTGTGAAGGGACACCCAAGACGGGACGGTCGTCGCAGAGAGGTCAAACCTAGCGCAATCCCTGGGGAAGGCAATGGCAAACCACCCCAGTATTCTTGCCAAGAAAACTAAATGGACCAGTAAAATCAGAGATATGTCAGTAAAGAAGATAGATGCTTTTGAACTGTAGTGTTGGAGGAAAGTTCTGAGGGTGCCTTGGACCGCAAGAAGATCCAACCAGTCCATACTCCTGGAAATAAAGCCCAACTGCTCATTGGAGGGAAGGATAGTAGAGGCAAAGATGAAGTATTTTGGCCACATCATGAGAAGAAAGGAAAGCTCAGAGAAGACAATTATGCTGGGGAAAATGGAAGGAAAAAGGAAGAGGGGCTGACCAAGGGCAAGATGGATGGATGGTATCCTTGAAGTGACTGGCTTGACCCTGAAGGAGCTGGTGGAGGTAACGGCCAAAAGAGAGCCCTGGCGTGGGATGGTCCATGAGGTCACACAGAGCCAGAAGCGACTGAATGAATGAACAACATCATCCAGATAAAGGATTGTCATCTGGGAATCTTAGGCCCCTAAGATGTATCTTCTTTGCCTATAAAGTACTGTACACTATTTTTGTAAAGTAAAATACATTGTGACCAGCTTGAGAAGGAAATGTGGAGTGTTCCCCAGAGGTTATTTGCTTGTTTTTATTCCTGTTATTGTTCCTAACTGCCTTGGACAAGTAAAACTGGGAAACTGCAGGCTAGAATTTAGTATGAAACATATGTCTACAAATGTACATCTGCAGAAAATAGAATTTAGTAGTTTTGCAGCATCTGTTTTCAGTGAATGGTTGGCCATGACATTGCTGTGTAAAGGAATCAGTGCCATGACTATTGTGTATCAGGTGGCTTTTTTTTCTTCCTCCTCCCTTGCTCTTTCAAAGTTTGGCTCATTTTTGGATTATTTTATGTTGAAAAACAGCTGCATAGGCTGTCATAAGAAGTATATAGAAACGGCTTAATATAGCTGGACATGACCAGAACACGTCTGTCCAATTATAAAACAGTTTCACTGTGCCCAGAGAAGGAAAGTACCCCAGCTTTTCCATTATTCCTCCAAGGCTCTTTGCCTGATGGCTAGTGTCCATGACTTTTGATTTGGCCAGTTGTTTAATGCAAAGTTCTTTTTGCTGTTTTAAGTCATACTATTTTTCTGCTCCTCTTGTGGATATCATATTTTGTATGATTTATAGATTAGCACTTTAAATTATGCATATTAATGTTGTTATTTATTTATTTGTTATCTGAAAGATTTTTTGTAAATAGCTCTAGTGAGGTTTTTAAAAAAAAATTAAGGCATTGTAGACATGTTTCAAAGGAGATGCTTCCAATGAAATATTATTAATGAATCATTATTAAAGTTAATAAGAAATGTATTTTTTCTCCTGTCATCCATTCACCTCTCAGATATATTTCAGATAAATCGAATTAAATTCTTATTCATCCCTGGCTGTATCTGAAGCTTTCAGAATATAGTATTATATTAAAAGAATTAACAAAAGTAATTCTTCTAATCTCACCCAAGCAGGAAGAAAAAATTGAAAATTTTTCTTGTTGCATGTGAGAATTAAATATATAAAAGTATACATTTCTATTCTTTAATTCCTTGTTTTGTGCTACAACAATGCCCTAAATGCTGCAACGATTGCAAGAAAGCATTCTGTCATGATGCAGATGCCAATTAAAGACAAACCCAAGAGTAAAAAGGAATAACAAAGAGTTTATTGTACAAGGAATGGGACTAACAAAAACTAGCCTAACCGGCCAAAACCCAAATGAAACCCACAGAAAAGCCCCCAAAATAGCGGAAGGAATGATCAGAAGCAAACTAAAGACATCATCTGCGACGTCCTCAGAGGGTTGAGCCAATAATGTAGTCGTAAACCGGTCCGGAATCGTGGGCAGGAGAAAGACAGAGAAACGAGGAGACAATCCAAGGTCCACAGGAGCTAAATGCATGGGGACAACATACATCGTAATCTTCACAAAACACATTGTCATCCTCCCTCCATATATACAATACCATTCTTGCAGCTTGTGACACTCACAGAAAGTCCAGCGGAGTTCAAACCCCACCACAAGGAACACACGGCTGTAGCTGGACAGAAAACAGAACATTGTAACCCAAAACCACCCACCTTTCCCAACTTTGGCAGCAGCATCTCAGCCCAAAAGGGCAGAGAAAAACCTCAACTCATGAGTAAACTGGATCCGGAACACAATGCAAAATATCAGGATACCAAACAGGATATAACACAGTATACCAAGAACTACTCCTTGCTCACTGCAAGAAAACTCCCCAAAAAGCCCACATTAAATAGACCTAGAGATCAGACTCGCCCAAAGAGGACAACTCCCCCTGATTAGGCGATGCAGCTGCTTCTCTCTCTGCAGCTGAAATCCTTTGTGAGTCCCTCCAAAATCCCCAGCGTTTTTCAAAACTTAGCATATCCCAATCATTTCCTGAGGTTTCAGAGGGCCATTTATTATCACTATCAAACCCCAGAAAAGTATCAGTACTGGTGGCTGCATCACACACATCCTGAATCTCCTTTACTTGAGTCCAGTCCAACTCAGTAGCACTTTCTTCTGACGAGCTTTCCTCAACCCTGGGAAAGCCCTCAAAGGACTCAGAGTCAGTAGGGGCCATAAGTATTTGCCATACTCTCTTCCTTTGTGCCAAACTTTCCCTGCTGGAATCACTTGGAGCCCTCTTTCTGCCTGCTCCAGCATTTAGGCTACTTTCAGCCCCACCCAGTTCCATACTACACTCAGATGCTGTAGATTCAGCATCTTCCTCAGCCCTACTCACAGGCAGAGCCACGGGGTCAATCACAACACATTGTTTCTTCTCATCTTCTCCCAATGCCTTACTACTTCTACATTTATTCCAGTGTTATGCCCATAATCTTCTAATGAGCAGTGATGATGCTTATAACACAGACTTTAGTCAGAATCATAACCAACCCTATATGTCTCCTTGTATAACATCAGGGGTGCAGTTACAAGGCAGAAGATGGGGGCATTGTCGTCATATAAATCTTCAACCAAGCCATTTAGCAAAAGAAATAGGCACTCCAAGAAAAGTTTTCCAAAAACATACTACATCAACATGACATGAAACATGTTATGTTTTTATGAAATTGAAACTTATTTATACAGAGTGAGCTAAGGCTTATATTTATATAATATGTAAAAATTAAGCACATATAGCCAAGGTTGACTAAGACCTCTTTTCAAAGGAGGTAATTCAGAGAAAGTATGTCTGAGATTCACCACATAGTAATTCTTTGTACACTAGGGTTGCCACTTTTTGATATAAAAAATAAGGGACATTTGCGGGATTTTTCACAAAAATAAGGGACACTTCATTAAAAACTTGAAACTCAAACATTAGGTAGAAATAGTTTTATTAACAGAAGAATAAGATAATGATTGAAACTCACAAAAGAAACTGACTTGCACCCTCTTAACAGTACATGGTATGTTTCTGCATGCTTTGTCATGCAGAAAAAAACATTATTAGAAAGAACTACCTAATTTTCTCCATCTTGTTTAGTACTTGACTTTGCTGACTTTAAAAGTGCACTGTCTAAACATTAAAATAAAATAAATTTTATAAGACAGTACATCTTCATGATTATTATGTCAATAGTTAATGGTATAGTATAGTACAGGATACACAGCATTGTATAGTATTGGGATGCACAGCTAGGCCTATTTTAAGAGTAACTCTCAAGCAACCAGAAACTATCTTTATCCAACATAATCCAACATTCCCCATGGGTAACGGTTAATTAGTCTACTGTACTTTGAAAAAGTCCTGTATCGCCTCTTCCTTCCAACGGGGACGCAGGCTGCCCTGCGAGTTGGAATCCACGGGCAGGCATTGCCGTGGAAACCACAGCGCACACCTTCCTCTAGTCAACCCCGCCCAGTCCTGTCCTGCTAGTCAAAAATAAGGGACAGGGCCTGAAAATAAGGGACACAAATTTTAGGGCCAAAAGAAGGGATGTCTCTTAGAATAAGGGACATATGGCAACCCTATTGTACACACAAAGCCAAAACTAAAAAGATAAAGACTATTACTTACTTACTAGGCATGGTTTAGAACCCAAAAATAGCAAATCAAAAATCTAATGGGGGGGATTTTTTTTGATTAGTAATAGGAAGACTTACAAAAAATTTCCAAAAACTTCTAAAATGTAACTTAATTACTAACGAAATTCGTTAGTAGTTCGTATGCCAGCGCATGCGCATTCCAGATGGTTTTGGCCTACAACTCCCAGAAATCCTAACAGCTGGTAAATTGGCTGGGATTTCTGGGAGTTGTAGGCCAAAACTTGAATAAATCACACTGAATTCTAGATGGGACTCTCCAAATAGGAAGGAGGGAGGGAGTGGGTATTCTATTCTTGGAAGCAGCAAAAGAAAAGGAGGAGGAGCCCCCCCTCGCTCCTCGCTGCCTCTCTCTCACCCCGATCCCGAGGGAGCGAGGGCCCAAGTTTGCCCAGGCTGGTCATATACCTACATTCTATGCACATGCAATAATACAGCAGTAATAACAATGGGTATAAGAAGAGGTAAAATTCAAACCGAGTATTCTGACTGGTCCCTGCCTCATGCGGTGCAAACGGGCTCTTCTCTGTGAGCCCGGGAAATGAGCCCGGAAAAGCCAGCGTTTTCTGCTTGGGTGCACACACATACATATTCTTTGGGGGGATTTGCTGCAGAATCTTCTCTATGAGCCCGGGATTCTGCAGCAAATCCCCCCTCCCAAGAATATGTAGGTGTGTGCTCCCAAGCAGCAAATGCTGGCTTTCCCCCCGGGCTAATTTCCCGGGCTAATAAGAGAAGAGCCTGTTTGCACCACATGAGGCAGGGACCAGTCAGAATACTTCGGTTTGAATTTTACCTCTTGTTATTGTTATTACTGCTGTATTATTGCATGTGCATGGAATGTAGGTATGACCAGTTGGATTACTTATAATATTAGGCACTTACAGTAGCATTCATTCTATTATACATTAGGTTGGTTTCTCACCCCAATACTAAGAACATAAGAACATAAGAAGAGCCATGCTGAATCGGGCCTCAGCCCATCTAGTCCAGCATTCTGTGTCACACAGTGGCCCACTAGTTGTACACGGGGATCTCTAGCAGAAAGGAGGGCAAAACCCTCACCTGCTCCCGACCCCCACAACCAGTACCCGGGAAAATCCTGCCTGCCTCCATCAACACAGAGGTGGCACTTGGATGTCCATTTCAGTAGCTACTGATTCCCTTGGTCTCCATAAATCTGTCTAATCCTGCCTTGAAACTGTCCAGGCTGACAGCTGTCACAACCTCCTCTGGAAGTGAGTTCCATAACCCAATGACCCTCTGGGTGAAGAAATATTTCCTTTATTAGTCCTAACTTTCCTACCTTGGAGCTTTAGGGAGTGCCCCCCTAGTCCTAGTGTTGTGTGACAGAGAAAATATTTTTTTCTTTGTTCACCTTTTCTATCCCATGCATGATTTTATACACTTCGATCAAGTCACCTCTTAAACGCCGTCTTTCAAGGCTGAAAAGACCAAGGCGTTGCAACCTGATTTCATAAGGGAGCTGCTCCATCCCTTGGATCATATTTGATGCTTTAGATCCTGGCAGGGCAGGAGAGGCAGGGAAGCCTGGAAAAAATGTAAACAGAGAGGTTTACTCAGAAGTAAATCCACAAAGGAGGGCCCTTCATCCAAAGTGCCCTCCTTTGCAGATTTACTTCTGAGTAATCCTCTCTGTTTACATTTTTTCCAGGCTTCCTTCCAGTTGAAAGAAGGAGCGAGTTTAGGGCTTGCCTTGCCATAATACTTATTGGCAAGGGAGGCGGGAGAGTGGTGAGAGAGAAGGAGGGTGCCCCCCCCCCCCTTACGACCTAATAACGACACTTAAGAAAATCCTGGCCCCCGAAGTTCGAAAAAGAAAGTCCACTTCCTGGTTGGTGTTCCAGGTGCGGAAATACTCGAAAGTAGCATTTCTTACAAATTTCTTACGAAACGAATCATTTTCATAACTTTTTTCTCATGCCTATTACTTACTGACATAATCTTGGGTTTAGATTACTGTACTCATCCACAAAATCATTGGTAACAATACTGTGCTGCATTGTGTGGAAGGGAAAGGCATTTTGTAGCCCTTGGCTTGATTTCAGTGAGGTTAGAAAGGCCACAGAGATAAAAGGAGAATGGAAAGATCAGAAAATTGACAGATTGTTGAAAGAAGGGGCTCAGAACTCTCTGCAAATGATCAGAATTCTTTATCATGACATTGAAGAAGACTGTATATTGTCATTTCCAAAGCAATTACAGTAGTCCCTCCACATTTGTGGGGTTTTTAAGCTTTTAAATAAGTAAGTAAATAAGTAAACAATAGTATTACCTACCACATGATAAACTTTGGACTGCTTTGGACTGCAGGGGGGAAATGGAGAAGCATAAATGTTTGAATACTTCCTCTTGAAGAAAAAAGCTTAAAGAAAAGTAGTTTATCTAAAGAGTTCAGCTTGCTTTCTCCAAGATACACCCCCCCCCCCTTTATGCAAGGGATTTTGCCTTGACAGCAAGCATTCAAACTGTTGCTTGGGTTTGTATGTTGTCCTCCTTCCTCTTCATCTCTTTTCTTTTTGTGTTATATCTTTTAAACTATCAAATTGCTTGTAAAATTCTTTTGTTTTTATTAGTTTTCTATAAGCCAGTCTGGGAGAATTTTCAAATGAAAAATCAGCTAAACTCAGTTAAGCAATAGCTTACTATTTTGTTTAATTCAGCTGTAAACTTTACATTAGAAAGATATATGCAAGATTGTGCTGTATATTGTATTTAAGGAGGGAAAACTATGCCATTATTTCTCAATTTTCCCAAATACTGTTTCAACATTATTAGTTAACTTAAAAAACAAGCAGTGAACTCATTAGAACAATTTGTCCATTCAGACATCTATAATCAAATGCCAGATCATGTGAAAGTACATGCCTTCAAGTCGTTTGTCAACTTGTGAATCCTAGAATTTTGTTTCCCCAAATTCTTGAAAGTATATGCTTTCTGAGAAAAACAAGGAAAGAAAAGAGATTGTTGTACTGTTTTCCAACCCTTCATTGAATGGGTGAAAAAAACCCAGTTCCAGTGGTCCCACTTCAGGTATTTTCTTGCTTTCATTTTCAGCCCAAAAGAAGAAGGAATCAGATGAGCTTGCATAAGAGTTGGGAGGTTGCTATAAAATCCAATTGGCAGGCACACAATAAAAGCTCCTGAAAATAGGTCAGGTTTCAGAGAAGACTAATATCAGATCAGCAAAATTTTGCCTCCTGGCTATCTATACTCAGAATAAAAAGTATTTATTTTCTAGCTTGCACAAAATTGCAAAGAAAATAATTGTAATGCAGGGAAAATAGGAGCTTAATCAAAAAATCAAAACCAAAGCAAATGAGAATTGGACATTTGTGCTGTGAAAGATGGCGGCAATAAAAATTCTAGGGACTTATCTTAACCTATGGATTTCCTTTCTAGCTAACATGTCAGATGACCTGCCAAAATTAAAGGTTTGTCAGATGTTAGATCACATGCTGAATTACAGGAAAAGGTCACAAAGCAGCTGAAAAAAATGGATTAGACAGCTTCAACCCTCAGGCTATTCTTTATTCTAAAAGGCAGGATTATCAGCCACATTATTTTCTCAAAACACTAAAGAAAGTCAATACACAAATAGCAAGGAACTAACCTTTATAGAGCATGACTACAGGCTCCTGTTGGAAGTTTGTGGCTTGGCAAATTTAATTCAAGACAAGAATATTTACTTTTCTGTGAGCAGTTTACATAGTATGTCCCTTTCCTCCCAAAACAGATGACCATATTATACAGAGGAACGGATGGTAATAGTACAGTATCCTAGTATGGAATTTTGCTGGCACAACTGGGGACAGTCAGCTCCCAATGTCTTTTTTTAAACTAGACTCAATATATTACCTCCTCAAAAACCCAATAGTACCTCCCAAGCCTTGGCAGTGCTGTTATGCCATATTTTGGGTTATATTGTCATGTTTGCTGAAACTTTATTTGGCTTATATAGGCTTTCTTTTCAGAAAATCTAGTCATTAGTTTGAAAAAAAGACCTGCAGAAGACATAAGGAAATATTGGGAAGCCCAAAATGTTCTGTGGTATACCAAATGGCCATGGAGGTGCTATTTTGGAGTGGGGTGGGTGGGGGTGACTATAGAGTTATAGCAGTTCACCATTCCACAGTGAGGTAGTGACACATCCATTCTTTTGCTTTGATTTTTTAACAGCATTTCTATAATTAGTGAAATAATAATATTGTTGTTGTTGTTTTTCCATGTGAGAAGCAAAGCACATGCTAATTAATTACAGAAAGACAAGCTGGTAGAGGAAAAATATGTAAACAACTTACCCAATGGAACTTCGTTTTTTAAAGTCCATGCAACAGGGAAGCATCTATTGTGATTCCGCACCCCCACCCCTATTTTAGAAAAAAAAATATTCCAGAACTGAAGTTGAAAACCATAGAAAATAGTTCACCATCTCACAGGTGAAGAGGAAAAAAAACACAGTTTCTCATTCCTAAACATGAGAATAAGACAAATGAAGATTTACATTCCAAACAAAAACATCATACAATAGAACAAAACGCCATAAATGATCCACAGAGTACAAAAGCTATAAAATATCAATACCAATAACAACCTAGCATAATAACTTCAGAAATTAAAACCAATGCCAGTTGGCATAAAATCAATATGAAACATCATTGTTCAATACCTGTCTAAGAAGGAGCAGCTTAACATAAATGTGTCTTAAGTATGGTTGTAAATGTTTGATTATCTCAAATATTTCATTCTCATGCATACATAAGAATTAAAATTGTCAAAGCTTTTCACTCACTGGGTGGGAATTATTAGAATGTTTACACATTTTTCAACAATTTATTTGGGTCTCTTAGCAAACAGTTTGTTTGGGCTAAAAACAACTATTGTGGTGATCAGAACTGGATGCAGCATGCCACATCAGATCTGCCCCAAAGCACAACAGAATAGTCCTAAGACTTCCCTCAGTCTAGACCCGGGCCGCCCACAAAGTCAATCGCGATTGACCAGTCGATTGTGGTGCCAAAGCAGGTTGATCGCGCAGCACCTTCCTTCCGTGTGGCGCTCCTTCCATGGCGTGTGGCACTCCTTTCGCATGGCGCACCTTCTTTTCTTCTGCGCAGCGCATCTTCCCCTTTGTCATGCTGCCCCCTGAGGCGACTCCCCCGCCTCCATCCTCAGTGGCATCGCAGTGTGGCTTGAGGAGGGAGGGAGAGGGAGGGCAGCAGAGAAAAGGAGGGGGTGGGCATATGCTTTTGGAGCGTGTAGCGGCATGCGAAGACGAGCCACAAGGGTGGACAACCAGAAGGAGGCTTTGGCAGCTGTTTTCTGCCAAAGCCATCTGCAACTGCGAAGAATTCATCTGCTTGGCCACATTGATCAGCATTAAATGGCCTTGCAGCTTCAAGGTCTGTGTGCTTCCATTCTGCCAGTTTATATCTCTGGAATTATGTCAGAATGGGAAAAGGAACTCTTGTATGGGTGCATTTTTAATGTCCTATTGGCCACATTGATCAGCATTGAATGGCCTTGCAGTTGAAAGGTCTGGCTTCTTTCTGCATGTTTATATATCTGTGGAGTAATGTCCAGGGTGGGAGAAGGAACTATTGTATGTTGGATGCAGGTTTGAATGTACCATTGGCCACATTGATCAGCATTGATCTCTGTTAAAGTTCATTTTGTTACTTTTGGCCTAGCTCTCCAATCTGCAATGGTGTTTTTTGTTGTTGTTGTTGTTTTGAGATTCTGATCCTGCCCTCTGGGATATTAGAGCTACCCCTTCAAAGCTCATTGAAATCCAATTTCTTTTCAAAAATAGGGGCCCTTTCCAGACAGTCCCTATATCCCAGGATCTGATCCCAGGTTTTCTGCTTTAAATTTGATTATATGTCTCCCCACTGCCAAGGAATCTAATATAAACAGAAAACCTGGGATCAGATTCTGGGATATAAGGTCTGTCTGGAAGGGCCCTAACAGAATTTCTTTACATCCTTACTTTTAAATTCTGGTTGGCTGGAAGTTATATCCGTGTGTGTGTGTGTGTGTGTGTGTGTGTGTGTGTGTGTGTGTGTGTGAAAAGGCAGGGGCTGTTTACTGTTACAGTTTTCAGCTAGCTGGCAATGAAAATATTGGCTTGAGGGCAGGTGTTGGACATGAGTATAAGTACAGGGAAAATCTGGAGCCAGTCCAAAGTGGAAACATGCACCATGATGATGGTGGGTATGAGTCCACATAATCCAGCCATTCTATCTGGACCATCATCTTATCATCTCTGTTTCCATTGCTGCTTCCACATAGCCACAGAGCTCTATGGTAATTCCTGGTCATGTGGGTCTCCTGTGCTGACATCAGCAGAGGCACCCACAATGGCCAATAACTCATACAGAGCTCCAAACCCATATGAGAGCAGCAACAGGGAAAGGGGGATGTGTGGATGCTAGACCAGCCTAAATCATATCAAGTGCTGCTGTCCACACTAACCTGAAGCCACAGATTGATCCAGAGTTTCAGGAAAACTTGAAAAAAGAGATGGCAGAAACAATGGGAAGAACAAGGAGGCTACAATATGGTGCTGTTATTGTCTGAACTGCCATAAATGAAGTGGTGAGATTTTTTTGAGCAGTAGGTATCCCCAGGCACCACCATCTGACCCCTACCTGAAAGGGGTCCCTGATTCCCAGCCCATTTAGGTGTTCCAGAAGAATACTATGGTCCATAGTATTGAATTATGCTGAGAGATTTAGAAGTATTAACAGGGGCACATTCTCCATGTCAGTGTCAAGACTGAGATCATCCGCAAAGGAGACAGTAGCAGTCTCAACTCTGGATCCTGCTCTGAAAATGGTTTTAACTGGGTCAAATAAGTGTGTTTCATCTGACTGCCTGGAGTTGGAGGGCAACCTTGGCAAAAAAAGGAAGGTTGGAGATTGGTTCAGGAGATCCAGTGAGGGCTTTTTCAGCAGTGGTATAACTACTACTACTTTGGAAAAGGATGGACAATTCTCTTTCATGAGAGATGCATTGATAATTTGTTGTATTTGAAATATAATTGCAGCATCTCTTCCCTGAATGAACAGCCAAGAGGGGCAGGGATCAAGAAAGCTCCAGCTTTCTTACCCCAGCAGCTTGTCCATCTCAACAGTACAATCTGAAAATTCCCTTTACAATTTGGATTGTCACAGGTTGCAATATTTCATCTCATACATAATATCAAAGTATATGAAGACTTGAAAGCATTGGTAAGTAGTGCATATGAGTCAGAGTAAGAAATCCTGATTTATAATGGCATAAAGTTCCAATGGTCATGGATTTTTTATACTATTATTACTATTTAAAAGAAAAATATTCACAAGAATGGAACGGGACCTATAAGTTTTGCTATTTCTGTAATGAAAAATTCTAACAATCTCTTAAGACATATTTGAAACCTAAATGACCTCACATAACGCTTTGGGACTTTCCTTTTGTTTTGGTTTCCAGTTGGTTTAATTTTTCCCCCCGCTTATCATTCCTATTGGGCATTCTTACATGAATATCCATTATATATTCAAATATAGCCTATACAACATTTAAAAATATTGTCTCTATGAAGTATTTTATTAGCCACTTTGAATAATATTTATGTCCTTAAATATTATTTGCTGAAAAAGAACATGCATATTAAAAAAATAAACAAAATGTAATCAATACTTATGTCTTAATTAAATTGGTATCTATTACAAAATAACTGTTCTCTCACCATTAATACTGCAGACATCTTATAGCATACACATTAAGAAAAAGGGGAAGAAAAACTACCACCTCCAGAACTTTCATAATTTAAAATAGCAGTGTTGTCATTTTCTCTTTGCTGGCACAGATCCTGATATGTATTTTGCTTTGTGAATTTAAACCTAAGGGTGTATTATAACTAAGTGTAGCAATTAGAACAACATAATTGTATAATGATAGCCAATGCTTGTAGAAGTCTAAGGGATAAACATTACCCCGGGCTCCATATCCATCAATACCCGGCTTGATTCATTTATTTGATTGTGTAACCTTAAAGGGAGCTTTCTGTTTTGTTTCAAAAGCAATTGCCTTCCTTGCTCTAGTATGGTTTACTGTTGCCCTGCATATGTGCTTTCTCTTGTTTCTGAGATGTAGTTGGCAAGCAGTATACCTCAACCCTGTTTTTATCCTACTGCGAAAAACACCAGATGTAGAAAATTAAAGTTCAAGTTAATCAAAATATTGCTTGACAAAGCAAATAATTGAATTGCACTTTCAATGCACTGTGGTAGACTATAATTAACGTGCAGTATCTTCCACATTTGAATACAACTTCCAATTTCCATTTTAACATCATGGAATGCTGTCTACACATTTTTTAATGGTGCCCATGATAATAATATATTCTGTTTTTAATCATATTCCACGTTGCAGGAAATGAAGCTTGCAATTTCCCAGGTGCTTACCAAATTACTCCTGCAAGCTAATTCGCAACCCCCAAGTTAAGAGTTTCAACACAGTGCACATTAACAGCCTGCTTATGTTCTTCCTGTACAACAGAAGGTAAGTTAATACGTGCTTCAATTATATCCAGTTTGTGCATTTATAGCACCCTGTGGGCAGGAGTAAGAAGGCTGTAAAGTACTTATCCTCCTTTTTTAATGTTCAACTATATTACTGGGGAGAGAGTGAGACAGACAGACAAAAGGGAAAGAGAGAGAAAAATGGAGGGAGATGGTATCAATTTATGAAAGGAATCAATAATGCAATTCAGCTCCAAAGCAGTGATTGGAAATTCCTAAAAATATTCACTAGGGGGGGAAAAACCAAGCTGAATTTATTTTTAATATACATTATTAAGGCTGTCAGGTTTAATAAAACAAATATGAAGTATATTTTCAACAGGCTTGAGGAAATGTTGCTTTCAAAAACCTTAAAAAACATGAAGTGCATTTCCATTTTAATAGCTTCTATCGACCCTTACGAAAAGATTGGCACATAAAGGTATTTTCTCTTTCTTTATAATAAAATCGGAAACTAGAAAAATGGCTGTGCAACTTAATTCTGACAAAATTAACAGGAATTAATCCAACTGTGGGGTTTGGTTCCAAGAAGTGTCAGATAAACAATTGAAAAGGAGGTTATAGGTAGCAGCAGCATGTTGTTGGCCAGGAGTAGAATATTATGTACAGATTAAAACTATCCAAATGTATCAAATCACTTCAGTACAACACTTGGAAAATTGCAGTTTATTGAAAAAGAATGCATATCCTCAACACGTCCTGCAAAATTTGTTCAGATAGATTTTGTACCTTTTGGAAAGAAGCTCCACAATTATGCATTTGCCATGGAACAAATATATGTGGCTTCACTTATTCACTTAGGGTCTCCTGTACAACATAGGCCTGCTTTCACCCCACTGGAAATAATAAATTTTTGCTATTTTCTGTGATTTCATGTAATCCACACAAAGTCTGGGAATATATTCCACATAGATATACATGTACCTGTATTTAACCCCAGGTCAAATACCTGCCTGAATGAAATTTCTTCTATGAACCATCTCAGAGATTAAGATCATCTAGGGAGGCCCTGCTCTTGGTCCCACCACCCTCGCAAGCGCGTGTGGTGGGATCGAGAGACAGGACCTTCTCAGTGGTGGCCCCTCGACTGTGGAACTCCCTCCCCAGTGACATTAGATCAGCCCCCTCCCTCCTAACCTTTCGAAGGAAAGTAAAAACCTGGCTCTGGGATCAGGCATTTGAAGAATGGCACAGTGCCATAATAGACTGGAATATGTGCAATGACTACATAACAGCCTTGGATTATGATTTTTGGATGGCGTGATTTAACACTGAATGTAATGCCTTTACATGTTTAATATCCATTTTAATTCAATTGATTTTAAGTTTAATGTTTGTATGTTTAATGTTCCAGGGCATTGTATAATTGCCATATGTAGGCTGCCTTGAGTCCCCTTCAGTGTAGAGAAAGGCGGGGTATAAATAAGGTAAATAAATAATAAATAAATATAATATTATTTCCATTTCCTAATTTTATCAGGTATAACTTTTGTAAAATTTAAGTCTATTTTAAATATATTTGGGTTAACTTTTTTAAATGTTGTAAAGCCACAATATCCATTAAAAATAGCTCACATCAACCTGAGATCATAAAGAGACCAATGAGAATAGATCATGGAAGCTGCACTCTTACCCACCATGCTCATTACAATTTATTCTATGAGTGTGGTGGGAAACACTTGTTCTTCATCTTTGACCCACATGGACCCCTAAACCAGACCTAAGGGCCTTTTGTTTTGGTCCAGAATAATGAAACAAATAGTCAGCACTTTGTGATTAATAGAGATCCATATTATATTTAAAATCATGGTTAGGAATGCAGACATTTATAAGCACACAATCTCTGCAACTGTGGAATAGCCTCCACCAGTTCAAAAGCTCTCTGCTCTCATTTCATTTTTTTTAAATCACTCAACAAATATATGCTCATTTCTATAGCTTGCAAGGAAGGAAAGAAAAACAAATAGTCAGCTGAACCTTAAAGCACATGGGGACATTTTGCTGTGGCTTTCACATGTCGTCTTTCCTCACCTTCAAATTTCACTTCAAATGCCAGATGGCTGCTACAAAACCCAATCACTTGAGGGGGATTTGTCAGCCTTCCAGTAGGCTGTGCCCTTCAGGAACTTCTCTGGATTGAGAAAGTTAACTTATATTCAATATTACATTCTCATCCAGACAAATGTAATAAATATATTAAGTGATTTTGGGGGTTATTTTTTCACCCCAACAGAATTCAATTATTTCAGGTGATAAAAATACTTTGTGTCCTCTGTATTTGCAGATGTAGATGAAATAAGCTATATGGTGTTTAAACTCCCAGATTGATATCTTCCAAATAAATCACAGCATAATTTCTGGAACAAAAATAGGAAAAAATATGTCCTCTTCTCTTACAAAATAAGGGAATTCAATATTTATGACAGGAAGATTGTTTTTATTTAATTGTAGAAATACCTATAATTGATTATAGGGTAATGTTCTTCCTCAATAATAAAATAGTTTCTGCTGGGGAAATGTTCACCCATGAAGGGCTTTTCTTTGTGCTACCTATTCTATAGGCCAGTGCTGTCCAACTTCTATAGGCCGAAGGGCCAGAATTCCGGTGGCTGAGCACCTGGCGGGCCGCAGCGGGGGCGGGGTCGGCTGTGGGGCAGGGGCAGCTGTGGGGGCGGGGCCGACTGCGGGGCGGGGCCACCATGGGGCGGGCTGATCGCGGGGGCAGGGCCGATCCCGGAGTGATGCTGTAGGAGGGAGGCGGAGCAAGAGGGGCTCCCCTTTGCTCCTCCCTCCCTTCTACAGTGTCAAACCGGGCAAGAGGAATGGCGATCTCGCCATCCCTCTTGCCCGTTTGACGCTAGAGAGAAGGAAGGGAGGCGCAAAGAGGGGCTCCCCTTTGCTCCTCCCTCCTTCTACAGCGCCAAACCGGGCAAGGGGGACGGCGATCACACCATACCTCTTGCTCGGTTTGACGCTGTAGAGAAGGAAGGGAGGAGCAAAGAGGGGCTCCCCTTTGCTCCTCCCTCCCTTCTACAGCGCCAAACCGGCAAGAAGGGAGGATCAAAGAGGAGAATTCTCCCTCCTCTTTCCCCGGCGCTGCGGCGCATGGGACAGCAGCGGCGGCGGTGGAAGAGGAGGAGGAGGAGGAGGGAGAACTCTCCCTCCTCCTCCTTCGTCCCTCCTCTTTCCCCTTGCCCGTGCCCTTGCCCGGATCCAGGGTGCCGGCGCGCGCGGGGGGAAAGAGGGACGAAGGAGGAGGCAATCAGCTGACTGCCTCCTCCTTCATCCCTCCTCTGTCCCCCCACCCATGCCCTTGCCCTGATCCTGAGCGCCGGCGTGGGAGGGGAAGGAGGAGGGGCGAAGGAGGAAGAAGCCAGCCAGCTGACTTCCTCCACCTTCGCCCCTCCCCATCCCCCGGGGATGCGCCGCGGCTCCGATCGCGAGCCGCGGTGCAGGGAGGGGAAGGAGGAGGGGCAAAGGAGGAGGAGCTGGCTCCCTCCTCCCTGCCCCGCCCCCTCCCCCCGGCCGCCATTTTTTAAAAAAATAGATTTGTTTTTTTAAAAAATTAAAAATGGCGGCCGGGGGCATAGCGGGGGCCGTGTCCAACAGGCTGGGGGGCCGTGTATGGGCCCCGGGCCGCCAGTTGGACAGCCCTGCTATAGGCAAACAATCCATGGCACTTTTATCTTGCACTGGTCCTTATAAACAAATTTCAGTGTCCTAGACAAGGAAACATTCAAGGAGTCTAATCTAGTTTGTGTCATCTTTACCATCCCCTTCTGTTCTCTGTGTCAGAGAAATCTCTGAACATGATATAGGTCCTGCCAGTCAGCAATCACCAGCAGTGATATCAGCCAAGGTGATGGGACTATGAGGGAGGGAGAGGAGGAAAGAAGGAATTGATCTTCCTTTCCCTCTTTCTTCCCTGATCATCCTGTCATCCCGTTGACATCACTGCAAGTGATGGTCAACTGATAGGACCCATGCCATACCTGAAAATTGCCATGATGTGGAGAATGAAAGGAGATGGTAAGTGCCATCCAATGTCCCTGGGCCACCTGCAGCAAAGTAACATGGGGTGGCACTGGAAGCTTATTCTGACTGGTTCTGTTTTTGGACTGACCCAACTGATTACATGGGTCCAAAATAGCAGGATACTCAGAATTCTGAAATTGGAGCATTTTGTGACTTTGGTTAATGCAGGTCAAGATGTCATGTTAATGTGACCTTGCATTTCTCTGGATCAGCTCCATGTGGAGTTTGTCTGCCACTGAGATATAGATATGCCCAAGTCTAAAGTATTGTGCTATGGTATTATAATCTTTCCAGAAGAAATGTTCAGCAATTAGATCCATATTATAAAGTTTCCTAGGCAGTCATTAGTATTTTAATCCCAGTTCAAAGGAAGGGGTACATACAAGTATCCTCTCGCTCTAAATGAAATGTTCTTCAAATGTTAGCCAGTAACTAAACTATAACTAGGGGAATTTCTGAAATTCACAGTTTGGAGCATAGATTTATGAACACTAAAAATATAGCCACAAAAGTCACATTTTTAAAAAGCCAAATTCCACCACCACATTAAATACACATACAATGCTTAATTTAGTACTGTTTTAATCACAACTTTTAGTGTTCTAACCAGGTATGCTGTTACCCGTTAAGCCTCTATATTCTGAAATGTGAAAAGGATGAGCCATAAATAAAGTGATGGGTGAACAGATTAAGCTCAAATAATATTTATTTGTGATGAAGAAATCATTATAATATAATGTCTGTTGAACTCATGTTATCGGCAGGTTACTATTTATTTAGATAGATATCTGAAGATAGATATATAGTCAGATAGACACACACACATACATATGGGGGGGGGGGAGTTTCCCTCCCCACCTTTTAAAAATATCCATCTTAAGCTATCCAAAAGACATAGTGAATTAACTTGAAAAAAAACCTTAAAATAATACTATAAAAGACAAAATAATAATACAGATTGTTTATTTTCTTATCTGTGATTTATTGTTAATGGTTTTGTTTCAAATAGTAGTTAATATAATCTTAATTTAACAGGCACTGCAAATGAAGATGGAAAGGAAACTAACAGGAAAAAAAACATTTACTGTCTTTCTGAAATTAAAAGTAATCAAAATCATCCCTCAAAATTTACATGGAAGTAAGGGAGGGAAATGCTGCCACAAGGATCTCTCTTTTCCTTAACATTTTGAGGCATCAGGTTTGTCAGCAGAACTGCAGATATGACTCTATCAATAATCCGTGGCACTTTTGTATTTCCCAGCAGAGGTTATTATACAGTTTTGGATGACAGCTTGCTACAACTTCATCATACAATCCACTGGGACAGAAACTCATAACAACCTTTCAACATAGATCCTTCACATAAAGGGTAATAACAGCAACCAGTCAGTTTAGTCGGATTTTTGGAGAAGAGGAATGCAGCAATGAACTGCAAAGGAGGAGAGAAGTGACTGACATCACAATGACAATTTCGGCAAGATAACTGATACTAGAGAAGTTTGAGGAACCCATTCCACCAAGTTTTTTTTATTTAAAAAATCTACAATTTCTCTAGTCTACATCACCTGCAAATTGACATAGATTTGATACTTTGTAGTCAGGAATCCAACTTTTAAAAATCATTGGTTGAAATATGCATTTTTGAATAAATACAATGTTTAAAAAGCCAATGTGCCATTTGCCCCTTTTTAGGCAAAGTTGTGGAACATGTGGTGACCTCACAACTCCAGGTGTTCTTGGAGGAAACTGATTATCTGGATCTGGTGCAGTCTGGCTTTAGGCCAGAACATAGAACTGAAATAGCCTTTGTCATCTTAATGGATGATCTGCATAGGGAACTTGACAGGGGGAATGTGACCCTGTTGGTTCTCCTGGACCACTCAGCACCCTTTGATCCTTCACATAAAGGATAATACAATGTAGACCATGGTGCCTTCTGGGACACCTTGTGGGAATGGGGGTTGGAGGTACTGTTTTACAGAGGCTCTGGTCCTTCCTGGAGGGGTGCTCCCAGAAGGTGTTGTTGGGGGCACCTGCTCAGCCCCACAGAGCTCAGTATTATTTCCCATGTTATTCAATATCTACATGAAGCCTCTGGGAGAGACCATCCAGAGTTTGGGAGTTGGATGCCATCTGTTTGCCGATGACAGTCAACTCTATCACTCCTTTCCACCTGCTACTAAGGAGACCATTCATGTCCTGAACTGGTGAATGGCAGTTGTGATGGTCTGGATGAGGGTGAACACAAATTGAAACTGAATTCAGACAAGACAGAAGCTCTCCTGGTCAACTTCAAGGCCAAAAGGGGTATATGGTTACAGCCTGTGCTGGACGGGGTTACACTCACGCTGAAGACACAGATTCACAGCTCGGGTGTTCTCCTGGACTCATTGCTGAGCCTGGAAACCCAGATCTCAGCAGTGGCCAAGGGAGTATTTGAACAATTAAAACTTGTACCGGTTGTGGCCAAACCTTGGGAAGTCAGACTTGGCCACAGTAGTCTAGGCCAGTGTTTCCCAACCTTTTTTGGGCCGCGGCACACTTTTAACATTAAAAAAATCCGGGGACACACCACCAACCAAAATGACACAAAATGACACTCTAACACAGTAAAGAACGGCTGGGGGTTGGTGGCCTGCTGGGAGCAGCTGCTGGGGTGCCGGCGGGAGGGGCAGAGCCAGGCTGCACCATGCCCTGCCCCCTACCCCCGGCTTCACCTCTCCCAGCAGCTGCTCCAGCCTTGAGGGGGGCAGTGCCAAGCCAGCCGTGCCAGAGCCAGCACAATGCTGGCTTGGCACTGTCCCCTCAAGGCTGGAGCAGCTGCTGGGAGTGCCGAAGCCGGGGAGGGGCAGAGCCAGCTGCACCATGCCCTGCCCCCCTACCCCCGCACTTCCCAGCAGCTGCTCCAGCCTTGAGGCAGTGCCAAGCCAGCCGTGCCAGAGCCAGTACAATGCTGGCTTGGCACTGTCCCCTCGAGGCTGGAGCAGCTGCTGGGAGTGCCAAAGCCAGGGGAGGGGGCCGTGCCATGCTCCGCCCCCTCCCCCCAGCTTCAGCTATCCTACAGGCCGCGCCATGCCCCACCCCTCCCCCCAGCTTCAGCTCTCCTACAGAGGAGGAGCATGAGTGGCGGATGGGCTTCAGTGGGTGGGGCTCCTCCACACGGCTTCAGCAAGCGAGGGGCGAGAGTCATGGTGGGAGTCATGGCGGATTGGAGGCTGGCTGGGGAAACGGCCGAAGGAGGCGGCGCCCCGATCCCTTCTTTTTCTTCGCCACTGCCCGGCCCTTCCTCCTCCCCTAAGCAGCAAGAGTTCGCCAGGAGGGGGGGGAGGAAGGGGGGCAGAGAGCTTTTCTCGCTGCACAGCAGGAGGTCCGTCACGGCACATTAGTGTGCCACGGCACACTGGTTGAAAAAGACTGGTCTAGGCTCTTGTTACATCCTGAACAGATTACTGCAACTCACTCTACATGGGGTTGCCTTTGAAGACTTCAAGCAGTCTGCTGGGTGGCAGCCAGTTTCCTCATTGGAGCAGTGTACCGGGGGCATACAACCTGCCTGTTACATCAGTTCCACTGCTGCCAGTCTGCTACCAAGCACAATTCAAAGTGGTGGCTTTATCCTATAAAGTCCTAAACAGTTCTGGCCCAGCTTACCTGTCCGAACGTAACTTCTTCTATGAACCATCACAGAGATTGAGATCTTCTGGGTAGGACCTGCTCTCAGTCCCACCTTCTCAGGCACTATTGATGGTGATGAGAGACAAGGCCTTCTCAGTGGTGCCCCCTCTGCTGTGGAACTCCCCCCGTGATATGCCCTTCCTTCCTGGCCTTCACAAAGAAAGTGAAAATGTGGCTTTGGGACCAAGCCTTTGGATAGTAATTGTAGCGCAATAAATAGATACAGAATATGTGCAATACCTATTGGAATAGTCCTAGATTACAATTATAGATGGTGTGGTTCTAACAGTTGATGTCATGTTTACATGTTTTAATTTGAGGTTTTAAATTAAATGTTTATTTTAAATGTATGTTGTTTTTATGACATTGAATTGTTGCCTACGTGTAAAGCCCCCTTGAGTCCCCTATGGGGTGAGAAGGGCAGGGGTACAAATATGGTAAATAAATAATACATACATTTTACACAAAAATACAAGGCAGAGAGAACAATTTAAAACCCATAAATTATATCCAGAGGTTAGTGAAAGAAAGACATAAAAACAGATTCATCAGATCTGTATGTCCCTGACTTTATGGATAAAAAGATCAAAACAAGCCTTTGAAAAGCATATCAGAAAAGCTTTAAAATACCATTTATCTGATCTTAATTCACAACATTCTGGGCTAATAAAAAGCATAAATATGCCAATCATGATATATATTATTTTTTCTGTGATATGGATTTATGTTCAGTGCCTATACTCATACTGATATCGAAGAGCCTCATAATTTCTGAATAATAATAGCTTTTTGTGTTGTTTATAATGTAGTATATATTATTTATATTCCATTGTTGCTCTACAAATGACGAAACATCCATCTAATACATGGTCAATAACAATAAACAGAAGATAAAATACAAATTAACTCTTATCAGGTGGATTATATATATGCACACACATTCACACAAATACATACTCAGTGTTATCTCAGCTATTTTTTTTTAACCATATAGGGACTTCAAAGCACAGTGCAGAATAAATGCCTCATGTTTACTGGTGTGTATTTGGGTGCATTATAGTCACAGACACAGTTAAAACATTTCCACTCCATTACCACCAGAAAAGTAACTTTTTTTGATGTTCAGATGCCCTGTACTTTCTTAGCAGATCTTCTGCCACTAAAAAATTCTACCAATTGCCTAGTTTGGAAATATATTTCTGCCAGTCTTGTCATCACACTCTAACCAAGCTGAGCTTCCTATTTTGTACCAGACCACTTGCCCAGGTTAATGTCTTCATTCCAAGGATATGTTATTTTAGGATTGCCACTGGGCCAGACTTTTAAGCCGTTGAGGTGCATGAAAAGCAAAGAGCCATGCATACAAATGATGCAATAAAATAACATTTAAATATAATAATTTTTTCATAATCACCTTTCATCACCACCTTTACCAACACCACCCAATGTTAACACCAAAAATGGGGAGAATAAAAACTGGATGAGGGTCGCAGCGGGCTTGGGAAGTGAATGGAGATCACAACCGCCACTATTCCTGGATATTGGAGTCTAATGTCATCTCAAGGACCCAGGGTTCCCCAGCCCTGTCCTAACACATTGAACGATAACTCCCAAGTTGAAGCAAATGTCAGATAGGACTACAAATGTAAAGAATGCGGAAACCTTGAAAAAGCTCCCGTTAGGAGCGAAACCGAACCCTGGTTACCAACTTATCTGTGTATTAACATCCCATCGGTTTCAACTACATGACTGTATCCACAAGTGCGGATTTAAGCCCTTGATGTCCTATGGCTGGATTTACTTATGGATCCTTATAGAACTGTATTGATTGGCATTTGCCTGTTTATGGACTGCTTTGGCTCCTTTGAATTACTTTGAATTTATCTGATTCCCACACCACTTTCTGGACTATTGCTCCCATCCTATATGTGTTTGGATTATCTGATACGGATTATCCATCGATTGCGGGACTCATCGCTGTCTGTAAGATATATCATTGAGAGCTGTATGCACGACTGTATTATAGTCTGTTCTATTTTCTTTTATACACTAATGTTATTTGAAATTTATAACATTAGTGATCCTGGATTCATCGCTGAGCCTGGAACCCCAGGTCTCAGCGGTGGCCGGGGGAGCTTTTGCACAGTTAAGACTCGTGCGCCAGCTGCGCCCGTACCTTGGGAAGTCTGATCTGGCTACGGTCATCCACGCTCTGGTCACATCCCGAATAGATTACTGCAACGCACTCTACATGGGGCTGCCTTTGAAGACAGTTCGGAAATTGCTATTAGTCCAGCGGGCGGCAGCCAGATTGCTAATGGGAGCTACATACAGGGAGCATACCACCCCCCCCCCCCGGTTGTGTCAGCTCCACTGGCTGCCTGTCCAATTCCGGGCTCAATTCAAAGTGCTGGTTTTGACCTTTAAAGCTCTATACGGTTCTGGCCCAGCTTACTTGTCCGAACGCATCAGCCACTATGTCCCACCTCGTAATCTAAGATCATCCGGGGAGGCCCTGCTCTTGCTCCCGCCTATGTCTCAGATGAGGCTGGTGGGGACGAGGGATAGGGCCTTCTCGGTGGTGGCTCCCCGCCTGTGGAATGCGCTTCCTATTGATGTATGATCCACCACATCCCTCCTGGCCTTCAGAAAAAAGTAAAATCCTGGCTGTGGGACCAGGCATTTGTATACCAGCACAAGGCAGCATTTTAGATTGGTTTTTAATGAAAGTGGGTGATTATAGCTAATGTTTTTATGGACTGAACATTGTTTTAATCCAGAGTGAATGTGTATGGTGCTAATGTAGTTGTATTTTAATGTATTTTTAATGTATTTTAATTGTTGAAGGGTTTTATATTGTTATTATGTGGGCATCGAATTGTGCCGTACTGTAAGCCGCTCTGAGTCCCCCCTTGGGGGTTGAGAAGAGCGGGGTAACATCCCGAAATAAATAAAATAATAAATATGTTTACTGCAGAGTGTTTTCTAGAGAATAAAAACTCTGCAGGTGTAGGGGGGGGGGGGATAAAATAAGGAAAGTACAGTGTGTTAAACCACTGAGCTGCTGAAATTGCTGACTGAAAGGTTGGCAGTTCAAATCCAGGGAGCGAAGTGAGCTCCCGCTGTTAGCCACAACTTCTGCCAACCTAGCAGTTCAAAAACATGCAAATGTGAGTAGATCAATAGGTACCACTTTGATGGGAAGGTAATGGCACTCCACGCAGTCATGTCAGCCACATGACCTTGGAGGTGTCTACAGACAATGTCGGCAATTTGGCTTAGAAATGGAGGTGAGCTCCACCACCCCAGAATCAGACACGACTAGACTTAATGTCAAGGGGAAACCTTTACCTTTAAGGAAAGAATGATAGCACGGTTTGATACTCTCAGGACAATGTATGCAATGCATACTTTGTTGCTGCTGCTAAAGAAAAGAAAGAGGTAAAGGATTCACCAAGTTTTTCAAACATAGTTATTGTTATTAATTTACGTATATTTCATCTTTCTTTTAATAATGAGATTTAAAGTGGCTAACAACATAGCATAGCTGTCTCTATAATACTAAAAGAGTAGATTAGAAAAATATAGTGATAACTTTCAAAGTTCTGAAATTTTTAAATGCTTTTTACATCTATTTTAGGTTGTGTTTTTTTAAAGTAGTGTAATGATACAGTTCTATGCTGAATGTTTGAGATACAATTGAAAATATATTACCCTTGGTGATGATAGAGCAGTAGGATAGGATTTTTAGCACTAATTTAAATTGAGTCATGAAAATACCCAAGTCTATTGTATTTGGATAATCAGCCAGGGCAAGTTTAGGAAAGCTCAAAAGATAGATTTACTGAACTCGTGAGTTACCCACTTGAGGTAAAATGCATTTTTGCCAGCTGCTTCTTGGCAGAGCCAGTTAGACTATCTGTTTCCATCTCATTGCAATATATTAATCGTATGGGTCAACACAGGCACATTGATCTTGTTTTGAAGCCTACTTTGTCTATATAATAACCAAAACTTTGATCATGCAGAAAGTTCCTTCTTCTATTGCAGCTTATGTGCCTTCCCTCGATTCGGCTCATAATACACAAGAAATGGCAGTTTTATTTTATTTTATTTAAAAGATGATTCTGAGATATATTGCTTTTCTCTGTGCATGCAAAAATGATGGATTTTCCCTTGCCAAAAGGACTGCAGCATATAATATAACGTAAAGAATGAGAGGAAAAAACAATTCAAAAGGATAAATATTCAGCAGCTGGGGGGAAAGGACTTCACAAAATGACATTAGAAGAGCACTGTCAGCATACAAATACATTCCTTAAATATTTACTGGATTCATGGAAAACATCACATAGCTTTGCATGCTTCAGCCTTCCTAAAAAAGAAAAGTTAAATAGTACCAATTCTGAATTTGTGTTGGCAATGGAAAAAAGATGTTTATGTTGCCTTTAACGATGAGCATTTCCAATTCTCACCAGTTTCAAAAATGAACTAAAAAGAGGTCAGTGGAAATAGATAAGCTAAATATCTGTATTTACCCACGAGAATATAAGTCTGTACATTTTTCATCCTCTTTAGTCTTCCAACTAAGTGTGAAAAAGGAAAGATTTTTGTTACAGAAAATTCATTATTATGGGAGCATTTCCACTCAGATGCCTTGCTTCCTTTGGGAGTTAAAGCTGAGAATAAAATGGAGCAACCTGAGGGAACAATGGTTAGCAGGTTTCACAAATTGCCAAAAGCTGAGGGGATAATACTGCCAACCACATTAAAACCTAATGTGTACAGTGCTGTATTTCCACAATGCCCTAAAGTAAAAGCTATTGGAGATGAAAAATATACAAGCAAACACTCTTGGTAGATATCCACAACACTTTTGTTTTCTTTTTTAAAAAATCTTTCTTTTTGGCTGGCCAGGCCAGCCAATCGGCGGCCTGGCCACCCCCTGCCCTTGGATTGGCCGGGGTTGGGCTCCTTTGTTCCCAGGCAGCCTTTTTAAGACTGGCCTGGGTTCCTCACAGGCACTGTGCCTGCACAGTGGGTTTCAATTTATTAATTAATTGATTAATTACTATATTTATATCCCACCTTTCTTGACCCTGAAGGGGACTCAAGGCAGCTTACAGATAGGCAACAATCAATGCCTTAACAACAATATACAATTAAAATAAACATTTAAATTAAAATTAAGTTCAAAATTGAAACATTTTAAAAACAGTACAGTCACTATAAAATGACACTATCCACAATCATAATCCAGGTCATTCCAGTAGTCATTACACATAATTCCAGTCCACCTATTGCACTATAGTTCTTCTCCAAAGGCTTGATCCCAAAGCCACGTTTTTACTCTTTTTCTGAAGATCCGGGGGGAGGGAATTGATCTAATATCAATATGGAGTTCCACAGCTGAGGAGCCACTATTGGAAGGCCTTGTTGTTTGTTCCCGCCAGTTGCCCCTGTGAAGAGCATGGGACCAATACCAGGGCTTCCTCGGATGATCTGAATCTTTGAGATGGTTCATAGGGGGGATACGTTTGGACAGGTAAGCTGGGCTTCAACCATTAGGGCTTTATAGGGCATGCAGGTAAGAGGAAGCACTTATGTGACAGATCTGGCTCCTCTTCTTGTGTCCTATGAATCTCTGTTCTGCCCAGACAAAGGTAGGGGTGTCCTGGAAGACAGATTTGTGGCACATAGGAAGGAGAGGTGGAACCAGATGTGCTCCATTTCCCCTGAATATATTTTTGGTCTTTCCACTTTTGTGGGGGAAGCTGCACTCCTAATCCCCACAAAAAGTGGAGGGATTATTGTAAATATAACAAATACAAATATGAATAGGGAAGAAAGTGGATAAATTTTTTATCCAAGGCTTTTTGTTATTTAATTATTAATAATCTATGTTTGATTTTTCCTATGTATTCATGTTTACAGTTTGCAGAATTGTGTCTTTTTCTGACTGGCTCTTTATTTTTAACAGTGAAGTGCTGCACAGATACAGCATTGTTATATGCAGTTGGGGAAAAGAATATCATGGGATAAAAATTTTGGATGCATCCGTCTTCCTCAAAGACAACCAGCAGAGCACAATTAGTTCCAATGGTGAGAGAGGTGGAGAAGCTCCAGAAGTGAAGCTACTGGGCAACAGAAGCAGAAGGAGGTAACACTGTAGAAAATCTCCAACTGACAATCAAATGACAACTCAGCTAATGCCTAAAAGAAAGCAACACTAAACCTTCTCAGATATGAAAGGAAAATCCAAAGCTGCACTAGGAACTTGGAATGTAGAAATAATGAAAGCGGGAAAGCCAGTAATTATAAAAAATTTAAATGGAACGTATAAACATTACAATGCTTAGTGTTGCAAACCAAAGTGTGTTTGTGACATATTCAATGAGACATATTCAATTGGATAATTACATGGTTTGGCATCCTACACCCAATTTATCTATCATAACCTACTTATTTGAAATCTGTTCCAACTGGAGAATTGCCCCCAACCCACATTTTCAGAGCAATAGCCCAAATCTATCATCTCCTGACACGTTTGACCAGTTACAATATGTTCCCAAATTAATTCAATATGACTATATTCCGTCTCAGTTCAAATTCAAATATGCCATTCAGGTTTCTCAGTTCACATTATTGGCTGCTTAATAGAGCTCAACATTTTCACAATTTTAAGAGACATAATTTCTAAGAAACCTATTATAAGATTATCTCTACAAAGTTGCAATTGCTTTACAGTAGCCTAATGAAATATAGATGAGAACTAACATATCGGAAATAAATAAACCATATAGTTATAAACCTATCATAATTTGCAATTCCCTATACAGTTCTCATCTGAGCAGTAAGCTTTTTGTATAGGGCAATCAACCATATATGTTTCTTCCAAGTACATATTGACAGATGAATCAAATTAGCTGTCTCAGATCTTGCAGTTGCCAACATTATAACAATCTGATCTTTAAACTAGAAGGGTTTCATAACCCCTGAAATAACAACTCATTGCAAAATCATATAGACTGATTTTCAATTCCATTCAATACATCAGAATTGGACAAAGGGAAACCTGTGGGTTACATGGCACCCCTGAGGTGCCAAATTGTGGTCCCAAAAGTACCCAGACCCATTCCCTTATACATTGATTTTAACCATGACAAAATACAGTGGTTTAACCTCCACCCTAACCAGCTCCCTTGAATTTTCCCCAGAAACAACACAAAACAAAATTTGGCCAAAATTGAAGCTGGGAATGACACCAGTGCACACCCTCGATGGAGTGTGGGAATGAAAACCACTCTGCAGTTGTCCATGTCTGACTTATATTGACTGGATTGAAATCAAAGGTATTTCAGCAATCTTTGAATGTTAGGCTGCTCTGGATGAAGCATGATATAGAGCAAATTTGATTTGAATAATTGTTTTTTATGGATGAATACCTTCATTTCCAACTTATGGGCAACTCCATAGGTGAAGTTATCAAGGGAATTTCTTGGCAGATTTATTCAGAGGGGCTTTCCTTTCCCTTTTTCTGAGGCAGATAGTGTGTGACTTACCCAGTGGTTTTCCAATATGACTGAACAGGGATTCAAACCTGCATCTCAGAATTATAATCCAGCACTCAAATCACTACACTACACTGACTCTAATTATTCTCATAAATTTTGAAATATTGCAGTATTTGTTTCAGTGCTGGGATAAACAAAGTAGTTATAATGTAGACATGAATTAATAATGTATGCCATATTCTAGGATCTATGTTATCTATGCATAGCAAGCAGGCTATAAATAAGTATAATAAATAAATAAATTCCATTCATTTCACTTGGTCTGGACTGATTATTCTTGTAAGTAAACAATATAAAGTATTTAGGGGTTAAGGGTGCAAAGGAAATGTTCCTTTGACCAAAAACAAGGGTGACTGCTTCCGTATTTTGACACCTTCATTATACCCATATACAATTGAAATTAAAAGTAATCAGAAATGTTCTTCACATACTCTGCCATTTCAAATATTCATTTTGAATAAGGCTCTCCCGAACTCTTCTCTAGAAATCAATGGAAATTAACAGTGCTTGAACTTTGACTGAATCATTCACATTAACATACTGTTTAATATGCAGCAAAAGTCACAAGCGATCTTAATGTTATCACATTTTCCCATTTTAAGATGAGCCATAAACACAACATGATCGTGAATAATCCATTTTAACCCACATTAGAAGATAATTTAATCATTTACAAGGATGAATTACATTTAAAAAAGTGTTTAGTGTTAGCTCTCATATACAAAGCTCTTTAAAGAGTGAAAATAGTGTTTTCCACCATACTTCTTCCAAGGATTATTTGAAAAGCCGAGTGGTAATTCTAGTGCCATCATTATTTTACAAGGTTTTAAATCTTTCTCTTTTTTTAAACTCAAAAATATTGAAACATGAATCAGGAAATAAGAAAAAAATAATGATAAATTTCCATGATTTCATCTGTGGTAGTTTGTGGAAGTTCCAATGGAATGGTGCATCCCCTGTAGTACACAAGAAAATTCTAAGCATGTCACCAAACTACAAATCCCAAAATGAACTGATGGAGCCACCACTGTGTGGTGCATACGGTCTCCTCTCCTCCTCCTCCTCCTCCTCCTCCTCCTCCTCCTCCTCCTCCTCCTCCTCCTATATCCCACTTTTACTTAACATTGGAACACTAGCAATTTTGCTTCTAGTTTAAGGCAGCTCTATATATACATATATAACCTGAACCTATAAAAGATGTTACTTCACAAGCATTTCCTTCAGCGCCATCTTTCAAAGAAAAATTTAATATGCAATTTATCCAGGTTCTTGGCAAATACAATAACATCTAAACTATTGACAGCTTCTATGCAGTGGTTATTCCAAACCAAGTTAGTCCTATTATATCAAGCTGGATTTTGCTTCTGGCAACCCAATGAATGAGAAACCTGGAAAACATCCTGTTATTAACTATCCTGTTAAGGTCTTGCAAACTCAGGACTATGGCTTCCTAGAAATTCATGTGTGCCATTTCCAACTTACTGCGGCACTAAGATTTATTCAGAGTGGGTTTGCCAGTGTCTTTCCTAAGATTGAGAAAGTGTGACTTGCCCAAGGCCACTTAGTGGGTTTCTAGAGACTTCATCCCACTGGGCATATCAAGTGTTTGGAAGAGTAGGTTTACCATACAGCTCAGGCATACTCAGTTTTGAAATTAAATGGATGATTTTCCTACCTCCATTACACACTAGCGAACTACTATCCATTTTATTCAGGAGTTCTCAACAGATTTGCCATCACATTATAGAGTGTTGTTCCTGTGTCCACTGCCCCTCCCCTTTTTTCTTTGTGAAAAGAAACACACCCTCTCCTGGACTATGATTTTTGTTCCTAGGTTATACATGTCATTTCCTAATTGTTTCTATCATCAGCACATGAGAAAGGTTTATTAAACTGCAAAAACTTTGGCTTTGCAAAAGGGACGTCTGAAATGTTTGCTCTAGTTTCTCAATGATTGAATATATTATAAAGTCTCCACTAATTTAACATAGTTTGTGGGCACAAAAACAAAGTTTCTGGAGCACAAAAACTACTTTCAAAATAAGGACTACACAAACTAGGAATATATTTTCATTATTATTGTTATTAATCTGAGGCAGGATGGCCAACTGTCAGGGCTGCTTTGATTGTGCCTTTTCTACATGGCAGAAAGAAGGGGTTGGACAAGATGGCCCTTGGGGTCAACTGGAGGAGGAGGAGGAGGTAAGGAGGCATCTGGGGGCTCTCCCTTTGCTGCCATTCCAGCTATTCTCTTCCTCCCCCCCCCCTCTCTCTTTCCCCATGTTGGAAGAAGGAAGGAAGAAGGGAAAGAAGGAGTAACACATGGCACACACAACACAGAGAAAGAAGGAAGGAAGAAAAAAAACCCCAGATAGTGCATGAGACAGAAAGGAACACAACATACTGCCGATCTTCTCTCCTCCATGAGCAAAAGTAATGGTGGAGCTTTTTCTCATAGTGGCATTTTGGCTCCTCCCACAAGTTGTGAAACCATATCAGTTTAAAGCTGAGAACTATGAATACAACCACATGACAGAACTGGCTATTTTGCCCATCTCTATCCAGATAATTTGTAAAAGAAAAGAAAAGGCACTTGCCAACCAGCTTAGTAAATGTCTGAAAAGATATGCCTTTGCAACCCTTTTTAAATGCCAAGATTTCTACCCTACATGTGTAGCCTATGCCATGTGATGAACACTGTAGGTTGCCATTTCTTAAGTGGGTGGTCAGTAGTATTTAATTAATGTGAAGATGTGGTATGTCTGAGCACAGGGATTTGAACCCTGGTTTTCAAAGTTATAGACTAACATTCAAGTCAATACATCATGCTGACTCCCTTGACTGAGTCTATCTACAAATAAAATTATCTTCCTCTTTTTCCTACAGGTTTCAACTTTACATAGCATGTTCATGTTCCAGTGGGTCATTTCATTATATTTTCAAAATGCTTTACATTTGGTTTAGTCATTTTGGCTTCTAGGAGCAAATCAGCCTTAATTGCGCCTTGGACCCATTTATTTTGGCAAATACAGTATGTTATTCCAAAAGAAGTAGACAGGGAAAATATGGCACTTTTTCTCTCCCCCCCACAATGGCTTTTTGTGAATTGTGAAAAGTTCAGAACAAAACCAAAGTGAAAAGAAACACATTAATCCCTAGGGATGGGCAATTGTGTTAGGATGGTTCCATCTGACAAGACAATGTATTTAAAAGTGGAATTACAGTAATAATGTAAAAGCACTTAGATTATGCATTTATACAACCTATTAAATTAGGTCTCCTAGGACTCCCATAAAGCACACAACACATCATTAATTCATCAAACTTACTGCTGCAAGATGTGGTGATGATAACTTTACAATAGGCTTAGACAAATCCATGAAGGACAGGATTTAGCAAAACATTTTGACAATGATATAGCTATACTTATTGGATATTAATCATGATAGCTAAACATAATCTATCTCTATGCATTTGTGTGTGTGTATGCACATATTTTTTTTAAAAAATTAACTCATGTAAAATAATGATGGTTCTTTTTATATCTCCCCAAAGTAGATATAGTAAATCAGACTTGATAAACTGATAAGGATTCCAAGTAAGGATGAGATAATAAAATATACTGATTCTTCCCAGTTTCAGCAGTATGACAAATATCAACTGATGAATATAACAATCCCAAAAGGCTGTATGCAACATTTCTCTCTTACAAAGGCTAAGTTGCTTCACAAGGACTTCACATGCAAAGCCATTTATGAAGGGCACAAACAGATTCATTGAGTCTAAAATTACATTGTCATTGAATGATATTTTGCCTTCACTTAACCTACATATGCAAACTGACAAGCAGTGCATTGTCAAAAATAGAGGGCCAAAATCTGAATTGAATGACAATAAGATGTTATTGAGCAGCAATGAGACATTATGCAGCAAGAGAGACAAAATTCAGCTGAATATTCATGCATCTATTTGTTGAGCTGTTCATATTGCATAATTATAATGCAGCAGTTGAAGCAAACAGTTTGACAGATTTGTCAGCAGTTAGAAAGAATATGTTAATTATCAGTGCTGAGTTTTTAAACTTTGTCATCAGAAACTACCATCCCAGAAGGGTTGAAAATCATTCAAACTCTTGAGATATAAGAAGACTGTTGATGTCAATCAGTGGGGAACTATTAGTGAAGTGGAACAGTAATCTTTTACTTTCTTTTCCTTCTTTTCCCTTAAAAGCTAGAGTGCATTGTATGGCTAGCATCTAGTAGTTGCATTTTGTTTTCCAGAGATGTGAAATGGTGGCAAGGGAAGGTAGACCAAATGTGTTGGCTTCTCCAAGCTTCTCCAATGCTTAACATTGTTTATGGTCTTTGCACCCATAGCCTACTCTGATGGAGTAGTTACATTATTGTAATGGACCAACAGAGTTCCAACCTACCTCATCTCTGATTATCTTCCAACCCCCAAAATAACGAGACAGACAACAGTAGTTGGATCAAATTAGGGCAACTTTTATTTTAAAAGTTACCTATTTAGGTTTAACTTGACTAAACTCAGGTGTCAAGAGAACTAAGTGTGGCACTGGGAAACTCCCCTGATTCCCCTATAACACAAAACTGGTCAACCTCTCAAGGAAAAACACAAGCAAACATCTCAGACAATATTTAATTGAACTCTCAAAATCTCAGGGCCAATGGTATCCCCCTTACCCTTAATTGCAGTCCAGGTAAGTGTATTTGTGCACTGGCCCAAACAACTTTGAGGAGTGCATGAGAGAATATGGGTCTATGGATAACCCTAAACTATTTACGCAGTCCTAATTAAAGACCGCCATCCCAGCTAGCCCCTAAAACAGTATAGGGAAGGCAAAATAGCCCCTAGAACATAGAGGGGGGGGAATTCCTACCCGGCCCCCTAGTAGCGACCACTATACTGTCAATTGGGCGGGAGTGGTGGGTCATTGCCTAAGGCAAGAATGGCACAGGAGGCTGCCCCAATGCACCAGGCAGCCTCTGCCCATTCCCCAGAAAGTTCCATCCATGGATCCAATCATCTCCCTTCGTGGGAGAAGCTAACAACCTTTCCCCGCCCACTGCGTAGGCAGGGACAGGGCATTATTCTAAGGGCAGAAGCATCCTAGGACACTTCAATTGCCTCATGTGATGAGGCCCTAAAACACTTCTTGAACTACAATGTAACAATAACTGGATGAGGAAATGTCCAGCCATGTGCCCCAAGTGGAACAACATTTTTTCCCTACCCCGCTGCTCCTCTCTCCCAGAGGATTCATTTTCATTCTCTGCGTCCTCTGTGGTGATTTTGTGGTTAGTAGAGACTAGCAAAAGTAGGAAGCACATCCAGCTATGGGCCTGGGTCCAGGAGGTTCTGAATGATGCTTCATCATTATTTAGTCTTCTTAGGATGTATCTACATTGTAGAATTAAGGCAGCTTGACATCACTCCAATTGCCATCACTCTATGTTATGGAATCATGGAAGCTGTAGTTTTTCAAAGTCTTTCACATTTCCTGCCAAAGAGTGCTAGTGCATCACTAAACTACAAACCCCAGGGCTCCATACCATTGAACTGTGACAGTTAAAGTAGTGTTAAACTGTACTCATTCTCCTGTTTAGATGCACTCTTAGATCATGCTGTGAACCACTCTGTACCTCGCTTTTAGGAGAAATGAGACGTAAAATTCAGTGGTGTGTATGTCTGTGAAACAGTGCTTCATCCATAAGATCATAACTGAATCATCTCCTACGTGTGCTAGTTTTTCGTAAAGAAGGTTTTTTTTAAAAAAACCAAAGTATAGTTCTACAAAAAAATTATCTAGAGGACACGGAGTAATTCTGAAGCAAAGATGTATGAGAACTATAATATCAACTTTGAACAAAGAAAGGAGCTAAGAAGGGAAAGGGGCAAATGGTCACTCACTTACCTTCTGCTACATTCATAAGAAGCAAAATTCAAAATAATGAATTTTCAAATGACCCCAGAAGACACCAGCACTGCTAAAAGTTTCATACTCACATTGTACATTATCCAGAATACATTTGATATTTCTTTGGAAGACGAAATGTTCTATTTTTCATGGAATGTGTCTATTTCAGTTTTTGCTGCTGGTGTGACTATTAATGGGCATAAAATTATTTAGAGCATTTAATGTGTTGAAAATTATGAAAGGATTTCTACAATATAAATACTATCTCATATCAACCGCACTGATGTGACTGTTTCTCTTAACTTTCTTTGTTTCTGATTTTAGTCAGAAGCTGGGGGGGGGGGATAAGAAGTGGTTCAACAATGGTGAGGTTCAGTTTTAGAAGCTTGATATTAAAATTATTATTCCAGTTGACTGCATAGCAGTTAGTTTTAAGCTGTGATTTTATGCAAAAATACATATAAGTAATTGCCATTGCAGTCAGTGGGGCTTATTAATAAACTATGATATTGAATTAATATTATCACTCTCCTTGCAAATAAATTTGGAGGTAGATTAACCAATCTTACAAAGGTTACCATCCTGTTAGTGATTTCTGCATGTGTACAAAAGAAAAATGGCAAAACCACTTCTGAGGATTCCTTGCCTAAGAAAACTCTATGGAAATTCTTGGGATCACCATAAGTCAACAGGCAATTCATACACACATAAGGGTACCTAATTTGAGCTTAAATATCTTTTTTTGGATCAGAAGCAGAAGGATTCTCATCCAAAATTGCCTTTGAACTCTATCCCCAAACCTCCCACCACCTAGTAGCTGTCAAATCCAAGGAGAAATGGCTGCTTCTGTCATATATTGTTTGGAAAGAGTTTATTTAGACCATGAAGACCTGGCATCTCTGAGCTCATATAATCATCATCATCATCATCTTCTATATATAAAGGAGGTCCCGTCATGGAACGACCGTCCCAAACAGAGAAACCTTACAACGCAGAGACACCAAACTTGCCAACAGAAATAGGCCTCAGACAAGGTAGGTTTGCAGCAAAGAAACTCCCCCCCCCACCTAAAAGGCCCCCAAAACAGCGAGTAAAAAACTACATTTCCCAGCATCCTCCGGGGCTGCCAACGACTCTCCCAGCCTCTACATTCTGTTAGGCCGCACTGAGTCCCCCCTCGGGGGTTGAGAAGTAGCGGGGTATAAACACTGGAAATAAATGGAAATAAATAAAATACATTCTGACAACATGATTGGCTGCCAATAAGGGTGGATTTGCATAACTCCTGTACTGGCCAGCCAACATGAACATTCTGACCCATAATAAACTGTCAGAGGAGGATAAGGCAAAGGGCTGAGGCACAAACACAAACACCCAATTCACTTCCCACAGAAAATTTACACCCCTACAAATCACAGACCACGCCCAAAATTGACAGTAAGGCTTCATTAACCTAATTTCCCTGACTAGGCCTCACTTAATGGAATGCTGTTTACGCTCTGAATTGACAGTAAGGCTTCATTAACTTGATTCTCCCGAATAGCCCTCAGCTCATTGGACATTGTGTATGGCCTGAATTGACAGTAAGGCTTCATTAACTTGCTGTTCCTGACTAGGCCTCAGCTCATGGGACATTGTGTATGGCCTGAATTTACAGTAACCTACCTTGGCACACAGAGCCCCTATGACCCACGCTACATTCTACTACAGTTTGGAGGAGGGTGGACCATGGATTATGGGACTTGAAGTACCTCCATGGATAATGGGATTTGTAGTACTTCAAAACCCATCATTCCCCACAGACCACTGTGTCCCAGAACCAAGACCGATAAAGACCAAACTTGGCAAACAATGCCCCCATGACCCACACTCCATCCGACTGCAGATTAGAGGAGGACACACCATGGATAATGGGATTTTAAGTACCTCCACTCACTTCCAAAGTACCCCACCCACACACGCATCAACCTCTACATCAACACAGCAGACGGAAAGACAAAAAACATTGTATATCCACAAGCTATGCAGAACGCCAGCAACACCACACAACAACAACTCCACAGGACTCCAACATCCCACCCACCAAAACAACCCACAACAACACAGCCATGACCCCAACAACACCATAACTAACAACAACTCCAACCCTTTCATACTCAGACTTTCTCGCATCTCCAAAATAGGGCACAGCAACGCGTGCCGGGTACAGCTAGTAATAATAATAATAATCTTTATTAATACCCCACCACCATCTCCCCAATGGGGACTCAGGGCGGCTTATATGAGGCCGAGGCCAGTAACACAATACAATAAATGAAATCAAAATGCAAACAATAACATAATAAGTTACACAAGGCATAAAATACAACAAACAATGTAAAATTAAAATAAGATCATACATAACACAGTAACAATGAGCGGGCCGCATGTACAGGATAAAACGCTAAAGCTAAAAAGCTAAAAACATGGGGTGAGATAGGGGTGGAGCAGATTTATTTGTGAGGGAGAAACTCTTCAGGAATGGTGTCAGGAGGGGTCTTCGTATATGAGAAGTGGAGGTGTACTCTAAGGACAAATGTTAAGGGGTCACTGGAATATCCGGTTGTATGGTTAATCATCAAAGGTGCAACGGAAAAGCCAGGTTTTGAGATTCTTCTTAAAACTTTCTAGAGTGGGGGCTCGCCTAATCTCTCCAGGTAATATATTCCACAGTCGGGGGGCCATTGAGGAGAAAGCTCTCTTGTTCCCACCATGCGGGCCTGGGATAACGGCAGGGGCAAAAGGAGAGCCTCCCCCGAAGATCAAAGGGATCGGGCAGGTACATGGAGGGAAATACGGTCACAAATGTATCTTATTTCAGGGCACGCTATCCTTTCTCCCTGCCCCCAATGGATCTCAAACCATTGTCTTCTCCATAGTCTCAATCACCAAAGATAAGCAACAAATCATGGGTCCCCTCAATGCTTTACAGCAATTAGCTAATGGGAAGATATGGAACTGTATCTGCAGAGCTGCGCATGTCTGCAGTATATTGGTTAAACCTGATAATAGTTAATTATGTTAATAGTTAGTGATGGCTCAGGGTGGTTCATAATAGCTTGAATCTTTCTAAGTCCTATGGAAAACTCTCAGAAACAGTTTAGGCTGGAGTACCGTTGAACAAAATGACAGAACATAGGGCCATGCAATGAAAATAATATGTTAGCTCTATCAGGGTTCATGACAGATGTAGAGTATTTTTCATTTCATAAGCATGCTCCATGAAGTATTTATGTCCAACAAATTTGGAAGACTAATTCTACACTTTTTTTTTGAAAGAGCAAACTTCTTTAGTGGTTTGAGAGGGCAGGATGCTAATGGTGAGTGGCTCATGGATGACCACTTTTCCTTTTTTTTGTTTTCTGGGAAGTGGGGGGAAATAATAATAATAATAATAATAATAATAATAATAACTTTATTTCTTGTGAGTCGCCCTCCACCGATGGTGCTCCGGGCGACTTACATCATTTAAAAAATACATCTAATTAAAAACACGGGTTCAAAGAATCACAAAGGGCCCAATCCCCAAGATTAGTCAATCCCCAAACGCCTGGCGGAAGAGCCAAGTTTTCAGCTCGGACAGGAATCTGGCTGGGGCCGATATGGCCCTTAGAGCAGGCGGAAGTGTATTCCAGATTACAGGAGCCACCTCAGAGAATGCTCTCGGTCGGCTCTTTGTCAGCCGGGCCTCTCTGACCCCTGGGATAACTATCCAGTCACCATTTATTTCACGCGATGGTCTTTCACTGTGTTGGTCTATTAACCGGTCGCCCAGATAGGCTGGTCCGGTTCTTTGTCGTCTTTGAAAGTTACCGCCAAGAGTTTATAGACCCCTCTGAACTCTGTAGGGAGCCAGTGAAGAGCTTTTAGGATTGGCGAGATATGGTTCCTAGCCGAAGCCCGGAGATGAGTCTGGCCGCTGCATTCTGGACAAGTCTCAGCCTCCGAGTCGTGGACAGCGGTAGACCCGCATACAGGGCATTGCAGTAGTCAAGGCGGGAGACTACGGTGGCATGTATCACGGTCTTCAGTGCCTCTGATGGTAGGTAGGGGCCAACCGTCGGGCCCTGCGGAGATGAAAAAAGGCGCCCTTGGCTGCAGCCTGGATCTGGACTTCCATCGTCAGCCTCTCGTCAGGATCACTCCCAGGCTCTTCACCGCCGGGCCGGGGACAGGGCTCGCCTTCAAGAGTGGTAATGGTGAGTGAGGGTCGGGTCGACCGGGCCAGAGGATCTCCGTTTTGCCGGATTGATTTTTAGTCTGTGTGCTCTAAGCCAGTTTGTCACCGCCCTTAGTCCCTGACTGAAGCTTTCAGGCACCGGCGACATCCCTGGATCGAGCTTCAACAACAGCTGTGTGTCATCGGCGTATTGGTAGCAGCTGAAACCATGACTCTAGCAATACTGGCCAGGGCTGGACATAGATGTTAAAGAGGGTGGGGACAAGATAGCACCCTGGGGGACCCCGCACTCCAACCCGCATTTCCTGGAGACTTGGCCCTGCCACTCGACCCGCTGCGAGCGGTCCCGCAGGAAACGATCCTAGCCAGGTCAGAGCCTTATCTTGGATCCCGGGAAGCAGCCAGGCGGCGGAGTAGCAGATCATGGTCGACGGTGTCGAAGCCGCGTTAGATCTAAAAAGGACCAGGACTGCCGAGCCCCCTCCGTCCAGCTGGCGGCGGATGTCATCCGTGTCGCTACCAGGGCGGATTCCACTCCGTGGCCGCGCGGAATCCCGACTGGGGCGGGTCCAGGCCCCGGATTAGTTTAAAAAGTCACGCAGCTGGCTTTCCACCGCTCGCTCTAGTAGCTTACCCAGGAAGGGCAGATTGGCAACGGGGCGGTAGCTCGCCGGTTCGTCGGGGTCGAGGTTCGCCTTTTTCAGGAGAGAGCGAACTCTGGCCTCCTTCAGGGACTCTGGGAAAGAGCCTGTATCCAGGGAGAGGTTCACCAGGTCCCTCAGAGTGTCGATATGGTGTCAATGCAGGACTTGATTAAGTGCGATGGGCAGGGGTCCAGGGGCCGGTCGTCGTTCTTGCCACGGACACCAGCTTTTTCACCTCTTCCGGCGTTAGTGGCCTGAATTCAGTGAGGCAATGCCCACTGGTCTGAGAATGACCCGGTTTTCACGGGCGGCAGGTCACGCCAAAGTGCCGTGATCTTCCCTATGAAATACTCTTGGAGATCTTCTGCTGTTACCCTAGAGTTTTTGGGGTCATTCTGTGGAGATGCTAGAAGGCTCCGGACTACTTTAAAGATCTGTGCTGTACGGGAGCCAGCAGCTGAGATCTGAGCGGCGTTGTAGGCCTTCTTAGCCTCTCTGGTTTCATGTTCATACATCATCATAAACCTTTTGAAAAGAACCTCCAGTAAATGATGATCGCTCTTCTCTCCTTCCTTGGCCACAATAGTGACAGTTTGTGTGAGGTCAAGGCCTTTCCTTAGTTGCTGAAACAAAAGAATAATTTTCCTGTCTGTGCCTGTTCTTATTTCCCTCTAGAAGCCAGAACAGGGGGCTTTGGTAAAGAGGAAGGGCCTTTATAGGCAGCTATGATCAAGACACAAATATGCTGTTGTTTTTAACCTCTCAGGCTCCAGGAATTTAAAAAATGTTATTTTCAAGAAACTTTCACCTCAAATGCCCTCAAGGAGCCTGGGGGGCATTTTAGCCACATTTTGGGGTCCTTGCCCATTTCAAACCCAGGAAAATGCTTTTAAGGCAGTGGTTCCCAACCTGTGGTCAGTGGACCACTAGTGGTCCACAAGAAGGAAAATGTGGTCCATGGCCTCACCATTACTTCACCGTTGCCTCGAAACCATGCAGCAATGAGAGTGACTGGTCTCGCAAAATGCTCTTATAGTGCTGAGGCAATGGGGATGTTGGGAGGGGAGTGGCTGACTACAAAAGATTACTACTGCCACGTCAGCTCTAGATTATTAAATATGGTTTTCTATGGGTGAGCAGATGGCAACAACTGGATGGCATATGTTCTGTATCAGAAACTAGATCTGATGTGGTCTTTCTAATGCAATCTTATGAATTAACCCCCCAATAAACAAACTGCATCTAAAGTTGACCAAAAACTGTTTCATAACCCTTTTGGTACTAATGTAGGAGAGTGGTCCCTGTCAAGGTAGTCCCTGGTCAACAAAGGTTGGGAACCACTGTTTTAAGGAAAAGGATATGAATTGACTAGCTAATTTGCTATCGTAAAAAAGATAGAATAGGGAAAGACATGATGAGTATCCTATTACTCATCTGTATTTATTTGGGGGGGGGGGGTTACATGAAGCTTTTTTTTTCAAGAACATGATAAGAAATTAAGCAGAAAACATATAGCCTTCATGTCATTTTGATGGAAAATGACAAAGTACAAGAAACAGGACTCAGTCCACACTGAAATCAACATAAATGAATGAATGAATTATTAAAGAATTTAAAATACAATTCACAGGAGTGGAGTCCAGAAACAAATGAGACAGTCTGCATGAAAAATGGAAAAGGAATCACAGGAATGCTATGGAAATATTTGCTGTCAAATAACAAGCCCTGGTTCATAAAAATAATTAAATACAACCAAACATATCAGTTGATATGTGTGGTTGTATATATCAGTAGATATGTGACTCTTCAGTTAAGAGAGATTTCCTTCTTCCAGTCAGACTGCCTACAGGGTGTAAATCAACATATCTTTTCTAATCTAATTAGAAAAGTCTAATTAATCACTTCAGGCTTGAGAGCACTTAGCTAAATTTCACCTCCCTCTAAATGCAATGACATATTTATATTGCTGTTAAAAACTGCTATTGCAAAAATGTCAGTTACAAAGTAGACCACTTGTTAGGGAGGTGAGACCACACTTTTCATGCTTGAAAGACTTGCTATTAAAGACAAACCTCTGCAAATTCCAAAAAATTCTAGTTAAAACTACCTACAGAAAAACCATTCTCTTCCTTCTCGCTCCTTGTTTGGAGGCAATCGTGAACCTGAGCATAATGGCAACCACTCAAACAGTCAAATCCTCTTCTATTGGATTATAAAAACAAATAAAAACAATCCGTAAACAGAATCTTGAAATATTGTAAGTTTTAGCTCAGCATAATCTTTACCTGCCATCTTAATATCACTGTTGTTGCTATTGTGTATTTTCAACTCATTTCCTACGTATGGTAATCCGAAAATGATTATTACATTGTTTTCTTGGCAAGATTTGTTCAGAGGGCATTTGCCTTTACCTTCCTCTGAAGCTGTGAGGTTGTGACTTGTCCAAAAGTCCTATGAGAAAAAGGTACAAAAAAGGTATATGTGTGTCCAATCTGTAAGAAGCCTCCCAAGAACAACATGCATTCCCGAGCTTGCCAACATCTCTTTTCAATGGTAAAACATGATTATCCAAAATACAGGTAAAGTTATAAAAGGTTGGGGAAAATGTGGGAGTGAAGGTAAAGATGGGAAAGGTAGCATCCCCTCCCCCTCCCAAAAAAGCCTAGAAAGGTTAAAGCCCAACCAAAGGTCAGTAATCCTAGAACATATAGCCTAAAGAGAACCATGTTCTGGATGCTGTAGTAGTGGTGATTTGTGCAGGAAAAATGACAGGCAGAAGACAACTGGTTAATATCCCCTCAATCAACAGCCTACCTGGATGTATGAATTTGTCCTTGAGAGTAACTTTCTATTTTGTTATGCTGCAGCATACAACCATGGCAAACAAAGAAGCAACAGTGTGCAACTAGATTTTTTCCTATCGTCCTCTAAAATGCTTTTGAGCTATGTGGCTAATCATCACTGTTATGTGAGAAAATGCTTTGAAGTTAATGGTGCCAGGTGTTAAGGAGCAAAACACCCTGCCTGGGTGTTGGGGAAAGAGGATTTTACTTCATTCCAGATTCTGTGCTTTTTAACCTGCTTGTTGATTGTTCCTGTTTAACAACTGGTGTCTAAATACTGTTTTATGTTTAACTATGGGGGGAAATCATTCAGCTGCCTGCCTACTGATATAAGGAATCCAGGCTGTGTACACATGTGATCTGGAGCAACACAAGCTTACTCATTATTTCAGACAAGAAAAAAAGTTATTCAATCAGCTAGGAAAAGAATATAGTAGTGTCCCTCAACCACAACAAAAGTGGAAGTTGTGAAGGAAGAAGGCTAAAGAATGGACAAAGCGTCTAGAGGCAGAAGCAATTTCAGTAATGTTGAGATTACTCAAACTGAGCTACGTAAATACTCGCAAAGAAATAGACAATGCTTAGCATCTTTTGGGATTCAGAAAAACTTTCATGGGAATTATTGCATGAGGTGGCTGATAGACCACAAAGAAAACTCTTGGAACAGAGAGCAGAGAAGGACTGGAGTACTGTATACTCAACAAAAATTACAGACTGATTATTCCACTAAAGAACATAGCGTATGGATTAACTGTGTCAAAATAATATGGAAACTGCCCTATGGTTAGCTAAAGAATGGAAACAGAGCCTCCTAACTGTTGTGGAGGGAAGTTTAAATAGCATTGGTATCAGCAAATTATACTTAAGAGAAAAGGATATTGTAACATCTTTGAGACTGGAGAAAGAGGTTTGTAACAGAAGCTTCCATAGACTGAGTCTACTTCACCACATGTATGAAGTAAAGGGTCTAGGAACAGACATTTAAATCCACAAATGACCGAGTTGTATGTGTGAATAGTAATAGAAATACAAAGCCTGTGCTTATGATAATGAGGTAACACATTCAGTTTTAACTATGGCTGCTGGGTGACAAGGTTGGAAAAAAGCTATTTTCTAAAGCCAAGATGAATAAGTACTCATATTAAGAGGATTCTTGGAATACTGCATGTTACTGGCTGGGAATCAGAAAGAAGACGTGATAAAGTGGACAAGAGAGCTCTCATGAGGCTGGATTATTATCCTAATAAGTGTAGTGTACTAAGAAAACTTTGGTCATATTCAATCCATTGTTATGGTCCAAAGCTTGTGGATATAGCCCAACTCTGCTGTTTCTCTTTCCAGTCTTCCAAGGTTGTTTACTGTTGTGTTTGTTCAAGGACTGCTGTTCTGTCTGAGATGGAATGTCTAGGAAGACTGGTGTTTTGCAACTGAATTTTATATATCCTCATTCCTAATGTCTAATTTATGTCAGTTTAACATCTGGTGCAGAGATTGTTCTGTTTGCCCAGTCTAGAGCACTGAAGGGCACTGTTGATGGAGACCAAGGACAGGAAATGGCAGAACACATTTGGCTCCCAAGTGAAACCACTCAGACCTGTCATCCATGAACTACAACCTATTTTAGACAATAATGCTACCCTCACAAGCTCTCTTAGTGGCCAGCTTTTACTTACTTTGGAACAGCCTTAAACAGTAACTTGTCTATAGGAGGACACACATCATGGATGGAGAAATGGGTACAAGACTTTGCCTCAAACCCAAATGCCATCTCGGGCCTAAAATCTACTTAGGAAATGTCATCACAAGACCTAATGACAACTTTAGAGGTACTTTCACTTGCTAATCTTCTAATTTGATATATATCATCTTCTGTGCTACAATATCACTTTGCATACAAATCCAAACTAACACAGCTATTACTTTAATTAAGAAAATTTGGTTACTTATAAATCATTATTTTACACATTTATTAATAGGGACATATGTATTTATTTCACTTGGAAATTGTATCCCTGTGCTGGCTACAAGGGGTTAATTATGTCCTGAGATAGGGATAGTTGGTTTTCCATTGAAAATAAAGGTGATTGGCTGCCATGTCAAGGTATTCTTGGATTAGTGGAGACATGTCCACTTTGTTGATTAATGAGAAAGTTTATGATAGCATTCTGGAAGGGAACGTAAGGTGAAGATTAAGGGAAGACACAATTAAAAGGCACAGCCACCAGGATGTGATTTGGGGTCCATCTAAATGGGCATTACAATTCAGCTTGGAGATGACTGGATTTTGGGGTGATCGCACAATGCAGAAGGCCCATTTATCTTAATGTGGTCTTGTCCTGCATTAAAAAGGCATAAGATGTTTGGGAGCTTCCTTGAAGCTTGCCTGCATTTTGTGACAGTATAAACAGTTAGGCTGCTTCCTATTTGGAAGTGGCCACAGAGGTACACATCACCATCTTGCTTTCTAAAGGTTCAGACAGCCCAAGGATAAGGGATGGCATTTACCTTCCCCCATCATTCTGGCCTTAGCATAACTGCCAGGTACAAAATAGTGGTGGTTGCCCCTCAGTGCCTATAATGAAAATACAGAGTGACAAAGCACTTGGAAAAGAGAAAAAGGAATGAATGGAGCTTTTTCACTCCAGCTAGCATAACTCATATCATTTTTTCACTCTGCTTAGCATCAGACTGAATGACAACCACTGCCATTTCCATATCACCTCTAAGGCCAGCTTGACAGGGGCAAGGTAAGGGTGGTCCAGCAGTGCCAAACTGGTTCCAGCAGTCGAACCACTGACCTTCCAAACAGTAACTTATTCAGATAAGTGGTTTAATCTGCTACGCCACTGTGGTTCCATATCTAATATCATAGTCCTAATATCACATACCTTTCTTTACAGATGTACTAAAGCAGCAGTGGGATTCTTCGTCAGATGCTATTAAATAACAGGTACATATAAAACAGATGCGGACTATGCATCTTTGCTTTGAGTATAGTTTATCTTAATAAATGCACAAAGGACAGACAAAACAAACAAGAGCTTCAAAATTCTCCTGGCAGCATTTACCATTTTTCTTGTTAAACTTCAATGTTTCAAGTAAAATATCAGATTTTGGCCTGTCCCATTTTAAGTGCATAATATTAGGTATAAATACTAATATTGAAATTTTTAGTTCAGCTTTCAGCACATGATCTTTTCTGTGATGTTTCACCCAAGAGGTTTTGGTTTTGCTGAGAGTTCATTTAATCTAGTACAGAGGGGATATTTTAACTATCGATTTTAAATTTCATTGAGCTTCACATTTTGATTCCTTTGAGTTTAAATGCTACATATGTGAGTTCAATAAATTATTAATCACCTTCTGATAACCAAGCTTATTCATGTTTATTTTATAACCATTGAGTTAAAAGTGAGAACATCTGAGAAATAGTCTTGCAAGGGAACATTTGAATGTTTTAGGGCTTGAAGAGATTCATCATAGCCAGTGATTTCTCTTCCCACAGAAAATGTCCAATGGAATACCATTGCCAGTGACACTATGTACAAAAAGAGCATAGGATTGTGGAAGACCATTCCCACACAATTGACATATCTTTTTCTGTTTGGCATTTATTCTGCATGCCACCATAATAACTGAAATGTTTCACCATATCTCACAAAAAAATCAATAATAACACAAAAGGTACAGCACAATATTCAAAACGTCTTACAATGTCTAAAGCAAATGTTTTCAAAATATTTTAAACGCAGAGGCAGGAACTGAAAATATCTCTTATTTATGACAGCAATGTTATAATTTCCTAAACTCATTTGACTTGACTAAAGTTAATTGTGTGAAATGATAATGAAGTATGCCTAATTTCAATGGGTCTTAATTAGTTATGATGATAATGTTTCCAGAATTGGATTGCTAGTGCTCTTTTTAGCTCTTTCTCTGCCTTACGCAAACTCATATATTGCTACATGATTTACATCCAAAAGCTGTTTGATTGCACAATTTCAGGTGTTTCTTAAATCCCTCCATTAACAAAAGAATATTGGTGACAAAAGAGACTTAAGTGGTGAACACCGTCCATCCGTTTTTTGTTACTTAAAATAGTAAATTAGGATATTTTAATATATTCCAGATTAGGACTTTTGTTGGGGTGTAAACTACTACATATGAATCATGAAATTGTGGGTCACCATAGATTCCTGTTAAAATGTGGCATTTCAATGAGGGAAAAATAAAGACATGCTTAGAAAAAAATGAACAAATGGTGCACATTATAGAATAAAATATTTTTATTAACTAAAGTCCCAGGGTGCATCTACACTATAAAAATAACTTCCATTTCTCTATGCTATGGAATCATGGGTATTAAAGTGTTTTACAAAATGTTTAACCTTCTCTGCCAAAGAGTGATTGCACTTCACCAAGCTACAACTCCCAAGATTTCATAACATTGAACCATGGCAGTTAAAGTAGTGTCAACCTGCATTAATTCTACAATGCAGATGCACCCCTAGACTTGTTATTTAAGAAACTGGGAACAACAGCAGAATGTTCCAACTATTTATATAAACCCAAAGTCATGGGTACTTTTAAAATGAAAATGCAATGTAATTTATATTTCAATTATAACAGTAGCAAAAGATTATTGGTTGAGATTTGATGGTGCTTCAAACGGTGAAGCGGTCACATGAAGCCCGTGGGTATGTGCTATCCACCCTGGTTTACATGTTCAAAGCTTTGCTCTGCTGACACTTTTAGGTAACATATTCTGCCCACCCAAGTTGTATTCTACCACATCTGGGATTATGCAAATAGTTCCTGTGGGTGGATTGCTGATGGGAAGACCTTCTTTGTGAAGAATTAAAACAGGCATCTTTCCAATGTGCCCCCCATCAGCTGTATAACTAGTTGTTGACATGGACACACCCTCAAAGTGAGGTGAACATTTATTTAAAAGTGGTCTAATTTCATAATTTGACAACTGATTCACTTTTTAAAGATGATGTTGTTTTGAATGTTTCAAAAAGGCTACATCCACATACTTATTAGAGCTCCATGAGTAATACTATAATTTGTGGCATCAGAGTGAAAGAAGATCTGGAAGAAGTGGGGGAATCACCTCTTTGTGATAAACAAATGCAGATTTAAACTACTGAATATTCAGGGAGTGCAGAAATACAATTCAGAACTTCAATCACATTAGTGAAATCTATAGAGAAGATTCTTGATTCATCACATTCTTTGAATAAATATTCTCTTACTTGCAGGGAAGGGAGACACTTTTCCTTGGTATTAAGTCATTTATCGTGTATGTTTTTCCCCTTGTTGCTTTAGAAAGTATGAAAGCTTTTAAAGTGGTGAGGCAAATATGTAGGAGGCAGTCCATTACCAGTTGTATTTTTCCCAGAATCCAAGCAGCAGATGTTTGAGATAAAACTTGGTCTGTTTCTGCTTGCACTGCAAATAGTGGCAAAGGAAACAGGAAAAACAAGAGTGAGGATATTTTTAAAATTCAGTTATTTTATGCCCATATTGGCTAATAAGTCAATGTTAAGGCCAATATCATCTTGACTGCAAAGAAAAGTAAAATACCAGAAAAGAACATTTGAAATCAGTTTATTTTCTTGCTAATTTCCATGCTGAGTGATGCATGCAAAAATATTCAATGATTTTACTAACTTAAAAAAGTAAAACTTTCTTACAACCTCATCAGACCGACAAAATTGTCCATTGTACAATGCTCCCTCTTCACTTGCTGTATGGAGCCTGCCAGTTCCCATTCCAAAACAGAGCTCCTTGGTGCAAGTTAAAAGGAAGCGTTGTCAGCCAACATGTCAGCAATACCGGAGGCATCCTGTGTTGCATAGGCAACAAAGGGGGGAAGCCGTGTGGCAAATGATTCCCCCATAGAATGGGGTAAGGAGGAAGCTGAGCATGCGGGGTGCTGAGCAATGGGTTCCCCACACCAGGCCCTGCTGTTCCTATTGTGACGAGGTCCTCACACGCATGTTTAATCGTATTCAGCTTTCTTATCCTTCCAACTTTAGTAGAACTAAATTTAAATACAGCAGAGTCTCGCTTATCCAACCTTCGCCCATCCAACTTTCTCTATTATCCAAGGCAGTCTACCTCCTGCCTGGATCTACAGCTGTTTCAATACATTGCAATGTTTTGGTGCTAAATTGGTAAATATAGTAACTATTACATAACGTTACCATGTATTGAACTGTTTTTTCTGTCAATTTGTTATAAAACATATTTTGGTGCTTAATTTGTAAAATCATAACATAATTTGATGTTTAATAGGCTTTTCCTTAATTCCCTCCTTATTATCCAATATTTTCACTTAACCAATGTTCTGCCGGCTATGTTGACTAAGCAAGACTCTACTGTATTGTAAAGGTGGTGAGTTGTGAACAATCATAATACTAGGAAGAAAATAACAGGAGATATCGGTGTGCAACTTGGTGCATTCTTACAAATCTGTAATTTCACCTTAACAAGTAATTGAACACTTTTCTCACATGAAAAAAATTTCCACCTCTAGTTCAAGATTTTGGTGGGGCAATGGGATTGCACATTGCACTCATTTTCACATGGAGATGCACACTGGGTTGTAAGCTTCAATTGCTATGCCACTCCACACTTAAGGATTGCATAGCAAATCAATGCATAAGTCTGAATGTGGACATTTAGGACTTCATCACATGGCCTTACAAATTTGTAGGGAATTGTGAGGGTCTGACCCTATAGTTACAGCAATAATGCCTTTTGATTGCAAATCACTCTGTGAAACTTTTACTCCTTCCCATCGCACAGTTTTCTTGAAGAGTTCTTGACTCTTTTTTGCCTACCTTCACAATCACACAGGAGAAGGCTTTTCAAGTCCTCCCTGCTTTTCCCTCTTCTCTAACAACTGAAAAACCTATATTTTTCTCTTTCTCTTTTTTCTCTGTTGCCTCTGCTACCACCTCCCCAGCCAAACACTGCTCTCCATTGCTCCCTGTCTGCAGCAGGCATGGAATGGGACAGGGAAGGATACTTCTCATCCCACATGTTTTTAGCCTTAAAGAGTGGATCAAATTGCAGTAGCAAAAGACAATTACTCACCCTCCTCAAAGTCATTTCAATGATGGATGGGAGCACATGATGACCGGAAATACGTAGTTCAATGTCATGTGTTTTCTTACTTGTAGACTTCGGCAAATGATCACTGGGGTCCATTAAAGCATCTTTAATTGTATTTGTGAATAGGTTGAACAAAGATGATACAAGATAACAACCTCTGAACAAAATTGGGACAAGAATACATTCCTCTGGACATGGATATTTTGCTAGAAATCTCTACTGGATGTAGCTTTTAAGTTTTAAGATGCCAAACAAGTCTTATCAACCAAAACGTTGCCCAATTTCTGTCAGAATTTAGTTCTGGAGAAATAGTCTGGCTTTAGATCCATGAAAGCAGCAAATAGCTTGCCTTGCAGAGATCTAGAATATTTCACAGCAACATGCAAGAGGACCAAACAATGATCAAAAGTTGACTAATTCTCTCTAAATGCAGCTTGTGATTCAATAAAAATGTTACTACAATTCAAAAAAGAGGTCAATCTGTTACATAGGAAATGAGCATATAACTTTCCCATTATTGATGGCAGATACGTCTGTAATCCCTTGGATCAGTGGCTTGACCTTTCTTATAGATTGGCACAACATTTACTTGCTTCCAATCATCAGGAATTTTGCCAGAATTATTAAGCTTGATAAAGAAAGCAGTTAGCACTGATGCCCACCAATGATGATTAGTTTTAATAAGTTCAGCAGGGATACAGTCAATACCCGAAGCATTTCCACTTTCAAGTTACAAAGTTAAGTCAAGATACTTGTTCCACACATATTAGGTTCCAAGCAGAAACAAATGAAAGTATGGCATCATGGGAATTAGTAAAGATGGATCTGAAATTATCCTCCCAGATTTGAGCTGGAATAACACTATTTGTTGCTTGTAGGGCTGTGCAGAAAGTCATATGTGCTTTAAATGTTATTTGTATTTTGGATGTTCTGTATATTCAAAGCCATTTTTGAAATGTGAGCAGCAGCCAAGCAAAAAACTAACTGTTTGAAACATTCACCCACAACTTTTCAGAACAGTTAAGTAACTCTCGGAAGTATCCCAAAGTTAGTTACATTTTCAGCGCAAGCAAACTGTACTGAAGGGTGAAGCCAAACATGAAGTCTTTCTGTTTATTAGGGCTAAGGGAGAGGGGTGTGATGTACCAACTTCATCACATTGGGACTTTAATGAGAATAGAATTCTGGGAAATGTAGTTTAGGACAAGGCCTTTTCAATTCTCTGTCACAAGGGCCCTCGCCTTCCCAAACTACATTTCCCAGAATTCCGTTCACATCAGAAGAACATGGCTTAATGGGAGAAAAGGTTCCAAGTAATATATTGAATCTGCAAAGAGAACTGCTACTTAGTAAATCTGTAATAGAATTACTAGTCAGGAGGAAAATTCCCCAGTCAAAGTTCTATGCTATTTTTATTTTTTCACCTGTGTTACATGGAGATAAGAGAAAGAAAGAACAAACTTTAAAAATTCTTTTAAAATCAGTGGATGTTCAATTTTTCCCGAAACTTGGGGAGAATGATGCCCTGGCTATGTTGTGTCATTATAGAGAAGTTCAAGGGGATAGCTCTTGTAATTTAAAAAAAATATATTCTAAAAATTAGTGGATGAACAAAATATTCTGAAACTTGAGAGGCTTTGAGTGGTAAATGTATGCTACAATTGTAGCAAATGTCATTGCAATAGCCCTAAAATCCCATTAGTGTCCCCATTGGTGTGCACAGGCATATAACAGAAAACCAATGATCTTTTTGGAACTCCATAATAATTTCGACACTGGCCCCTTATGATTTTTCCAAAACACTTTAGAATAGAAATGGGGGGCTCGCGATTTTTGTTAAGACCAACGAAGCAGGTTTTTTGAGTTATGCACACCCCTAGTCACTTGTGATCGAGATCATGAAGCTCCTGAGGTAAGCTGTCAAAATGTTTTTGTGTCATTTATTCTGTAAAGTATTCCACAACAGTGACCTTGGATTAGGTTTGTGTTTTCCTTTTTTACAAGATAGTAGGGCTTTATAAGCTTTTTTGACTGAAAATAGATAAAAAGAAGATGACTTGACCCCAATGTTCTATACACAATATAGGAGTTTCTTAAGACTTTTTTCTTCAATTGGTATTCCTTGTAAAACCTTGAGATTGGTAAAGTCTGCACCAGCATGGCAGGGATTCAATACATATATCTTCCTGAAGAAGATGGCTCAGATCTTCAAATGTCTCAAAGTTAGTTATAGTAGGTTGCGCAGATATTCTTTCAGATCGTTAAAAACACTGCTGAGTCAGAATTCAGTTTTACCTCAATAAGGCGACTTAGATTGGGAGACCATTTATTGTCGATCAACAATAAATTACCTGTATTTACTCAAATCTAGTGTGCCATTAAATCTAATGCACATCTCAATTTTTAAGACTCCAAAACAAAACAAAAAAAGATTTGCTGGAAAATAATAATAATAATAATATAAACTTTATTTATATACCACTCTATGCAATGTACAGTGGAAAGAGAATGGAAATAAAGTAGAAGAAGGAAGGGGGGAAAGGAGCCTTTAAAAAATAGGCAGAGAAGAGAAAGACAATGGAAAAAGTGGAAGGAAGGGAAGGAAGGAGTCTTGAAAGAATACACACAGAAGAAAAGAGAATAGAAGGAAGATACAGGAAGGAAGGGAGGAAGGAAGGAAGGAAAGAAAAGGCAGAGAGAAAGAAGGGTGGAAGGGAGCATGAAAGAAGGATAAGAACTCTGCAGTAGCAGAGTCATAGCTGAAGGGGAGGCCCTGGCGAGTTAGGGCAAAGGAGGCCCCTGCAAGCCAAGGAGGAAGATGCAGGCCATTCATTGCCAGATGCAGGCACTTTTGCCAGCCGCTTGCAGTTCTTGCTGCTCATCCCGCTCTTGCTGCAGGCTCCAAGAGCCAACAACGCCACTCCTTCACTGCCATGGCCCACTTCACCTCATATTTCATGGCTCCTGGGGCTTGCTGGAAGTCTTACCCCTCACCCTTTATGCACAAGCATCCAAAGGGCCGTGCCAATAGGAGGGAGGATCAGGGCAGGCGAAGTGACATGGCATCCAGTGCCACAATAATGCCGCCACTGCCACTGCTGCCCTGAGTGGCTCTACCCCACAAGACCCAGCTCTGAAAGGGAAGGGGAAAAGAGCTGGAGTGTGCATGCACTCATGTAGTCGCAGGGCAGAGCTCCATCTGGGAGCGCAGGAGTGGAGGCAGTAGCATTAAGGCCTTGTATTCTACCTCACTCTGCCTGCCCTGAACCACATATGTGGCCCTTTGAGTGAAGGGAAGGGGGTAGGGTTTCCAGCTAGTTAGCAGAGTTGAGGTTGTGCAAAAACAGAAGGTTGTTGGGCTGAGCACAATCCCTCAGTCCCAGGCAAAACTACAATTCTCTCTAGTATATCTACCAATAGTATTTAATCAACATGTATCAAATATACTACAATATAATATTCATCATCACAATCCAATCCAGAACAGCAGTATGAAGGTGTAAACACACAGAATCCATTAGTGCAGCTTGTAGTCCATACAGTCTTCAACCCGAGTGTTATACTCACGTCTCCAAAGTTACATATGGTTCTTAGAGAGTCCCGTTAGAGTAAAGAGTCAATCAAATACATCCCTGATTATAATCCGTTATGGGGTGGTGAACAGATGGTGGTGAATACATCTACACGATACTAAGCCCAAGAGCAGTAATATTAGGTAGCATGTAGCTACAGACTCACTGAAACGGAGTGTTCAAAACATCACAAAATGTTCTCCCTGCCGCAAACAGGGTAGTAGTGGGTGTGTCTGGTCTGTCCTGTGGCGTTACACCCAATCCAGAGCCTCCAAATAACCCACAGAGTAGCGTTCAAACTTCCAAAATCAAACAGGCGATGGATCGCCCCACTGTAGCCAGGATCTCCCAAACTCACACAGTAATGCTTAATGTTCCAATATCATCGAACAGCAAGTAAACAAGCCTCAAATAAGGATTCAAAGGGTGTATTCAAATGCACCCAACTGCATCAAAGCCCAAATCGCCTACGGATAAACCATACATGGATCCAGCCCGTTTCGTGTAGCACTTCCTCAGGGCGATCAACAGTAAGTAATTGTAAGGCTCTTCAATGATATATCTAAATCATATTATCATAGGACATCACAAAATAGTACCGACCGGGGATGCGGTATCCTTATTTGTGGCTTGTTTTCTCGCCGTTTGATGAGGAGAGGAAATTCTGGATTTAGAGGGGTGCTGGAAGGAAGGGGCAGGTTTAGGCACAATTCTAACGTGCCGTTGAATGTAATGCACACCCCAATTTTGGCTAAACAATCTAGCCAAAAAAGATGTGCATTACAATCAAGTAAATGCAGTAGTTAAGAAGTTTTTGCTTTAATCAAATCTTTCCCACGAAACAAAGACATTAAAAGCGAAAGGCTTTCACTCTCTGTTCTATGCAAAAGGAACAAACTAACAGAAAAACATTTCTAGAATCCAGAAAGGTTCACAGTACTAGATTCACATACATTTGACAAATTAAATTCCTCCTTACAATTTTCTGGGGTAACATCATTTAAAATAAATAAATCCAGACTAAGTCGCAATTGGATGAAACAGTAAACATAAAAATTCTACCCCAGATTTTTTTTCCAGAAATAGGAAGGGCCTACTGTCTTTTTCTTCACTTAATACCAGATGCCTGGCTTCTAACTTGGACCCCATCTACACTGCCATATAATGCAATTTGATACTGCCTTACATAGGGTCAATGTAAACTCATTTAATGCAGTTTAATCACACTGAAGTGTACACTGACTATATAATGCAGTTTGAAACTGCATAATCTAGAAGTGTAGATGAGACCTTGGTTTTGAAAGCTCCAACCTTGGTATGAAGATCTCCCATGAGGTATAGAAAAGACTAGAGATACCCCAAGCCACACTTTCAAAAGTTGTCTTATTCTGCTTTAAATGTTTTATGTTAGCAAATACATGGGTGGACAGAGTATTTTAAATCATGCAGTGCTGAAAACAAGTAAATATATCATGAAAGGACAAAGCTATAGCCATCAGTTTCTCAGGGGATATAAAATGCTGAGTAAACTTGAGGAGGAGAAGAAGAGCTAAGAAAGGACACAATTTTTTGACCTAATTGAAATTGTTTTCATAGAAATATGGAACTCTGCAGCCTACCACATGCTAAAATGACAGAAGGTAAGTAGCATCTCACTTGACGAAAAATAGCAAAAGGTACATTTCTGTTCAGTGACATTAAAATGTGAGGACACTTCAGGAGCTGACAAACAAGACTTGAAGGAAACTCAGGAAGAGAATTACCTTTGGCTCTGTGCATGTACATCTTTACATTTGTGCATGACATTGCCTCTTTTTTTGTAAAAGTGCTCTACAATCTGTCATACTGCAATTCCTTCTAATTAAAAAAATGTTTCAAGTTAAGCAAAATGCCCACTTTGCATTACTTAAAAGATCTTATGTGAGAAACTTTCTGTAGGGCAGATTTTGGGGGCAGTGAGTGGGAACCAAAAGTACAGTGAAAAGATTGAATCGTTTGAGGACACATCTCTCTTTCTCTATCTCTCTCTCTCTCTCTCTCTCTCTCTCTCTCTTTTCTTTCTTTCTTTTGTTCTTTCACCCCCTCTTTCCTGTCTCACTTCTAGCAGCTTTCCAAGCACATTAAAGTTGCTACAGGTCTCCCTTAAAGTTCTTCTGTTTTTAGCAAGTTTGCTCTGTGAAGCTTCAGGCCCAAATATTAACTGAAACTTTACTGACCTTTCCTATCAGCTGTTCAAGCACTAATGGTGAAGAGCCTGCCCTGAGCTCTAACAAGCAGAAAAGCAGCAGTAACTGAAGGCTTCAAAACAGTGGCTTGGTTATATAAGCCTTTTTCTTCTCATTGTGTGTGGGAGAGATTTCATGTAACAACACTCTACAAGTTTCACCTTTGGTTTAGTAAAGATAATTAAATGTACGCAGATTTAACACACACATTTTTCATATATTTATGTGTTAAAGTCACAAAGAACATATATTCTCCAGAGATAGTTGACTGTAACTTCAATCAGTCTTATCCAGATGAGTCAATGATGGGGTTGAAAGGATTTACACCACCTTGTCACACGACTGCCAGAATCAATCCACATCATCAGGCGGCATGGGAAACCTGGCGCCCTACATCCTGCATCACTTGGCTCCAGTTGAGGCTGATTCCATGGGGAGAAGCATTGATTGCGTAGCTTCCCCATCCCCCATTGTTTCCTATGGCAATATGGGGATCCTCTTGTGTTGCCGTGGTGGCAGCATGTGCCAGCTCCACCCTATTTCACCCATGGAGCCCTGCCAGTGTTGTTTGATGGGAGACGGAAGGCTCTGTAGATGACCTGGGCTAAATGGCCGCATGCCACAAAATTTAGTCCTTTGTGATGAAAACGTGCAGTCACATGTTAGGTGTGCCACGCATTTCTAAGACTTTTTCTGGGATAAATGCATCACTGCTAAAGAAATCTAGCCACAGCATGATGCTATTCTGTGAATATTCCAATGTTACTGATACCCCTAGGCATTATCAGTTTTTACAGTATGCTCATAAGACAAAAAACATTTTAACAAATAGAAGAGATGGAAAGGCAAGGGTAGTTTTTGAATTATGATTTTATAGACTATGTATACACTTTATTGTTATTGAGCTGAATACAGCACAGGGCTTGTGTATCTCTAATTGTAACAGATCCTGGAGTAATAAGACATAGTGCAAAGTTCCCAACCCCAACTTTAGTTATTGCATCCCCCCAATACAGCTATTTTTTTTACCAGTAGACTATCTACTGTAGTCTACTGGTTAGAACTATCTATATTCCTATTTCTGTAAATATGGATGAAATGAGTCCTGTGTATCCAGCCATAAGAACTCAGCTGGGTATTGCATGCATCAATTAAATGATTTGAGGCTGAAGAAAGAGACATTGTGTAGTTCCACCTGGTGGAACACTGCACTACATATCCCTGCTCCAGGATCTGTGAACTGGAAAAGACATGAGTGTTCCATACCACAATCAACATGGCAGCCCTGGAATAATGAGCTCAGAGACCTCCAGAGAGCATCTGTACTACATCTACACTTTTATGCCTTATCCCAATCTGAGACTCAATCTGGTTTAGAAGACCTAAAAGAACATAATTTCAATATATACAAAAAACAAAATTAAAAAATACAATAAAATTTAAACTAGTCAAAAACAATTGCTATTAAAAACACAAATAAGCAAAACATAGATAGGTAGTCCATCACAGTTCTGCAAGGCTCATTCCTCTTGAGCAGCTAATATTCAAATGTTGTCCAAAATAAAAATTTAAAAAGTCTTAAGCTATTGCAGAGAAATAGAAAGTAAGATGCTGGTCAAGCCTTTCTATAAGTAAATTTCAGCTTGGTAGCAGCCACTGAGAAGTCCTTCTCCCATATTCTCATCAGATGGACTTGCAAGGAAGGTCCACTGCAAAGGATCTTAAACCAGAGGAAGGCTTATATGAGATGTTGAAATTAATAGCAAAATGCTGTAGTTCAATATGTCTAAATGAATGTGTTTTGTGTCTCATGAGAGTAGATGCACGATAGAAGTAAGCAGATTTCCTCTCTCATGAGCGCCATCTAGTGGCAGAGTAACATTATAGTCTGAAGGAATAAATAACTGTTGCTAGGCTCTACCTATTGGCTCACTCTCTCTTCCAATCACAGCGATGAAGAAGGGAGGAGTTTAGAGTTGCCGTTAGTCTTCTGCTGTATGCCATCCATTTTGTGTGCCTCATGGTATGTTTTCTCCTGTTCTAACTTGTTAAACATGCTGTTGCATGTGTATTACTGCCTTTCTGTTGCTTTCTACAATAAAGTAGAAATGCTTTAATAACATGGCTTGTTTGCTCAGATGCTTTATTTCCAGTGTGAGTCCTCATATGCCACATTTGCTGTGAACCCTTTTTAACTGCTTCTCTGCTGCGATTTATACTTTACATCAAACCTTTTTTATGGAACAACAGGTTATGGGCCCAGCATTGATGAATTTTCCAGTCATGTGGCTAGATAATATGAGTGACATTTTTTTTGAAAGTTCTGAGCCTCAGCCAAAATTTGCAGTAACTTTTGTCCTTTTGGCCGAATCTAGCAGTTGGAGTGATCTCTCTTTTTGCAGTGGACCTTTTTGGAGCAACAGGCTTGTTGCATCCCTGGAGATTTCCATTTGCTGGTGAGCTCTCCTGGATTATTTTGCTGGAAAGGTTGGAGGACTGTTAACTATTAGAACATAAAGTGAGCAGTAAAGTCTTTCTTGGCATAGGATAGCATGCAGTTTTCATGCATTCCTAAATGAATCTATGCACTGAAGGGGACTTCAGAGGATTGCTCATGTCTGCATGAGTGCATCACAGCTTTTATTTTTCTACGGAGCAAGCTGAAAGCGACTGGAGAACGTGAGTTAATTACAGCAAAAGGAAGAATTTAAAAGCTGCAGCTTCTTCCCAGCTTAGAGATTGAAGGCAGTGAAGTTATTACAAAATGGCTCTGCCTGGGATACAAGTCAGCTCTTTGCCTTTTCAACATTTAACTGACGTTAACTGGTCTACCTGGCAAATAAGGGCGAAGGCGTATTTAGTTTTATTGGATTTGTGGCAGATTGTAGAGTCTTTTCCTTTGGAAGCTTCTGCAGCTCAAGTTGCTCAGGATGCAAAAGCCCTTGCAGTTATTCAACTTGGTGTTTCTGATGAATTGTTGCCTCACCTTCATGGAATTGTCCATGCCGAAGATGCATGGAAAGTGTACAGAAATATGTTTGAGTGACAGTCATCTGGCACAAAGATCATTTTGATGAGGCAGCTTTTTAATTTGAAGATGCAGGAGGGATCTTCTGTGCAAACCCATATCACAAAGCTTGTGAACCTTTTTTCAGAGCTGAGAGCAAGAGACATTGTTTTTCCTGCTGAGCAACAGGCTTTAATTTTGATGGGATCTTTATCCAGCAGTTACTATGGGTTTGTAGACTCGCTTCATGGTCTTCCACAAGAAGATTTGAACATTCCTTTCATCTCGGGGAAGCTTGCAGAATTTGAATCCCAACGCAAATTGAGGGCCCCTGCTCCTCCGCAAAAGGCGTTTGAAGGGCCGGAGAAAGATTTTTGGACTGGGACTGACACTGCTTGTGTTGTAAAGTCTAAGTCACAGGTAGTTTGCTTTAGATGCAAGAAAAGAGGGCATTACGCCCGCAATTGCAGACAAAATCCTGAGAAGAAGGGGCAGATGTCGAGGCCTGATACTACGTCCAAGGATTTTCATCATTCTTTTCTTGTGGCTGCTGATGGTCATCCAGAGGACTGTTTCATCATTGATTCCGGCTGCACACAACACCTGGTGAAGTCCAAGGAACTTTTGAAGAATTTAAAAGACCCTGACATTAATTTCATTTCTCTTGCTGATGATTCAAAAGTTGAAGTGGTTTGTAGTGGTGAATTGTACCTTGACAAACTATGATGTACTTTAAAAATGTTTATTTTGTAAAAGAAGTTGCATATAACATTTTGAGTGTTTACAAACTGTTGGAAGCAGATTTTAAAGTGTCTTTAGAGAAAGGCAAAAGTTTGTTAGTGAATCCACAGGGAAATTCATTTCCATTGATTCAGGTAAATGGTTTCTTTATCTTGAAATGTGCTAAAAATGAAGTGACTGCTTGCGCATCACAAATTCCTGCAAATCCTGCCCCTTTGCATGAGAATTGTCTTCATGAGTTCCACAGGAGAATGGGGCATTTGTCATGGAATTATTTGCGTAAGACAGCTGAATTAAGTGGAATGTCTATCAAACGGTGTGATAAGTTTCTTGACTGTTCTATTTGTGTCACAATGCACGGACTTGACCGGCCCCTTAATCACACACACAGAGACAGTATTCAGCTAACTACTTTATTGAAGAATAAGAACAGTAGAAAAGGTATTGTCCATAAAAATAGCAAAAGCAATCCAAAGGTAAAGGTTGAATAGCATGTCCAAAATCAAGCTTGGCAAAGTTTCCAAAGACTTGGCAAGGCTCCGCTCAGCAAAAGCGGATCAGGGAACAAAACAAGGTTACAAGATCCAAGGCACTCCTTGGCAGGCCACTAGCCCAAACTTAGCTCCGTGGTCTTGCCTCGCTAACACGTCTGCATAGGATAGACGTGGCCGAGGTACTGAGGATCCGTTCTCACGGATCCTATACTTAATCCCCTTGACGAGGCCCCCGACGCTCTAGGCTTCTCCTCCTCCAATCTGTGCTGCGGGACCGCTGCCGGTCTAGGCTGTGAAACCAAACCCTCCTGCTAGCCTTGCCTCCCAGCACCTGCTTCCCTATCTCCGTGAGAAGCTAACTCCCTATCTCCTTCTCGGGCCTCCTCCTCCGTCGTTTCCCACATTCTTTCTTGCGAACCTCGCCCCCCCTCCCGGCCGTTCGTAATCTTCACTATCACTGTTTACATCAGCCATCTGGTCTTCCTGATTCTCGTAAGGGTCAGGCCAGCCAGGATCCCATGCTAGGCTCTCTGTGGGCGAAGAAGGCCCAGCTAACTGAAATTCCCCTTCTTCCAGCCCTTCCAAATCCTCCTCAGAATCCACCTCAGCTCCAGCTGGCTCTAATGCAAGTGGGACCCCCGGTGTCGTTCCTAGTCCCCCAGGCACGAACGAGAACTGGGTTGCTACACTATCCCCCCCTCAAGGCCCCTCCGAGGCCTCCCTCGAGGCTTGGGCTTATCAGGGTACTTGCGGTGAAACCAAGCAACAATGTCCAATGTTAACAAATCCCTACTCACCAAACGAAAACGGTGTAGCAGAACGATGGATTGGTGTCTTAAAGGTTGTCGCCAGAAAGATGATGAGAGATGCAGAATTGAGTGACAGATTCTGGGGTGAAGCAGTTGCAAATGCTGTTCACATTTTAAATCGTTCATTCTGCAGGAGTGTAAACAACATTCCTCATGTGCTTTTTTTGGGGAGAACTCCTGAATTGAATTCAGAGTTTTTGGGAGTGACACCCTTGTCCTAATCCCTTCCCAACAGAGACACAAAAAGGACAAAATTTGGCGAAAGTTGAAATACTTAGGCCCATCTCCTGAGTCAAAATGTTGGCATTTCTGGTTTAATGGCAACAGAGTGCTAGTTTCAAAAAATGCGAAGTTTCAGCAACACAGTGGGTGGGAAAGAATACATGCAAACCAAGAGGTGTTTGTGCCTTTCACATCTGCTCAGGTTGCACCACAAACTATACAACCTGTTTTGCAACCAGATTCACAGCATACTGCTGTAAGTCAAAAACAAACTAGTGGATCAAGTTTAGATAGCAAAGATCCTCAGTGGAGAAAAGTTAAAAGTGAAACTTCTCCTAGCAGAACCGTAAGTTCTAATTCAGATTCTGAAACAGAGGTAGGCCCTGATGACACTGGTGGAGGGGAAAGGGTTCTTCCTAGACGTAGTTCCAGAAAGACCAAAGGAATTCCTCCAAAACAGTATCTATGTGATCTTGTAAAAACAGAGGTGAAAGATTGGTGTGAACCTCAAAATTACAAAGAGATGTTAAAAGAGGGGAAGCTGAAAAGAAGCTCTGAAACAAGCAATGCAAATGGAATTTAATTCCTTGAAAGATTTGCAAGTTATGGTTAAGTCTGAAACTCCCGATAATTCAAAAGTTCTTACTTGTTGCTGGGTGTACAGAAGGAAACAGAACAAAGATGGTAGCTTCTTGTACAAGGCAAGATTGGTAGCTAGGGGTTTTGAGCAGACATACCTTGAAAATTTTAATGAAATCTTTAGCCCTACAGTTTCTGGGGAAGCATTAAAAATAGCTCTTGCGATTGCAAGTAAGAGAAATTTAAAAATCAAACACTTTGACGTTACTACTGCTTACTTGCATGCCGATCTTGAGGAGAAAGTGTACATGGCAGCTATTCCAGGTTTTGAAACTGACCTTCCTGCAGGGTCTTATCTTCTAAGAAAATCTCTCTAAGGCCTCAAACAGAGTGCACGCAACTGGAACATTTATTTGGACAAAGAGTTAACAAAACTGGGTTTTGTAGCCAACAAATTTGATCCATGTTTGTATTCTAAAGGTAGTGGACATGCACAAATGTTTGTTGTTATTTACGTTGATGATGTGCTGTGTTTCGGATCAGATAAACAAATTGAGGATGTGTTCCAAAGATTGAACAAAGTATTGAAGATTAAAAATCTGGGTGATGTACACAGGTATTTAGGTATAAATATTGTCAGAACAGAGAATGGTTTTGAGTTAGATCAAAGCGACAAAATTTATGATTTGTTGAAACAAACCAGGATGGACGATGCAAATTCTTGTGACACACCAATGGCACAACAGTTTTTGAAACATGTAGATGGACAGGCTTTTGACAACAATTACATTTATCGTTCTGTAATTGGTTCACTACAGTACATTGCAACAAACAATGTACATGTCCTGACATATCTTTTTCAGTAGGATTACTGAGTCAAAGAGTACAAAGCTCTACACAAACTGATTGGGCTGGAATTAAAAGGGTTCTGAGATACCTAAAGCAAACTGCTGAAAAGGTTTATAAAATTTGTCCTGCTGACAAAGAATCTTTGACAATACACTGTGACAGTTCTTTTGCGAATTTAAAGGAAAGCAAATCTGTCACTGGTTTTGTTATTAAATATGCAAACACACCAGTTTGCTGGAAAAGTCAAAAACAGAAAATTGTTGCACTGAGTACTGGAGAAGCAGAATTTGCTGCTTTGTCGGACGCTTTGACATGTGTAGAATGGTTAGGATCCTTAATAAAAGACCTTAACATTGATGTGAAATCTCCAATGCAAGTTTTCATTGACTCACAAACTTGCATCGCATTGGGAGAAAGTCAAGGTTTAAAGTCGAAATCTAGGTACATCAATGCTAGGTATTCAAATGTTCAGCAATTTGTTAAAGATAAAAGGATTGTTTTTAATTATGTTCCTTCTGTCGAAAATTTTGCTGATGTTCTGACAAAGCCACTGAGTTCTGAAAAACATTATGAGTTTTGTAAAGGGTTAAATTTAGAAATGTGAACATACATCATTTTGTGAAGGGGTGTTGAAATTAATAGCAAAATGCTGTAGTTCAATATGTCTAAATGAATGTGTTTTGTGTCTCATGAGAGTAGATGCACGATAGAAGTAAGCAGATTTCCTCTCTCATGAGCGCCATCTAGCGGTAGAGTAACATTATAGTCTGAAGGAATAAATAACTGTTGCTAGGCTCTGCCTATTGGCTCACTCTCTCTTCCAATCACAGCGATGAAGAAGGGAGGAGTTTAGAGTTGCTGTTAGTCTTCTGCTGTATGCCATCCATTTTGTGTGCCTCATGGTATGTTTTCTCCTGTTCTAACTTGTTAAACATGCTGTTGCATGTGTATTACTGCCTTTCTGTTGCTTTCTACAATAAAGTAGAAATGCTTTAATAACATGGCTTGTTTGCTCAGATGCTTTATTTCCAGTGTGAGTCCTCATATGCCACATTTGCTGTGAACCCTTTTTAACTGCTTCTCTGCTGCGATTTATACTTTACATCAAACCTTTTTTTATGGATCAACATGAGAGTCCTTCTGATAACATGGACCTTAGTTTCCAAATACTCTCCAAAGGTAGCCACATATACTTCATAGTGATCCAGAGCTCACATCTCTAGAAATTGGCATAACTGGTACACAAACCTTGACTCTTTAAAAAAAATTATTGTGTAAAGGTGGTATACAGAATGCAAAACAGAAAGAGAAATAAATCAAACACATATAATACAAATACATATGTCTACCAAACCCATGCCGCTCCCCCACCCGTGGACCACCACCCATGACTTCCGACATCACTTAATGTGAAACTAATATCTCATATAAACCTACCCTTATCATTATATTAATAACTTCCCCTTCCAGCTATTTTGAAGTCTACCTTTTTATTCTATTCTAAATATTCAAATGCAACCCTCCATTTTCTAACAAAATCTTTATTTTGTCCTCTAATGCCATTGGACAGCTTGGCCATTTGAATATAATCTAATAATTTTCCTCTCCAGTGCTTTATAAATAACTCCCCTCCTTTCATGATTTTGCTATTATTAATCTTGCAGCAACAAAACTATATTAGGTAATTTCTTTGTCTTCTTTACTATTTTTTTGCACCAAAAAAATCTAAGATGCACAGTTCTGGGTTTTTCTTAACGTTTTTAGTAATCATTTTGTTTGTTTCTTTGATTACCCTTTTACAGAAAGTTTGTACCAGCCTACAAGTCCACCAAGCATGGAAGAAAGTACCTTTCTGTATTTTGCATCTCTAACATTCCCCCTGGTGGGATTTGTTTATTTTGCCTATCAGCTCAGGTGTTATATAGCTCCTATAGAACATTTTCTACATATTTTCTCTGATGGACATAAATATTCAATTTTTTTCCAAATCAATATTTTCCCTAAGCCTTTAGCCCAAGAAATTATCACTGTTTTTGTTATCTTCTAAGATGTATTCTAAAATGTAGTTGTATAATTTTATATAAATTAATTGGATTAATTGGAAGTAATAAAACCAGTCATTTATCCCTGATTCTTCTCTACCTTTTAGTTTCCATTGCTCTGTTTCTTTGCTTAGGTACTCCCTATATGTTCTCCTTTCCTCATTAAATATTGGATTTAACGCTGCTTCCAGAGGCTGAAGCCACAGAGGTGTTTTTGCTCCATCCCCACCTTTATCTCTTCCAAATGGCAAGAAGCCTGGCTCTTTTAGCATGTCTATTAAAATCCTTATTGTCCTTTTATTTTTCATACCATAAATATGCTTGCCACCTAAATCTTAAATTATATCCTTCTATCTTAAGTAAAACACAGTTTTCTATCCTGATCTACTCCTTTATCCAGCTAAAGCCTGCAGTTTCATAATAATAATAATAATAATAATAATACTTAAGGTTTGGAAGTGATAACCCCCTCTGTCTTTGGCATCTATTAAATTTAGTCTTTCTTTAAGTTGTTTTTTTTCTTTTCGAGAAAACAGGAACAAAAAGGATATAACTGGAATGTGGTAAATCTGGTCAGAATTCTGTTGATGGCATACAGTAATATATGTAACCTCCTGTCATGTGCATATATGTTTTGAAGATTGTTCGGTTTTTATTTGGGTGCGGGATGCTGACTTTGGCAAACAAAACCATTCATCACCACCTTGGAAAATGATCCCTCAATGAAGACTACTGAAGGTCCCAGAGGTCAATAGCTCCTTCTTGCTCCTGACTGGACAACTGTAGTCAGGTGGAGCTAAGGAAATCTTCCAACCACTGATGGAGAGGTCTCCAGTGTCAGTTTAGGTGTGTTGTGGCACCACTAAATCTACATAACTCAGAAGCAAAGCAGAAATATGTTAACATAAAGTTACACCATCTCAGATTTCTACAGAATCTTCAACAATTTGTTACTGTTCATTGAGTTTGGACTACCAAAAACAGGGGATTATAAAGAAGAATGTGGGTACCAGAAATGAGACCTAATACGATCAAGTACTTTCTGTTTATCTCAGCAACCAAACAAATCTAGCTTTTTTGCTCCCATGTTATCCTAAGAGAGAATTAATATGTTGCTTAAAGAATAGAAGTACTGTTTGCTGGATCATATGAAATACTTTTTTAAAAAAATACTTAACTCCACCAAATCTGTATCAGGGTGCTGTTGGCTTTCTTTATATACTTTCACATTTTTTCTTTAAAAATAATTTTACACAGAAAAATAAATCTTGAATAAATGGCACACGCTTTAAAAAATGAGTGCCAAATGACCAATATGTCACTGTTCTCTAGCTATTGTATGCAATAACAGAGAAACCACATAGTCAACAGCTCCCTGTTATAACATCAAACATGTTTAAGAGGTACAAGCCTATAACAAATGTCTGATAAAACCATTTGTCTTCCATGATTTGTATGTACATTGAAAAATAATCCTCTGGTTTTCTACTTCCATGTGAATTTTTGTAGACGCATATATCATCATAGCCTCTCATATTCTGGAAAATTGTATTAAATGATACTGTTAGCCTTAATAAGTCAATTATAGTTTATAATTTCAGTACTATACTGATAATTTGAAACTGAGTCTATAATAGCAATACTTTATTTTTTAATTATTGCTTACTTCTATTTAGGGTTTGAATTAGTTGAATAAAAATGTACACTGAACTAGGCTTAATCTTTTGGGAAATTATAAGGATCCTTAAATCTGAACTAAAGAAAAAATAAGAAAAATATTCTTTTCATATGGCAATGCTTAACTATTTTGATTTGATAGTTTTACAATTACACTATCATACCAAAATAGGATTTGGATTCCAATTTATATCTAGGTCCATAACTGCTTTGTATTCACATATTGCAATGTAGTTACAACTGTAACACAATTGTCACAAACGTACACACACCTCACAACTACATCAGGCATCCATTGCATGGGGTGAAGGAAGTCCATTATGGTGATGACTACAACACTAGTGAATGAGGTTTGTGGTGGAAGGGTCTAACCAAGAAAGGTTAATTGGTTAAGTATACTTAACTTTGTCTTAACTAAGTTTCTGATATGAATATAACCCTGAAACCACAAGTTTTCTTTCCATGAATAGAATAGTTCCTTTTCCTTTTGAATGGAAGGAGGGTTTCACTCATAGAAGAGGTTCTTCCAAGATCGTAACTCAGCATGTTTTCTGAAGACTTTGGAGATTCTACAGAAGCTCTTTGGATTCTGGATGACATATCCTTCTTTTACCCATTGTTTGTGTGGTTACAGGGAAGTTCACATCCAGCTTCATCGCACCTAAAAAGTCAAGGGAAATGTGTGATATGATCCGAACTGGACCTGTTTCTGAACTGTAGAACCTTCATGTACTATAACATCTAAAAATAGAATTGCTAGGTTCTAAATGTATATATGGAGATATTGTTGCCAGTAGTATCTATACTCATGTCCTAGTTACCCCAAGAAACCTTTATGGAAGGAGAAAAGGAATTGAAGACAGTTTATGATCCAGCATGTTACCCTAAGAGACAATAAATGTGTTATTGCTGAATTATAATATAAAGCTTTCAGCAACAATATTAAAATTAGTGGAATGGTTAATTCAGTCTTTTCATCAGTTTTAAATGTTGTTTTAACTAGATATTTTATTAGATATACCCAGCAGTTAAACTGGTGATATGGACATCTGCTGAGCATTTAGTTGGTAACTAGAAGCATAAAATTTTAATCATCAGTTTCTTCAGCATTTAAAGCACTCCTATCAACACATTTTTCATACAGAAAAGTCCTGAGCTCCTGTCAGCTATATTTATTATACCCAGGACCATTTTGATATAATAATGCAGATGTCTTCATTCCATAAACCCCCAGTGGTACTTAAAAACTAAGCATTTATTACTCATGCCCAGGGCCAAACAAAGCTATAAACCTGCTAAATTCTAATTCAGATACTGCTGCTAGGTTTTGCGCTTTTGTGTGTTGTAAATTATCACCACAAGTAATTAAATATGGAGAAAAGTGGTAGTCAAAACTGCAGGTTTTTTGATTCATGAGGCTTCATAAGAAATCAAAAGAGGAATTTATAAACATTCTCCAGGTCTGTTTTTCGCAAATATGTACACCCTCTCTCTCATAAACACACAGAAGCACCTCCCCAAAATATGTGTTGATATTCCAAAAGGAAAAGATTAGAAATGTCATTCAAAGCAACCATCCATACTCTTTCTCCAAAACAAAATACCTTCTTTAATATAACACTTCCAGAACACTCAGCCTCAGCTTTCACTTGGCCTGATAATGACACAATGCTCTAATGCAGTTGCAATATAGGAAAGTATTAAAAATATTACAATTGCTGTCTCCCCAGACATTTTATTACATTTGCTGCACTCAAGGAGGCAGACTGAAGAACAACAAAATTAAAAGGGTAGGCAGATCTGCAGTACATCAAATGCCTTGAAGCAGCAATATGAAATATTTGACCATAAACTGCTTTGGATGGTATATGAAGGCAAAAATGCATCCTAACAATTTTATACACACACACCCAGTGAGGGAGGAGGGACGCACCTCTCTATTTATCTAGCTCTACCATCTCTGTCTCTAGCATTTCATACATATGTTGTGGCATATTTAATAATGCAAATAATACAGAGTTTTTCTAAGGACAGTAATTTGTTTTAACAGAGTTTTATGCTGTTGTGAATGATTTTTCATTTTTGCAACTAATAATTAGCTAAATGTTAGAAATAGTTATACTAGTGTTACTGAAGTCCATAAGTTGCAGTTATGAATATAATGTAACTGTTCTTCTTTAAGAACATAAACAAGGTGGAAATCAAGTGATTCTCTAGATGCTATTGTATTCACTAGTTACGAGTGAGGGATGCTGGGAGTTATAGTCCATTGAGGAGGGTTTCATGATTCCAAGCCTTGCATTGCTTTGTACTGCCCTATATTGGCTTTTTATACCACCTTTTTCTAAAACTTGGAGTAAAATCCACACAGAAGATTTAAAGAAATACGGGATACATTCAGAATTTTACAAACTCACTGATAGTACGTATGTATAAAACAGAACTGAAATGTTTGTAGAACTGAAAACCCTTAAAAACATAGCCATTTAAGAAGAAAATATTAAAAAGATAGGGTACTGTTCCATTATTCAGGCAGAGGCCAAAAGGGGGTGCTAGACAGAGAAGAAGTCCAAGGAAGAAGACCATTTTCTCCATTTTTGCTGTTTATTCTGCCTTCCCATGTCCCATTTCATAAACAAGAGTTGGGTGGAAAACAAGGGGAAATGGTTTTACACCTTCAACCCCCCCCCCCCCCCCGGTAAAGTGGACTATCCTTTTCTATCTAATGTCCCTTTTGGCCTCTGCCCAGATAACAGAACACTACCAAAGACAGCATTCTGGTGGAATTAAAATCTAATGAAATAACAAAAAGGAGAGCATAATGTTTTGCACTATCCCATGCCTGGCCCTTTCGATTGCCTGGCCATGACCATTGTATTATTGATTATTGGTTTTATTGAGCATTATCTTGAGTTTCAACATTGCAGTTTTATATTCTTATGTTTTATTTAATTGTCTTTTTATTCGGATCGTTATATTTTACTATGCTATTATTTTGATTGTGTTTTATTATTTAATGTATTGTTTAGCTTTTATGTTTTGTGGGCATTTTGGTCCATATGTAAACCACGCCGAGTCCCTTTGGGGAAATCATGGCGGGGTATAAGAATAAAGTTGTTGTTGTTGTTTATATTATTATGTTCTAGATCAGGAGTTCCCAAATTGTAGTCCCCTTGGTGTTATAGATTTCATCACCCAGAATCTCTTACCATTGAAGTTGAAGTTCAAAATGCCTGGAGAACCAGAGTATCAGATTCACTATCCCAGATGAAAAATGTATTGGAGTTGTTGTTACTCTGTGTTAATGAGTAACACAGGGCCTGGCTAAATATTTGTGTCTGTTAAAGGTTCAAGTACTTTAACTGAAAAGCAATATGAATTACTTGTGGTGAAAGAAACTGCAAACCTAAAACCACTTACCTGTGAGGAAGCCCCATGAATGGAGTGATATGAGTAAACTTGTATATACATTTTATATGGATGTGAGCTAGAGAAGTGGGAAACTCTTGATTATATTGCATTTTTTCGGAATTCCACCAGCATAGTCACTTCATACTTTATGTATGAATGCAAATAAAGTCCTTTTTTGTGTCAGGAGCAAGTTGAGAAACTGCAAGTCACTTCTGGTGTGAGAGAATTGGCCCTCTGCAAGGACATTGCCCAAGGGTTGCCCAGATGTTTAATGTTTTTACCATGCTTGTGGGAGGTTTCTCTCATGCCCCTTCATGGGGACCTGGAGCTCACAGAGGCAACCCCCTCTCCCTAGATTCAAACCGCTGACTGGTCGGTCAGCAGTCCTGCCGGCACAAGGGTTCAACCCATTGCGCCACCACGGGCTCCTAATAAAGTCATTAAGATAAATGTAAATAGAAAACACATTTTTCCATGTAGCATGATTTTACAGCATTTATTTATTTTATTCCCATGTTTGTATTTTGTACACATTTTCCTATAGAGTGAATCAAATTTCACAAGTTTAGCTATTTGTATTATTAATATGTGAAAGCCTTGACAAAATTTCTGAGCAAATGTGCATTTTGTCTTATAGAGTCCCCGGAGACACAAATCAGTAACTTCAAAAATAAGAGCCAAATCATAAAATCTTCCCTAATCTGTGGATACTGTTTTGAGAAATTTCTCAGTTGAAAGTGGAGGCTTTCTAAGATGTGGTTTCACAGATTGTCACACCACACCACAGCAGTTTGGCAACTATTACCTTATCAGATGGTCTTGATCATACCGCCATTAATTTCCCCAGCTATTTCTGTGTGCCGTTTCATCAGTTCTTTCCTATCCAAATGATGTCACAAGGAGAGACTCATTATAGAACCACAGAATGAAGGTAAGAACAGGAGGCAATACTTCTGCAGAAGCAAAAACATTTCACTGGATCTCCTGACAGGCTTTTTAGATCTAAACCATAGTTGTAGCTCTAATGAGGGTCTAAATTCAAAGAACTAGATAACTGAGCACAAGAATGTGAAAAGACAGATTAAGCATCCCTTTTGGTTAGAATAGGATAGTATTGAACCAGAGCAAATATTGTACTCTTTTATGCAAATCCTTTGGGATCTTGTGAAATAAATGGAACTTGACACTATGAGTACTTGCTAACTCCAGTACTAACCCTTGACTTCATCTGGAGTAGGGCTTGAAGCAGAGAATGAAGGCAAGTTGCCTTCAAAGGGAAACTGAATAGCTGTGGGAAGCAAATGCTTTCATGTCACCTTTATCTCAAAGAAGCTTGCTGTTGATATCAGGATATCCATGGGGTAATGGGTCAGTAGGCAAACCTCTGTTTCTTAGAATAATCCCATAGCTGTAGGGCCACCAGTTTTTTTTATTTCCCCTACCACATAGATTGAAAGAGTTGTGAGGGTTTCTTTGCACTCACAGACAGATGGTTCCTGTGCTATTTCTCTCAAATCACTGTAAGTAGTTAGGACAACAGGAATCTTATTATACCCAAAGGAAAGTATTCGAGCTACAATTTTTCATTTTAAAAATAGGATTTAGGAGGCGAGCAGCTCAATTTCCAAGAGACTTCTTTACTGAAGTGGCAGTTCTCCGCTTCAAACAGAAAAACTTATTCGTTTTTTCCCCATTATTCATACAAATAAAAAACACATTTAGGATCCAGGTCTTCATTTTTTTTCAAAGCACATATTGCTATGAATTTTTAGCATGTATCATTTTTCAGTATACAAAGAGCTAACCATTCTTAGCTTTGTAATCTTTGTGAGAAACCTATGATATGGCTTAGAATAATGAATGGTGACAACAGAAGCTTAGCAAAGGAACCGAGGGCTGAGTTGCACAAGTGTGTATGATTGTTTCTTTTAAAATGGCAAGGGCAGGGCTTCTAATCTGGATTGGGACTGTAAGAGTTGATCAAAGTGGAACTCTTAAAGGACTTTATTCCACGAAAAAGGCAAACGGATATTGAAGTAAGATACTATATACATTTTGTTGCCAGTTTGCTTCCTCCTTGTGATAAATCTGCCCCCTGCTGTTGATAGGGAAACCCATCAATAGCTACAGATCATGACACATTCCCATCTCTTACCTGGTGTGATGGAGCTGTTCTGCTTCTGTGCCAGCTGCCAGAACTGAAGTGATATCAGGAGGTAGGATTCTTCCCCTCTCCTATGCTCCTGTTCCCTCTTGCTATTCCTAAGATGATGTGTTTTATTTTATTGTTTAACCACAGCTAAACTTGAGAAAAGGTTTTAAAATATTTTTTAAAAAGTTATGGAGCAGCAGAGACATGGCAGGGTGAGGTACAAGGTTATGTAGCAGTAGTATGAGATCACAGATCAACAAACTGGTGCAGTTGTGCAAATGCAGAGACAGCATATAGTGAGGAAGCTCATGATTGTATGTTGTAACTATAAGTGATCATGCTGTGGAAAAGTGGCTTTGTGCACTACAGTGCATTTATTTATTTATTTATAGTATTTATATTACGCCCTTCTCACCCCACAGGGGACTCAGGGCGGATCACAATGCATCAGATACACGGCAAACATTCAATCCTAAACATTCAATTCCAGCTTCATGAGGGTATGCTTGAATTCTGGCCACCAGGGGAGCTGTCGCTTCACCGTCCACTTGTGACACTGATTGAGTACGTCCTCATTCTTTTGCATGCTGCTGGAGATTTTTTATGGTGTTGTAGATTAGTTAAATTAGCCTCCTCGCATAAGCTGTACCTAATACGCCATAACCCTAGTGTGCATTAAAGACTACATGGGGGCACTTTGTGAACAATGGCCATTTATTCAAGGGCAATGCTGTCTTATTAAATGTGTCTCTACCTTCAGTTGTACTGGTATGCATAGAACCATGGACAGAGTGCTTTGTAATATCTACTTTGTAGATATAGACATTTCATACCTGCTTGCCTGATTCTAATTCCTTCATCTTCCAAAACAGAAAGAAGATGGGAAATATACTGTAGGTCCACATCAAAGAATTTGTGTCACGGAGACTTTTTTAAACCAACCAGTACAAACTTAATAAAGATACAAATAAAGATCCGTAAGTGGAAACGTCTGATCTTTAGAACACAATTCTGATCAGAAAAGAAAATACAAGAGGACAGTATTTGCAAAGATACATTGCTATTCAAGTTAAATTCTATGGATTTGTATTCAGCTAATTCTTTCACAGTTACTATGATAATATATGTAATGATAATATACTGCCAAAGAAATTGATTTAATTGACTTTAATGCACTAACCAGATTTACTATCAGTGGTAGACAGATAGAAGTTTTCTTTTCTTTTTGTGGCTTGCCTATGCCCAGAGAGTTGAAAACAATTTGAAACAGGATTCATTCTGTTGTCAACATCAGTATACAGGTGGATGCTGCTGTAGTGGTCTTTCTATTTCCACCTAATTGTGACAATGAAGATAGAATATTGTTTCTAAATCTAGATTTAAAAAAGAAAAAAGCAAACAAAATATTTTTATTTATCTCAGTGCTGAAGGTTTCTATATTCAGTGCTTCACATCGTTACATTGCTCTCACCTGGGAGGGGAAAGAACGAGTAAGATAAACTTCGTTACATCTGAGTACAACAGCTTAATGCTTCATTTCTAACACTAAGCAATTTTCTATACCAGATACAAAATCATGCAGCTACATTTTAAACTATTCTACCCAAGAGCTGCCCTGGATTCATCTTGTTCAATCTATTACAAAAGGAACAGGTTCCCTCATGGAAAATGAGATCCAACCATAGAATCCCTCTTCCCACCACTGTTGACATTTCTGAAGTCAGAGAGAAGGAAACAAAAATACATTAGGAGCATGCTAGGACCATCTAGTCACTAAACGGGCCCCATACCATTGGCAGATCTTTGCAGCCCTGGAATTTGTGCAGATTAAATTATTAGATTCCCTTTCCATGGAAAATAATGGGGGAAAGTTCATTTTTAAAAAAAATAATGGCTGGAGATGGGTTTTTTATCCATTCCGCAGTGCCTGCCAAGCTTGGTAGGTTTTAAACTGTGATTATGTCTACTGATGTCAGAATGGGGTGCTTAGAAACCAGCAAGAAGGAGGAGGTTTCTCTTCTTCTTCATTGCTGGCCATGTGGGCCAGTAGGATGTGACTGGCTATGGCCAGATGCTCAGAGAGCTCCATGTAGCGGTTGAAGTGCAGTGGCAGCAACACACACAAACAATGGGCAAGCCAGTAAGCGGGTGGGACACAATACTTCAGATTAATCTTTGTAGACATGACCTAAAGCATTAGAATTGAGTTGGATCTCAGTTGAACTTTGATCCCGTTGAAATCAACTGGACAAGTTAGTGATTATTTACTTTAGGTCCTTCTATGGCAGCATCTAAACTGCCATATAATGCAGTTTGAAACTGCATTGTATAGTCAGTGTAGATTCATGTAATGCAGTTTAACATTTCCAAGCTACGTTAAATTTTGAACCTTTCCAACATTACAAGGTTTTGAACAAAAACATCTAAAGTGAAAAAGTAGCCTGCCCAGAATCAAAATAATTCAGTTGGTATGTCCAGTGGAGTGGACAATACGTTTTCCAAATAGTATGCACTACATCTTCTTTCTTTTTTAAGAAAAGAAAAGAAAGAAAATGTCATCCTACCTTCCCATGTTTATGTATGTTCAAAGCAAATAAAATGAAATAGTAAGAGGACAATCGTGAAATAATGGCTTGTTGGCTAAAATTCATATACACTGTTTATAATAGTTATTTATTAATAGTTGTTTATAGTGTGCAGAAACAGTGAGGTGGCCTGAAATTTAGGCTCATTTGAAAGATAAAATGTGAGGTGAAACAAAACAGCTCTGGGTCTCTCTTTAGATAAGCCATTCCAAAACTGAAGAATGTTCTAAAAATCAAGCTCATTCCAACATCAGAGGACAGGGAGCCTCCTTAGCATAGAACTACAGGTAATTTAAGAAACCTCCTCCTCCGCATGTGACACCTGTGAGTGGTTTAGCTGGTAGCTAAAGTTGCTTGCAATGAATTGTCACCTAACAGTGGCAAGGATATGACTCAAAGGCTGCCTTCATATTTGCTAGCAATTGCTTTAATTTGTTTCAGCAAATTCCCTAACCTGGCTCAATATTTTAAGCCTTAAGTGAATCCATACAAACCTGATAGGAGATGTATTGTCTTACTCACTAGACAATCCCTAGACAAGATTCTAAATAATGAAGAGGCAAATGGGGAGCGTGTGTGAAGGGGGGAGCGTAATGAGCATGGAAGGTCTCCCTTGGGAGAACTGCCAATTTGATGTGTGCCTTATGCCTGCTGATATGATGTGTTATGATTCCATGATATCTCTGTCCTTTGTCATTCATTTGGTGCTGTTATAAATGAGATGCTGTGGCTGGGAAAACGCAACTCATTGATCACATCCTTCGGTTGGATTCACAATGCCAGATGGCCTAATTATTCGTAGCATTTCTCACATACATTCACTTTTTCAGGCAGACAAGCTACAGCTTCTTTGTAACAGGGTTTTGAAAGAAATTCTGCTTGCAAGAAATACAATTTGAGGATGTTGCTGTGAAGAAAAGCAGAAAGGCAACTGCCAGTTGATTGAAATATTTATAATGCGAGCAGGTTTGCTTGTGAGATTCCGTCCTTCTGTTTGTCCATTATCCAAAAAGAAATGAGAGAAAGCCTCATTATTCATAATTATTAGCTGTAAAATTCAGCACACTTTTTGGACATGTAGGTAGGCAGACATTTCACAACCATCAACAATCTGTCACACAGGCATCACACTTTATATCCTTTCATTATGAGTTTGGCGATATCTAAACACAGTGGTAGAGTTTTTGGCCCCTGCCTCTTTGTCTAACATGTTGATCCCAATCCAATTGCATTAAACATTCTTCAGTCCATAAAAGTCTATCAGGATGTGCTTATAGATTGCAAGCCATGGCTTTGCATGACCTCTTTTACATCTAATGTTTGTTTTCAAATGCATTTATACCAGGCATGACAACAAATAACTGAACTTTGTAAACTGAAAAGATGAATGAAAAGTTTCCCAAATTACTGATTTTAGAAAGGCTTGACATCTTGTGCCCCCCACCAAATTTTGCATCTTTTGTAGAAAACCTGAACACATCACATATCTGAGAATATTATTCATTTAGGCTTAATATCAGACCTAGCTTGACAATTAGACAAAGTATGGCAGCAAGATGAGATAACCAGGGCTGCAGGTAATAAAGGTAGCAAAGTTGCTTTACAATATATCCCCAAGTACAAGTTAACCTTGTGTATAAATCACAGGCAGGTTTAAGGCCAAAATGAGGGACTGATATGACGCATAGATAGCTTAAGGCACCAACACTGCCTCAAAGGAGCAGCCACTGCAGTTGCCCCATTGAGTAAAACAACCACGTTCAAACTTTTCATAGAATAAGGATTTCATTGATATACAAGATCTTGCCCATTTCAACACTTCTAAAACCATTAATAGACACAGTTGCACGGATCCCTTCATATGACGGAAGCAGACTTCCACCTGTTGTCCATGCTACTTAATCTGTGAAGTGTTTCAGAAGTGTGGGAAAACCAGGACAAGGGGATTGAGCTGAGAAGAAATTGAGATATGCATGCAAGCAGGAGAAAGTGGCATTTAACATGTAAGATGGGATCTTTAAGAACAATGCCTTGTGTCTCCTTGAGAGTACGAAGCTTGGGAGGAAAATAAAGGAGCCGATAGAAGTGGTGTTTGTCTTAAGAACAATGTCTTGTGTCTCCTTAAGAGCAAGGGGCTTGAGGGGAAAAGTAAAGGAGCCCATAGAAGTGGTGTCTGTTTTAAGAATGAAGCCTTGTGTCTCCTCTATGGAGCTAGAGGCAGGAGGGAAATCCTGTGTGATGGGGAGTAAGTGCATTCTCTGTCTTCTTTAAAGACAGAACCACATGCAAAGAAGACAATTCTATAGGCAAAGAAGATGGTTTTCCTTATTTTCTCCAGCTCCATCTGATGAAATCCTAAGTCTCAAACTGCATTTTTGTCCATCAAGGATTCTTCTTGATATTCAAGAAACAGTGTTTTTAACTATTTGTTGAGTATTTTCAAATACTCTTTCCTTCCAATTTTGCCTGTTTACTTCCTGATAGAGACTATGGTGGCACTTATATTGACTGGATATAAAGGCACTGTGTGTCAGGTTCACCGAAGGTCCTCAATGACTCACGGCAGAGACGCTCAACGGATATCATGAAAGCACTTTATTCGGGATACCGAAAGATCAAAGTTAGAACTGGCAAAGGGACAAAGGGGCAGCCTTATATAGACACTCTTCCAATTGAACTAAGGTCCCTCCCCTTATCCAGGAAAAGCCCGGGAAGAGACTCTCCTTTCGAGCCAAAAGGCCGAGCCGTTACAGCAAGGTCACAGCTGCTTGCTTATCTCAATGTTTACAGAATGTGAGAGGCTGGAGCTGGGGCCTAAGCAAGGCATGATCAAAGGCCACAACTCCAGTCCCTGACACTGTGTGTCTCTTATTTTTCATTGAACTGTTTTGGCCATGATATTTGTGTCCTCCAAACTCAGAATTTCTGACTATGTCATGGATAGCTCTGATAGTGAGGGTTAAGTGATGATGTTTGAAGGACCAGCATTGGAGCTGTAGCCTGGCATTGCCCAGAAGCATCCTCAGTCAAGTTTGGAAGAAGAGCCAATGGGGGTAGTTACACTTCTCAGTCTGCAGAAGCTCCTCTGAGCAGGCGGAGGGTTAAGTGTCCCAGCTCTTTAGGACCTGCAAAGGGAAAAGGCTCAACTTCACAGGCTCTCCAGTCTAGCAGAGAAACAAGTTCTCAATAGGCAACACCTGAGAAGCTAGCATATAAGGTACTCAAGTGTGTCACCTTGTTGCTGGCAACATCCAGCTGTTGGTGACCTCTGCACTAACACTTTGGCATTCAGATTTTTGGATTAACTCTTGACTCTAGTCTCTGTTGGAATCAGCTTTGAAACTTGGAATGGACTATCAGCTTCCCTGGTTTGTTCCCTGATATTGTTTCATCTTGGCTGGATTCTGTAGCTGGGACTCAGACCCTTTGTAACCTTCTGTTTGTTGCCTCTGGTTTGTAAATGGGATCTGAGGTCTTGACATTACAGAACTGGTTTCTTCCCATTCATAGGTGACAATTGTATGTAATAGATTATAAGTAGTTTAATAGTGGCTTGTATATGAATGGCGAGTATAATTCATCTGCAGTACTTACTTAAGTGCATTCAGAAAATGAGAGACCCTTATATAAAAAGCAGGAATTAATTTACAAACCACAATTTCCTAATTTTACAGCATAGGCCTACAACACATTTAGCTTGCATGTGTAAAAGTTTTTTCACATCTTGACTCTTGTTTCATTGCTTTCATTCTATATTGCTGGGTATATTTTCCACTATCATTCTGTTTGTCTGTTTAACATGCTATCTTTTATGACATAAAGCCAAAAGAAGATTATAAGGCCTAGAAATAAGATTAGGTTAAAAAAAAACACAAAGAAATAAACACATTAAAACCATAACATTTTTTGGTATTGTTTCATTACTCAGGCACAGACCACTAGGGGCTGCAAGAGAGAGGATACTTCAATTTAAGGGGGGGGGGGGAGTTGAAGGAGGAAAACCATTTCCCCAATTTTTGCTGGTTATTTCCCCTCCCCCATTCCCATACCATAAAGGAGGGGTGTTATCATTGGGATATGGTTTTACTCCTTCAACCCACCCTCTACCCCCATAAAATGGACTATCCTTCTCTCTTTAGTACCCCCTAATGGACTCCACCTGGATAATGGAACAGTACAAATTTTTCAAAAGTATAAAACAATTTAAATTTATAACCAAATTGGAAACTGTATACACACAAACAAACATAAATAGGTTTCCTGCAAGTAGTTAATCATTAAAAGCTTGTTGGAAGAAAAGGATATTTTTCTTTCAATTAAAGGATAGCAGAGAAGAAGTCGGCTTAGCCTCACATAGAATTCCAGAATGTGGAAGCCAATAAAGAGAAGATGAGCTTGCAGTGGTCACAGGACCAAGAGTGGCCCACACCAAAGAATGTTCAGATTCTAGCAGGTTCATATAGGGACATAATATTTTAGGATAAACAGTGTTAGGTACATGTATGTGTCAAAGAGAGTTGTATGGACCTAGGAAAGCAGCAATGTTGTCATTCTTTTTTCTGTTAAACTGTGTGCTTTCAACTAATTTCCAATCTATTGCAACTTGCAGGCAATCCTATTGCAGGCAGTCCCCAAGTTATGAACAAGATAGGTTCTGTAGGTTCTTAAGTTGAATTTGTATGTAAATTGAAACAGGTTCATTGTACATTTTAAGTGTTACTCCAACCATATGTGTGTACATGTGTGTGATGGCACCCCTGTGCTGTTTATTTTGCTATCTGTTCAAAAGACTTTCCTTCCCCTCACTTTTTGTCCCTGTGATAATTGGAGTTTGAATAATTTGACCCGTTACCTGTACAGGCAGTCTCTGGGTTATGGACAAGATAGGTTCTGTAGGTTTGTTCTTAACCCGAATGTGTGTGTAAGTCAAAACAGGTACACTTTTAAGTGTAACTAGCCATTTAGAGAAGTGGTAACACCACTGAACCATTTGTTCTGCTGTATGTGCCCCCTATTCAGAAGATTTCACCTCACTTTCTGTCCCTGTGACTTTAACTCCCACCATAAAAAAAAAAAGAATAGACACAGAAAATGGATCTAAAGGTCAATTTCTTAATCTATTTATTTATAACTTCTGGTTGTGAAAACAGGGGTTAGTGAGAAAACTTCAGTGGAGACACCTTTTTCCCATGATAACTCTTCCAGGAGTGAATTCCCCTTCCTAGGGGTAGATTTTCTCTCATTTCCCATTTGTAACAAGGAGTCATATGTAAGTCAGATAGCTGTAACTTGAGGACAGCCTGTACGATTAAGTTATCCTTTCCAAAATATTAGGCAAGAAAGATTATTTTAATTTTACCTTCAAATTTTTTATTAGCTTTAAATATTATATTTTTCCATGACTATTTGTCAAGGACTCAATATTATTTTTTTTCACACATTTTATAGGGCAGTAAAATTTTCTGAGGGTTGGTTTAGCAGAGAAAACAGAGAATCTGGTTTTTCCTCCACACCTTCTGATATTTCTGATAGCAACACTCTGAAATACCTAGAGACAGCAATGTGACAGCAGTGTGTTTTGTTCTGTTCTTCTGAACTGCACATGTATTCTTGCTCTGTGCACAGTTCATATCAGATTGGGATACTCTTCTCCCATTTTGTAAGGCATCCTTTGTATTTTATTCCTTCTACAATACCAGTTTCAAAAAATCTATGGATTCTGGATTTTCAGGAGCAGAAAAACATAGAGATTCATCAAACCCAACAAAATGCTATTCTATTCAGCTTTTTGGCTATGATCAAGTGTAAAATGCTATCCTATTCATTCTGCTTTATTCTTCCAACCATATGTCACAGAGTGAGTTTTGAACCATTGTTTCAATGAGCAAATGTACCCACAAATATACATCTCCTTCTACTTCTTGATCATATCTTTCAAAGCTGAGCCTAAAACACTGGGGATGTGAGAAACTTTCATTTTCATTGCATAGCTCTGTATTGCACTTGTATTTCATTCTAATAATAATGGAATTGTGATAAATCTGTTCTCTTTTCTTTTTGCATAGAAATGTATATTCATTCAATTCACATTTTTCATAATTTTCAAACTTATTTTTCTTAATGCACATTTTTTCAAATCTATACATTCCTTTCAGATTTCCACCCCCTCCAGATGTACACAACCTCCCTTGACTAAAGAGCAATTTGAATGTATTTTACCTGCATACATTTTTAACCATGATCATTTTTGTAACACATGTGTGGACTGGTACAGACAAAATGTAGTCCTTATAGGTAAAAAGTAAGGTAAAGGCCAACGTTGTCCGTAGGTCACGTGGCTGACATGACTGCATGGATTGCTGTTATCTTCCCGCCAGAGTGGTACCTATTGATCTACTCACATTTGCATGTTTTCGAACTGCTATGTTGCCAGAAGCTGGGGCTGAAAGTGGAAGCTCAGGCTGCTCCCCAGATTCTAACCTGCAACCTTTCGGTCAACAAGTTTAGCCGCACATCGGTTTAACCCACTGCTCCACCGGGGGCTCCTTCCTTGTAGAAGTGCGGAAGTCTGAAGCAAAAGTGCAGTCTCTCCAATAAGAGAGAATTTTGAAACCACCAATATTATGTTTACACCTCTACCTAATATGGCATTTCATTTTATTTCAGTGCTGTGGGAAGGCCTGAGATTCATATTTATGTATTTATCTCCTACCTTTCTCCCTATAGGGACTCAAAGTTGCTAACAATAATTAAATTACTAGTCCAGGTAAAAGTATGGATTGGAGAGGTGAGGGTAGGAGAGGAGAAATCAGAAGAAAAAGATGAGAGTGATGTTTGTAAGAAGTAGGGGGATACAGAAAAAACAAGGTTGCAAAAAAGGTAAAATATGATGTGGCTGTTTATAGAAAGGAAAATACAAAAGGAGATGATGTTGGATCCCATTCATAAGATCACATTTGCTTATTGCTATCAACTACCTATACCATTTCTCTCTTTTTCTCTTTTTTAATAGTGATGGGGCATTTTCACTCTTGCTCTTTTTTCATACCAAAGGATTTGCTGGTTTTAATACCACAGCTATCCTAGTAGAATTGTTTAAATCTTATAATGCCCTTTGTTTCCTTATCACAGCCCAAATAAATTCAGATAATCATGGATTGAACTTGAAGTGGAACAAGAACTGCAGATGCCATGGTCTCAAGTCCAACCATGACACAATGAAGGGGTGGAGGACACAATGTATAAAAATTAAACATGTTGGTTTCAAATTGAAGAGAGATAGAATTTGTTGGTAGCAGATCGTTTTTTCATAGATGGCTAAAATTATTATATGACAATTAGTAGGTGTCTTATTGATTGAATAAAAGAGAATAAATAAATAATTTAGATTTCTCCTCCTTAGGACATCTCAGTATTCCTTTGTAGAACCTTTAATCTAGATGGAATGATGTGAACTGAGCTAATTATTATTATTATTATTTATTTCAGCTTAGTAGACCGCTCACTCCGAAGCTCAGAGCGGTTTACAGCAATAAAAAACCAATAAAAACACAATAACAACATTAAACAGCGTTAAAACCAATTCCACCCCACTTCTCCCCCCCCCCCGATGAACAGTAGCAGGACAGCAGTGATGTAGCAGCAGTGAAGCGATAGGATGACAAGTTATGACGGGCACCGGTCAGGGCCGAATGCCTGCCTAAACAGCCAGGTCTTAATAGCCTTTCGAAATGTCATCAAGTCCCGCAGGGCTCGCATCTCTTCAGGCAAAGAGTTCCATAGCGTTGGCGCGGCCACTGCGAATGCCCTCTGCCGCGTACTGGCTAGCCTGTAGGTCTTTATGCCAGGCACTTCCAATGAATTTCAGATTAATATTTTAAATTATTTATCATTTGTTTATTTTTCAGATTAACATCAATACGTTTTATCATAAAAAATCTGGCATTTCAGAACAAATTTAGACCATTTAAATAGTTTTAAAAAAATATCAAGAAAAGACATTATTGCACATTTGTGCTTTTATATTCCACTCATTATTTATCCTCTATCCTCTGTCAATGTACATGCTCTCGAAGAAGCTGGAAAAACAAGCAATACACCATGATCTAGTTAGGCAGTTATGTGAATCTGGTTCATTGTGTCCTGTCTTGTGAGTCCTTTCACCTCCACCTTATAGATGTTCTGTCGCATTATATGAGCTTTAATGAGGCAATCATCAGAACAATAAAAGAATTGTCCATGATATTATGCACTTCAAGTTCTATAGCTTCCTTGATAAACACCATTTTGACTCCGAACATTCTCCCCAATGTTTAGCCACATTTTCCTTGAATTTCTAGAGAAGATGTGTTAATAAAGTACGCAGCTTAACATGCACCACCATAAATACCGTAAATCCATCAAAACACACATCATTTTTAGTTCTTAAGTGAAGTTCAACTGCATCCAATACATCTCACATTGAGTCAGATGTTAAAATTAACAAAGCATAATCTTTGGGACTTAATGTAATTAGAACAAACCTCATACATGGTTGTTAAGTAACTGTTAGTAATGGAACACTACAGATAATTACTAATTTTTAAATTATATTGATTCTATATAGATATAAAGTAGTTATGGGGGAAAAATTGAGAAGATAACTCTGAGAAAAGTACAACTTGATCTAACCAAAATGAGCAGTTCTTGTATTTCCTTTGAATGTGGATCTAGAAAGCTGATTTTCAGTATTGGAGCTTCCAGTTCTTGACTATTTCTGGGTTTGCAGGGGAGAATCAACTTTTGATGCATATGTTATTATATTCCAGCATTTAAATGCTAATTACAGTTCCTGAGCTCCATTAAAAACATAGTTCTCACATTTGAACCAACTAGATTTTTATTACCTTAGCTTTTTGTTGAAAAGGGTCAGAAGTTTATTTCTTTTTTAGGTGCAATTTATACACCCATGAGCAAAAGAAATGTTACAATCAATTATTGCTTTGCTCTAAGATCAGACTGCAAGCTTAATAGGAGATTAATAATTCAATGTTTTAGTAACATGGTAGCCTAAATGTAATTGGTGAGTTGCAAATTGCGGACATACACTCATTTCTGAGGCTATTTTGGTTTCAGTGCGTGATTGTTATAGGAAATGAAGATGGAAAATTTTAGAGATGGATGCTCCTTTTATGAATTAGTAGTAGTCATTATTTTGCAAATTATCTTTCTTTTCCTTTGGTGTCTCAACATGGTACTTATATCAAGACTTTATTAGTATGCTAATTTACTAAATTGATAATCAGGTGATTAATCAACTAAAATGATTTTGTTACCTGACAGTTCTACCATTAAGAAATGACTGCACAGCTGTGTGTTCCACAGGATGGGAGTTAATAAAATAACACTTTAATTCCCACATCTGAAAGCAGTCGCATCAAGGTCATAACAAATTCACATTATTGAAGAAAATTCCAATTCATTGGTAGATTTGGCAATGTTAACTAACCCAGTAAATTTAGTCATCCCCACTACAGCCCAAATGGTCCAAAGGTTCAAATACAACTTTGAGCCCAAACCCAAATAGAATAGAATATCATGAAAAGAATTGATAAAGTTGAATGTGATTAAGTTTTGCCCTTCTGTTTGAAAACTAAGTTCCATTAACCACATTCTAAGAGAATGAGCTTGACTCTCTCTTTTGCTTTCTACCCATCATTTGTCTTGTATAAATGATGGACCATCAAAGACATTGCTACATGCTCTAATAGTTAGTTGGGTGATTCACAAGTTTTAGTGAAGAGTACATGTGACCCTTAACTTTCTATATGTCAGGATAACAACTAAAGCCAAGTCATTGCTTAGGACAAACTAACATCATTACATTAAGACATTTCCTACATATCAAATGTGCCTGGTCATATGAACATATTGGCTTGATGTAATTTACAGTCAGGTTTCATTCAAGGTCTATTCAGTTCTGTATGGTAATCCTTTTCAGTGGATCCTGCTTTCCCTAAGTATTTACCAAAACTTACTTTTCCTGTTGCCCCCTTAAAGAAAGATCACCAAACATCATGTTCCCTTTTGCAATAAAAACAATCACAAGCCTCAACCCACCCCCTGCATTAAATGCCCTATATCTGTATTTATCAAATAGCTTGTATGCTGTTGTTATTCCATTGTATCAATAGGATTTGTCTATGTGTGGGATTTATCCTACAATTGATTGAGTTGCCTTGTTCTAGTTGGAACAAAACAACAGGACACCAGCCATTATATCAGTATTTTGCAAATAAATATGAGCAAATTGGTCCCTTTGGTAAAGGAGCAAAGCTTGCAACAGAACAAAGGAACTGCAGAATGAAAGACATCGCTATAGAGTCTGTTTCAATATTAATAATTTCATCCATGGCCTACTGCATCGCCCAGAAAGAGTCTTCACTGATGGGCATCAAACATGCTAGTGTTTGATGGAAAAATGAGAAATGTTAGGTTTAGGGCCAAAGGTGATGAGAGGAAAATACTTGTCCCTGGTTCTCTGCCAAGGGGATAGGGGGATGTGGTTTTTGGTATCTCTGCCAAGGATGGTAATGGTTTGCAGGATACAAGATAGTCTCATAATAAGAACAGTCATTTTTTGATAACCTACCCTGAAGTTGAAAAGTCCAGTTCTGAATTTTACAAAATAACAGCAAATATTACTTCAAAGAGGCCAATACTGAATGCTGGCAAACTCAAATGCTAAATTAGAAATAACCATTCTACAATGCTCAATTAGTCATAGTATCATTTTAAAAACCTATAATCTTATTAAACTACCAACAGAAAAATGATAATTCTATCATTCTAACAGACAGAACCTAGAATTAGAGCTGACAAACTGTGACCATCACATGTCAATCCAAAGCTATCCAAGCTACCCAGAACTCTCGGTCACATAAAACAAATTAAAACTGGGCATGTTTTGTCTCTTGTTCACTTGAAGGCAGCTATCTGGTTGTATGGCCTTCTTTTAACACTTCTACAATCTATGGAGCTGAATTTCAGACACTGCCGTACAGAAGACGTCAGGCCACCTAAACATTTTTAATGGTGGTTGTTGCTTATTCATTCAGCTGCTTCCAACTTTGTGACCTCATAGACCAGCCCACGCCAGAGCTCCCTGTCAGCCATGGCCACCCCCAGTTCCTTCAAAGTGGAACTATGTCTTAATTTTTCCTTTAGAAGTAAAATATAAGAAAGTAAGGAAATGAGGGAAATTACCATTTGGCGATTAAAAGAAATGTTTCACCACCTTCTATTCACCACATACACATGCATAGTTGAGAAAAGTTCCTCATAAACTGTTCCTTACATCACCTCTGAGAATTCAAGGAAATAAAATCTGACCACGTTTTGATTGTTTTGTCTTATAGTGGAAAGCAAAAACAGTGTACTTCTCATCCCATAAAGATTAAGCTTTTAAAAATATGTTTTATTTTCCTCTATGTCTCCCCCCCCCCCCCCCGTTTCCCAAATTTTGCTTTCCTCCCTTTTCTTGTCCATTGCTTTAGCGATAGGGATCCTCCCCTTTATCTTTCCCCCCTCCTTTGATAGTACTCCTTTCTACACCCCAAACATTCCACCCTCCCCTTTCCCCCAAATACTATACCCCGAGACCCCCTTTTTCTTTCTTATCAAAAATAAATTAAAAAATTTTTTAAAAAAAGATTAAGCTTTTCCCCTAAAAGGTCCAACTAGCCTTGATAAACCTAATGATACCAACTCATTGAAATGATAGAGAACCTCCACATTCTCTAGGACCTCCAGATGTTTCAAACCACAACATGCAAATCCTTGCCATTGACTGTGCCATGTATGGCTGATGGGAAACATTTGCTAAACATTTGGATACATAGAATTCACCATCTCTGTATTATAGATTTACTTTTCAAAATTGACAATGCTAGAACCTAAACAAAACATTCATTTATCCTGTACAATGTTGTCTTTGAAGTACCATAGCTGAAGGACACGTCTGCAGAATGCAAAGACAGAAGAATGTGATACAATTTCCTTTCAAGCACACGATTCCTCGGCTTTCTCATTTCAATAGTCTATTTTGGCTTACACATTCTTGAATTCTGCTTCTGACACTGGCAAAGTTAGTCAGACAAAGTTAGTTAAATGCCATGGCCAAATACCACTAAGGAAAGCACTAGACTAATCAACCTTGTGCATATTTACTCCAAAGGAAGTCCCACTTTGTTTAGTTGAAATTACACTCTGAGAATCACCCATTTATGTAGATCTGTGAATGAAAACAACAGCTTTTGTGTTTTATTTCTGAGCTAAAACTGACACAACTTGGGAGGTCAAAAATACGAATGGTACACATAGAAGACAGGCCAGCCCAGCCCTGTGACATCAAGGGCTGTTTTAAAGTACTTCTGCTTTCTCTCATCCTTTTTCCAATATGAATTAGCCCCATTTCCAGAGCTGGAGGAAACCACATGGTCCCTGCAAGCTTTTCCTCATTAGGCCAGTAGGCTCTTTGGTGACGTAGGGAATTTGAATCAGATAAATAGTACAAGATTAGATAACTATGTTTCCGTTTTAATTACCATAGTTCCATCACTATGGAATCTTGTGATCTGTAGTTTCCTTTTCTACCAGAGAGATCTCACCAAACTGCAAACCCCACTATTCCATAGGATGCTGTTGTAGTTAAAGGGGATCATAGTGCTCTAAGTGTACAATTTGAAAGGTCAGTACATACACAAACTTTGAAGTCTCCATTGTTAAGTATCAGGATTTTTCTTTCATGTTACTCTTTCATTTGTTTCTCTTACCAGCACTGTTGTTTCTATTACATCCAAAATTAACAATCAAATTAAAAGATTCTGTTGAAACAACATGATCAGCATGTGGAGGAGTTGAAAGCAGACATCTAAATAACTGTGGGTGATAAAAAAAATTGGCAGATTACAAAAAATTAAAAATGCCCTGAGCTATGAAGGAAACAAGGATCTCAATTTCAAAACCTATAATATGTCATCATAAATAGCTTCTGTTTATTTCTTATGCACAAGTCCTTGGGCTTTTTTCAACCAAATCCAATCTAAAATCCAGCCATATCTTCTGACAGTTACACACTCACTGGCAACACTCATTGATAACATATGAAAAAGTATATGAAAAAATTCATTAAATAATGAGCTTCTTCATAAATGATTTTATTCTTTTTCACAAGCATGCCCATGACAGTCTAAATATTACAATCATGGGGCTTCTTTATCTCATTAATGCTTTTTATTGCACTTTAAAAAAACTATTTAAAAATCAGCAGCTGCTGTATTTCCTTTTCCACGTTTATCTTGCACCTTAAACAAGAGTAGTTCGGTATTTAAAAATACTGTATTCCTGGTATAGATATTTGGATATTTCTAATTTACATGATTATCAACAAGCCCATATTTGAAAATTACATTTAACAGTGGTAAAAAGGAACAGTTTCTATTGTTTTGCTGGAGAAAATAAAATGAAGGCATTTGAAATATTGATAAAAAGTCTTACATATCACTATTTCATTTTAATAAAAATGTTGATAGCTATGGTGTAATTACTGATGATGTGTCAGGCTTTGGAGGCGCCAGATTAAGGTGGAGATTATTTGAAACAAACCAAGAAACATCACAAAATCAGATGCTATTGTAGGCCTTTTCTCCAAGAGAGCAGGCTAGATATAATAACTCCCTTTCTACTCCTTGTCGCACAATGCTAGTTCAGAAAATATATTAAATTAGTGCCTGAAAATTGATGCTTGAAAGATTCTTAATCTGAAACCCATTTTAGACAGCACAGTTTTTTAAACTATGTTATATGACTTTGCACTAACATAATACATAAAGCTTGCAGACTTTTCTACAGTACCTACAAGAAAAATGATTGCGGCAGAAAATTAATTCTCCTTATCCAACTGTCTTCACCAAATTTGGTAGAACTGAAGTTAGTAAGTTCTGTTTCCAAAGCAGCACTAGAAATTATTTGAGTTCCCTACAAGGTTTGCCTTCTTCTGCCAAAACCACTGATAATTTCCCATCTCTATTAAAAGTCCACACAATTGACAATAACTGCAGTTCGGGGTGCGATTTACCAAAACACGGGAGAACTTGTACACTTGTACGCTTACGTGAGACACTATCTTAGATGCATACTTTAAGCCTGCATTGTATTTTTACAGCATTTTAATCAATGTGTATTCATAATATGAGGATAGAAAATTGCCAGAGAAATGTCTATTGTTTGAGAGTATGCCTTGGGATAATGGAAGTAGCAATATGTCAAACATTGTTGGGAATGCAACTCATATCAGTTTTCATTAGTATGGCCAATGATCAGACTGCTGAGAGGTGCAGTCCAACATTAAGAGAGTCAGAGATTCCTCTACCATCAGTACATACTTCAGAATTTTGAGAATTTGTTTTAGACTGTTGCCTAATGAAAGTAAAATTCAGGAAAAATAAATGCATGGCAGAGAATACACACAAAAATATAAAAGAACAAATTGGCGGGAATCCATGTATATCCAATGCATGGGAAATTGTTAACCTGTCCTGTCCTTCTTGTCCTTCAACTAGGATTTGAATGGTATTGTGTACCTCATAGTGATTCAGATTGCCACCGGAAGGTACATTCATAAATCCCAGTGAACCCATGAACACATAATGTGTAAGATCTATGCAACACAAAAGTAAGTTTAAAGGACCCATAAACAGAGCTAAACAAAGTGATATGCAAATGTGAAATACAGAAATACTAACCCAAGTTTAGTGTGATTCTAGATGTGAAAAAATATCTTCAGGATTTGAGCTAAAAGTCACTAAAACTTCAAATACATACCGACTAAATGTAGTGAGCATACCAAGGCAACCAAGAAACAAAAGTGCAGACTTTAAAAAACAACCAATTTCTAGAATTCAATTTTTTAAAAACCTGGAAAGTGCTACAATTAATACAGGTAGAGAATTTCTTTCTAAGAACATTTTTTAACTGACACTGACTTTTTAATGGCAAATTTACAATGAAAACATGTCCACCATAATTCTGACATGCAATGCAACATGTATTCTGCCAACATAATTTGCAATTGTATTTAGTCCTTTAGAAAAAGGAGAAAAACCAATAAAATAAGTTTCCAATCTACTTAGATTCTCAACAGCATAATTCAAATAGAACTTTAAAAATAAATTAAATTGATTTTATAAAAAATATCAAAATTCATATTAAATATTTATTTCAGCTCAAACGCAATTTTCCCCTATGCTTCACAATCACTTTTGACACTGACGTAAACGTGAAAAGAAGGCAAATTGGACATGAAACCCATTTATTCTGAATCTAAAGTTCATCAGCATTTTGGTTACATTGACACAAAGTAGGTGAATTTGAATTCAACCTGAGGTTTCTTCTTTTATCATTTGGAATCAATGACCTTTCTGGTATACAGTATTGGATTAAAACTACTCAAAAGTCTTTGGATGCTAATAGGTGAAGCTGCAACAAAAATAGATAAATAAATATAATAAAATAAAATATACAATTTATGATTTATTAATCACTCAGCTATATAAATTTTCAGAAGCTTCCCAGACTCAGGATTTTGATACCTTGGTTCTGTGAGACATTTTAACAGCAACTGTTGGTAAAATATCTGATCCAGACAGATTCAGTGTAGAACTGTTTTTCTCTAAATTGGATATTATTTTTGGAGCACTCAAAAAAAGATCAAACCACTGCATATTCAAGCTTTAGTAATCAAATCCATGAAATAAAGACCAGGAAAGCACCAAAGAATCCCAGCAAAGCAAAAGAAACGCCATTATTTTATGTTCAAATAAGATATTCACAGCTTTCTGGAACAGATTCTGGAAATGTCTGACAAATTCAGAAATGTCACTCCCTTTTCACATTGTTACACAAGAATCAGATTGTGTATTCCGTTCCTCCATTTCAGCAAATGTTTCCATTAGATCAGAGGCATAATGCAAGCAGAACTGTTCACTGGTTAGTTTCATTGTGAGCTACAATGTATGTTTGTGCTTGCTTTATCTTATTGATCAGTCTGGCTTTCTTCTTTAGCACAAAAAGAGTCAGGAAAAGAATGATGATGAAAAAACACGAGTAACACAAAAGAAGATAGTTTCCAATCGTGCAAAATTTGCTTCACTGGATAAAGCACTTCTTGACACAGTAATGTCCAAAGATTTCACTCCCCCAGAAGATAACAGGATTAAAGTTGATGCTATTCTTAATTTCTCTTGATATTGTTAAGGCTATACAAACACAAAGAGAGAAGAGTATCGCAAGAACACTTCATCAGATGTTCAATTCTTCTTTCTGGCTTTAGGATAAGCTCTGGACAAGCAGTTGTGTGGTCCCAGTTAATGTGTCTCTTCAGGATAAGAACATAATAAGAATGAAGGGAGGAAAGTCAATGATCCCAATAATAAAATCCAAAATTGACTTTACAATCACAGGTACAAATTGCTCAGGTTGATGATTTCATTTCTCTTAAAGATCACTGTCATCTAAAACTACTCAGAGCCATAGGTTTCTCAAGAAATTGTCAAGAGTCAAAGCAAAGAGTGGTATTGAGAAGGTTTCCCGTTCTTCTATTATGGCAGTCTGAGAGGGTGGCTGGAATTGTTGGCAATGTCTAGCCAAGTTCAGGGAAGAGGAGGAGGACGGTTCTTGTATGTTCTTGTTAGGTTTTTTTTAATGATTGGATCCTTGTTCCAGCTTGCAGATTAGATTTCTCCTTGGCCTCCCTTTATAGCGGAAAGACTAAGAAGCCAGAAAACGTTGAATATTTCCATCCTCCCATGAGATTTCCTCTCTCCAGTTTGAGATGCACTTTGTCTTCTCTTTCCATAAGGAGCAAGACCCCGTTGCTGGCTGCTTCTCTGGTGACATCTTGGTCGCCAGCAAAAGCTGAAATCACCGGATAACCATTTTGCATTAAACTAACCTGCAATGAAAAAGGAAACGAAATTCATGAGTTTATGACTGCTTCATGACATAGAATACACACACCCATACCAAATTCAGACCAAAATGCATTAAGTGAGTTTGTAAAAATCAGAGCCAATAGATCTCTTTGTAGGCTAATACTGGGGTGACAGTGTCAAAGTGCCCTACTATAATCCCACTAAGCTCTGTCAGTGGATGACACATAAGCCATTTCCCTTCCCATCTAGTTATCTCAGAGCAAGTTCTGGGCAGGAGTGGGAAATCATAGCTTTGGTTGAAGGAACCAAGTCTATTGTGCAATTTTACAGAACCAAGAAAAACACACTAATATATTCACATCATTAATTCTTTTCTCATTGTGTTTTATTACAGAGCCACCCAAACAGTTCTATAAAAATAAGAATAAAGTAACCCAAGTCTCCAGTATTGATACATACCTGGATAGTTTGTCTGTTATATACTTTTACAACATGGAAACTGAAACTATAAATTCCTTTTCTTGGCGCTACAAATATACTGGAAGCCAGGTCAAAATGATTGCCAATATTAACTAATACCTGGAAGGAAAGAAAGAAAGAAAGAGGAAAAAATCAGGTCGTAGCTTTTCCAAAAGTAAATATAGGGAGGATTCTTGAGCAACTTGCCAAGCAATGGAAAGCCACTGGCATTTGCTGCACAATTAAAATGGACTGTAGGGGGAAGAGGTCAGTTTCCAAGGTGTTTTAAAAGGATCGACTCAGGTAGTCAATTGATTTACACAGTGTGCACCTGCAGCCTCTTGGAGAGAATGAAAGGAGTCTGATGGCAGCCTGTGTCTTCACAGTGGAGGAGAAAGCATAATATATATCATTGCTGAAGAGAGAGACATACACAAAGAACTGGGGGGGGGGGCATTAAAGAAGTCAGCTTAGGATTTTGCATTTTTATGTGACAGTATTGAAACTAATTGTGCCTCATGGGACTCGCAGAGTTAATGTAAAATAAAATAGACTTAGTTATGTCTCTTGTGATGGAATGGTCAAACAGAATTCAAATGTTAAATAAGTAGCATCAATTTCTCTCTCTCTCTCTCTCCCCCCCTCCTTTTTGGCAATTTGCATTCTTCATTCTCTTTTCTCCAGAAGCAGTAGGGATAATTCAATTAGGCTTGAACAAATAAGTAGAGTAGATGCATTTTAACCCACAAGGACTTAGTACATGGATTTAGTGGTAAAAGGAGTGCAATTAGCCAATTAGAATAATGTAGAAAGATATCCTAAGCCAAGTTATGAATGTTTCAGAAGGATCTCCTTGAGTAACAAAAGCAGGGAAATGGATTGGATCCAAGAAGAAGAGATTTATCCCACTCATTTGCATGCTTAGCCTTGCTTCTTGCATCTAAATACAACTTGCGGTTTTCTAACAAAATGGAAATGAGTATTGACACTATCGTGAAAGAGGTCTACAATTTGTCTTAGCCCATTTGTTTGAGATTTTGGATTTGGAAAAGCAGACCCATGACCCCAAACTTCTACCAAATTTTCAGGATGAGACTCGAAGCTATCTCCTAAACTGTCTTCTCTGATAACTGGTTGCAACAACTTGTCTGGAATTTTAATATGACAGTTGAGAAGGGAAACTTCCAGACAGAGGGCTCTTAACACTACTGGTCAAAAAACACTGTGCAGCTATTCACCCTTCTGCCTTAATGGATTTTCTATGTTAAAATGAGATTGAAGCAGTGGGAAAATACAGAAGAGTGACAAATGGAAGATGAGCCCAATGTAATTATGTAAAGGAGGGAGTGTGATTGCTCACCATTCAACCTTCAGCTCTTCCTGATGTCCTTTCTTAACAAAGACTGAGCTAAAGGCCAATGCAATGCTCACAGACCCTAAAATCCAAAGCTCCTGTTAGGATTTATTTCCTAGTCACTTTTGAGGTATTTCCTTGTTCAAATCTGACTAAACAATATATAAATACTGGGTTGCTGTGAGTTTTCTGGGCTGTATAGCCATGTTCCAGAAGCATTCTCTCCTGATGTTTGGCCCACTTCTATGGAAGGCATCCTCAAAGATGTGGGCAAAATGTCAGGAGAAAATGCTTCTGGAACATGGCCATACAGCCTAGAAAACTCACAGCAACCTAGTGATTCCAGACATTAAAGTCTTCGACAACACAATATCTGAAAAACGCTCATACTCTACAGCAAAGATGTGGGCATGGACATGGAAATTTATGCAAATGAATGAAAAAGCTGCTCAGTGGTTGGCAGGAGATCTTGACTAGACTTCAGTTCATAAAATTCAGAGGTTACTGTGTCAGAATTTGTATTTATCGAAAACTTATATAAAAGAAAAGAAAAAATGAAGTGCTGTTGACCCTCAAGATCTTATTACATTTCCTTACAGAATACCCATCAACACATAAATGTTTATTTGTAATCTCATACTCATATCTCTACCAATAAATGCAACATGTCAAGTTCTGTGATCAATGTATCTTACTGAATTTAGCGTACGCCCTAGAAGGCAAAGGGTTGGACTCTTGCGGTCCCTTGAAATTATGTAACTCCATGATTCAATGATTCAAAGTTTAGTCTTTACAAACAGAACAAAGAGATACCATGCAATATATGGATATAATGTGTTATATCCATGTATAATGTGTTGTAGCCACATATCTACATTATAAAAAACAGAATACTTTAAAACAAATATATCACCTATTTTGAATTATTTTCTCTAGAAATTTTAAATATCAAACCAAGTACAAAATAAAAATGATAATCTAGGCCTATTTTAAATTATTTTTTCCTAAAATTGTATAATAAAAAAGCAGGGACAAAACAGATTGCATACAGGATTGAAGAAATGATCCTTTGACTAGGAATGTCAGGCAGATACACAAGACAAATCAAATAATTCTAACATTAACTAAATGTATTATAGGCATTATATTTGTTGCTTTGTTTTAAGGCTGGATAAACCCTCCCAATGCAGTGTTTTCTCTTGGACTACAATATTGCAGAGGAATCCTTAAAGGTATATCGGCTTTCTGAAACAAGACAAGAAAAAAAGTCTAAGCTTACACTGCCTTCGACTGTCCCTGGTCTGCATTTACACCCAAATTCCCTAGATTTACCAACTCTTCTTTTCTATGACTGGTTTGTTCTGCCTGATTAAAAATGGAAAGGACCACCGCTACTTGGGATCTGAAGACCACAGATGAGAAATAAGGTCTACGGTGACGAAGGGTCAATAAAGGGGAACATTCATAAGGCTATAGGGAAAGATCACTAAGTTATAGACTCTACAATGGATAGATTTAGGCAGCTGGCTCTGAAGAACAAGATGGCAATGAGGTGGAGTAGAAGCTAAAAACAGTGATATACCATTGACCCAAGTTGAGCATCCCTCATCTGAAATCTAAATCTGAAAGTCTTCAAAATTGTTCACATGGGTGTCTGAAATAGTGACACTTTCGCTTTCCAGTTGTATGTACACAAATTTGTTTCGCACAACGAATTGTTTAGAAAATTACCTTCACTGTTTGTGCACAAGATGTATCATTCATATACACTGTGTACATGAAAGATATATTAATTTTGTGTCCCCCACCATCAAGATACCTCATTATGCCCATATATTCTTTTTTTTAAAAAAACCAAAAGCCAGAACATCTGAAATGTGAAACACTCCTGATCCTAAGTATTTTGGATGTGAGACAGTCAATTTGTACCAAGAGTGGAAACCTTTGCTTCCTGCACAAAAAATATTTAAAATAATGTGTATAAAATTACCCTTTTTACAAGGTATTTCATTATCCAGGCAGTCCCCAAGTTACAAACAAGGTAATTCTTAAATTGAATTTATTTGTAAGTTGAAACAGATACATTCTTAAGTGTAACTCCAGCCATATGTATGTGTGTGTGTGTGTGTATGTACATGTGTGAGTGTGTGTATATATCTATATCTATATCTATATACATTAAAATGTATTGTTCATTTGTGGGATTAACATAACTCAAAAACCACTGGATGAATTAGCACCAAATTTGGACACAATAAACACCTCAGGCCAACAAGTGACCATCTCTCATAAAAACACTGAAAAACACAACAGAAGGGACTTCAAAAGCCAAAAAAGCAAAAAAAAAAAAAGATGCTACAGCAGATGTGCAAAAACGACTCCCCTGCAAATAAAACACATAATAGCATATCCACACTCTCTTCCAGACTACAGCTCCCAGCATCCCCTAGACCAGGCTCTTTAGGAGAGGGGGATGATCCAAATGCACTGCTTCCAAGATGCAAGCTTTCTTCTCCTTGGATTCCTTTGAGCGCATCCCAATCCCTGTATATTTCCAATTTCCAATTCCTGCAACTCCCAGCAATCCTCCAGATAGATTAGATAGAGATAGGTAGGTAGGTAGACAGACAGACAGACAAATAGATCGATCAGGATGACTGCTAGGAGTTGCAGTACAAGACTAGGAAAAGGAAGAAAGCCGAGAAAGCGGAAGGGAAAGAAAAGGGGAGAAAGAAGAGAAAAGGAAGAGAAGGAAGGAAGGAGAGGAAGGAAGGAAGAGAGAAAGAAGGAGGGAAGGTTGGCCACAGCAACCCGTGGTGGGTACAGCTAGTGTATGTGTGTGTATATATATACACACACATACTTACATACATACATACATACATACAGTACATATGGTTTTTTATTAGTATAGGGAAGGGTTATCACCCCTGTGGTGTTTGTTTTGCTATCTGTGCCCATTAAGAGGATTTTGTCTCACTTTGTCCCCCTGACAATTGGATTTTGAAAAATGTGGCTTATTGTGGAAACAAAGATTGGCGAGAAAGCTTCAATGAAGACACCATTTCCCCATGAGAACTCTTTCAGGAGTGCATTTCCCTTAGTAGGGGTCAGTTTCTTTCATATCTTGTTGTCTCACCCCATTTTTAAGTATGGGTCATTCATAAATTGGATGTTTGTAGCTCAGGGACTGCCTATATTCCAAAATATGGGAGGCGGAGGGAACCAAAAGTCTGGAAAAACTGTTCCGAACCATTTCAGATAAAGGATATCCAAGCTATAGCAAAGGGGCTAAAGCAGGCATGGGCAAACTTTGGCCCTCCCTCCAGGGTTTTTGGACTTTTGGAAAGGCCTTTTCCTTTCCCCCCTCAAATGCTTAAGCGTAAATGGCTGAGAGGGAAAAGGATGGGGATTGAGGCTTTTAGAAGCCCTCGGCGGCGCAGTGGGTTAAACTGCTGTTAAACTTGTTGACTGAAAGATCATGGGTTCGAATCTGGGAAGTGGCATGAGCTCCCGCTGTTAGGCCCAGCTTCTGCCAACCTAGCAGTTTGGAAACATGCAAATGTGAGTAGATCAATAGGTACCGCTTTGGCGGGAAGGTAACGGCACTCCATACAGTCACGCTGTCCACATGACCTAGGAGGTGTCTACAGACAATGCAGGCGCTTCGGCTTAGAAATGGAGATGAGCACCAACTTCCAGAGTTGGACACGACTTAATGTTGGGAAAAACCTTTACCTGAGGCTGTTAAGAAATGTGGTTGAAGTCCAAAACCACTGGAGGGACGGCGGAAGTTTACCCATGCCTGGGCTAGAGTGCAACCAGAAGTGAAGGGGGAGGAGGGTGATCAGAAGGGCCATGCAGCAGAAATGCCAAAGAAGACATCCAAAGAAGGACCACCATGGCTGGAAGGAGAAAGGACCAAGGGGGCAAGAAAGGTGGAGCAAGGTGACCCAGGGTGAGGAATAGGAGAGTGGGAAGATGGAGTGGGCGGGGCCGGGCTTGTGTGGGCGGGGCTTTGCCGGCAGAGGGCGGGGCCAGCGCGGGAGCGTCCGGGAGGGGAGCGCGCGCGCGCCTGCCTGACCTGGTCGAAGTAGATGGTCATGGTGCGGTTGCTCATCTCGGAGGGCTCGTGGTTGGTGCTGCGCGTGGCCGAGAAGGCCACCTTGGCGCTGCCGGAGCGGACGGAGATGCCGAGCGAGGAGGTGATGGCGCCGTCGGCCGAGGGGCTGGAGTCGCACACCACCAGGCACTTGCCCTCCAGCACGATGGGCTCCGTGTCGTTCAGCGCCGCCACGGCCGAGCGGGCGCAGGGCAGGAAGAGCGCCCCCAGCTGCAGCAGGCAGGCCGCCACCAAGCCGCAGCCCCCGCCCACGCCGCCCTCTGGCAGGCGCCGCCCGGGCATCTTGCCGCCCAGGCCAGCCGAAGGAGAGAGAGCGAGCGCGGCTCTGGCGGGGCTGGGCAGGGGTCGGCTCGCGCTTTTCCCGCGCTTTTCTCCCCTCACTGGAAAGCGGGCGACGAGGCGTCGGTGCTGCGGCAGCCTGCGGAAAGTGAAAAGCGGGAAGAAAGGCAGCAGTCAGGAAAGAAACGGGCGTCGGAAGGAAGGAAGGGCAGAGCCGCTCTCCTCAGGCCTCCATTCACTCAGGAAGCGGCACAGTGGCAAACACGCTTCCCCAGTGCGCGTGCACGAGGGTGCCTTCGAAGGCGGAGACCCTACTGCCCTCACTCAGCCTTCAGCGTCCTGCGCCTTTTTTAACCAGATTTGGGACCCATTTAGGCTTATCCCTGTGTATGTATGTGTATATATATATATATATATATATATGTGTGATAGAGAGTGTGTGAACACAAACACAACTCTCATGCACATATGTACACACACTGATGTGTGTGCGCGCGTGTATAAATGTGACCCGGCTCTGCGGGAGGCCTGGTCCAAAAGCGCGGGATGCTGAAGGGATGAGGACAGCCGAGCTCTCTCCCGTCTTCGAAGACCTCCTTCCCGCTCGGATCACAACACACACTGCAGTCAGTATTAAGAGGCCAACACAGTGCACACATCCTAATTAACACGTGAAGGAGTGATATTTTCCCCCTGTCATTTTCATAGTATATCATATTGACTGCAGGATTCGTATCCACATAGGCCTAAGTAGTCATAGCTATACATAGTCATCTTAGCCCAAACATTTGAAAAAAAACGTGTCAGGAGCGACTTGAGAAACTGCAAGTGGCTTCTGGTGTGAGAGAATAGGCCGCCTGCAAGGACGTTACCCAGGAGACGAATGTATATTTTACCATCCTTGTAGGAGGCTTCTCTCATTCCCCCTCATGGGGAGCTGGAGCTGACTGGGGGAGCTCAACACGCTCTCCCCGGAGGGCACAAGGGTTTAACCCATTGCGCTAAGGGGCTCCTTTTCAGTCCGTGACTGTGTGTGTGTGCTATCCGGTTGGAAAACGGGGTCTCCAAAGACGGGAGATAGTCATTCTTAAGTGTATATATGTAGCCTATGTAAGGGGTCTTCAAAGATGAGGAGACGCCTGTTTAGCGTGTGTGTGTAGGGGATATATATATAGAGAGAAAGAGAATCCCCCTCTTTTTGAAGACCCCTTTTTTCCGCTGGGATAACATACACACGTTAGTATGTATATGCAGTACAGGTTTCCAAATCCGGCTGACCAGCGCGCTCTCTCCCGGGGCTTTGAGTCCCAAAGGAAAACAGGTGCGCCTGGCAGAGCATCTCCTCCCTCCCTCATCCAGACCAAACACAGCCAAAGAGAAGGCAGTCCGCGAGGTCTCAACCTTTGCTTCCACCGGCCAATGGCTCTCACACAGTTCAAAAGCTCCTCTCTTTCTCCCCCACCCCACTTGACATTTCCCTCCCCCCAACCAGCACATCCTCCTTCTTTTTCTTTCCTTCTCTCTTTCCCCCTTTATATCCTGACCAAAAACAAGCCACCCCCCCCCCTTTTTTTCTGGTGTTGATTTCCAAGCGCATAGGCATTTTCATGATTGTTTGAACCAGGTTCCTTTCCAGCCTTGTTTTAATTGTATTTTTTAAAAGAGTGTGGGGAGAGGTCTTGTCGGCGTTTTCCCCAGCACTGACGAAATCATCTCAGGTCCAAAGGGTGTCAACTCTGCCCCAACTCTGCCCCTCCGCCCCGTAACTTTTCCTCGTCCCGATCGCTTGGTTTCCAACCCGGAGGGAGGGAGGGAGGGAAAGAAGGAAGGAAGGGAGGTCTGGGCAAGCCTCTGGCAAAGCGCGAGTGGGCTTCCTTCTCTCAAAGTTCAAGGCAACCCCATCCTTCCCCCTTCTTTCCTCCCCCTTCCGTGGCTCCCACCCCTCGCTTGGTCTTTCCCCCGAAAAGAGTGGAAGAAGGAAGGGACCTACCTGGCAGGTCCATGGCGGGAAGCGAGTCAGGCGCAGAGGCGGCCGTCGTCCGGGAAGTTGCCTCGCTTGGAGAGAATGAATGAGCGCAGGGTTAGCTTGTGGGCAGGAGGGAGGAAGCGCCTTCGCCCGCCCATAGTCGAGAGCCCCCCCTCCCCCCGTTCTCTCCAGACACATCCGCGCCCCGCACTGCTTCTCACCCCAAGATCTCTCCCCCCCCCCCCTCTCAACACCCTCACTCCTCGGTTTGCGTTCTACAACAACGATCAGGACACATCAGGGCATCGCAAACACACCTGGCGCGCTCCTTCTCCCGGGATGCCTCCCAGACGCCTTGGATCTCCTGGCTGGCAGAACTTTCTCCGGATCCCTCAACAGGGGCGATCCTGGCCCCGGGCGAAGCTAATCAGTAGATCCGCATCGTCTTCTTGAAGGGTCGGTCGGTCCTCCCCTCGACCTCCCGCCCGCCAATCCCTCCCCCAAAACCACAGCGGTAAAGTCGAGGGCGCTGCCTTTCTTCTTCGCAAAGGGTCGGACCTCTCTCTCTCCGGAGCGGGAAGTTCCAGTCCCGATCTGGGCCAAAAACAGGCAGAGGCGCGGCTCCTTTAAAACCTCTGGAAGACGGGGCTCGCGGAGCAGAGGCGCCTTGTTAACTTGGGCTTCCTGCCTGCGCCCTCTTTTCTTTTCTTTTTTCCTTCCCCTGGAATACCCTGGAATTAGATGTCTGTCTGGGGGAAGGAGCTAGGCGCGTCTTTGGAGGGGGGAGCCACTTATATGGCTGGGAGGAAAGAGCAAGGGCTTCAAATGTGGTGGTGGAGCGCCACCTAGCGACCACTAGAGCTCTCTCTCTTCACTCGCGTTGGACTGGAAAGGATGGAAAGGGATCCTTTGGAGGTGGGTGGGTTGTTTGGGTTGGAGACAGAGCCATGGGAGAGGGATTCCCGGGGAGAGCGAAGGGAGGGGGAGAAGAAAGGGTGAACTTCCAGTTACATCCTCTGTCGCCTTCCCTTGTCTCTTCCCTCTCCCAGTTTTCTCTCTCCCTTCCAGGAGCCAGGGATTCCCAGCCTGGGTAGATCTTCCTTCTGCTTTGCTAAACCCTGATGAGATATTCAGCAGTCAAGGTTATCAGCAGTTATTATTGGCTGCGAAAATGTTTCTCACAGCTCGGCTTGTGTGGCAACAGCTGCTGCTGCTGAGCTGAGTATCTAGGGATGGGCAAACGAGACAAAAGGAGAAGGTGGTAGGTAGATGTGCGAAAGCAGCCGTGGCCTCAGGGACACTTTTCTTCTCTCCCTTTGTTTTAGGTGTATTTAAAATCAACAGCTTAATGCCTGACCGCCTCTTCAGAACCATTCCTTAACCATGACAGGAGTCTTCATGAACAGATATTAATTACGCAGCAGACTTAATTAATAGGAGGCAGCATTTACTTGGAGACAGTTTCAGGGCTGGTTAATAATGTGAAGGCTCAGGCCTGTCCAAAGTAAAGTGACAATGATCAAGAGACCTCTGGGATGTCAAAAACGTGTTTGTTTTTCCACGCCATTAGCACCACAATTCAGGTGTGCGGTGTGGCATCTAAGGCACAGCATTCTGAAGCCCTGACATCTTTCTTTTATGAATGTTGTTAGTATGTGGAATCCAGAGTTCTTTCCTTTGTCACATAAAACATGCAACTGGAAGAATATGAAGATGCATAGAAGAAAGATGCCCCAGGTCTAAACAATACAGGTCTTTAAAGCTCTCATAATCCATAATCATCCAGGGAAAACAAATATATGTTGTAATTATATAAAATTCATTGATAAAGTGAGTTTATCATGAAGCTCAATAATCTTCTATGCTCACTGCCTTCCCTGGTCACTCTGCCAAGAAGGTTACACATCAGAGACATCAAAGATCATCTCGTGAACTTCTGCTTTGTCTCCTTCTGAATAACATGCTGGTGGGAATGGAATTCAACTACTCCAGTTGTCCACAACTAAAGAAAGGTAGCCACCTTGAAGATAGCCACCTTCTACTTGGTCCTTTACTCTCCTAGTAGGGGGGGAACCTGATATCTTTAATAACTCAAGAATCAGGAAAGGATGAATTTCATATATGTATATTGTAACTTTCAAATAAGTATATCATCTAATCATTCAACAATGTATAAATCATATGGTTCGTCTAAAGGCACATGGAAACAGAGTATCAGCACAATAAACAATCAAATCCGCATTACTCACAGTGCCCGTCGGCTGGATAATATAACACAAAGTCAAATATATATCACAATGATATTTGTGTCCCGGTAGTGAAGTCAATCATCAAAGAAAATTATAATCCTGGGCCGGATGGCCAAACGTTGAGTTGAAAATCTAGCAAAGGGTAAATCCAGGGGTACGCAGTGTCGCGGTTCCAATAATCAATGTAGAGTAACTCTGTAGTATAAAGATCAATGGGATGTCCACCTACGGGTATATCCGTGTCCGATAGTAGTAGCTTTAAAGCGGGATCCTTTCAATGCGGCCATTGTTCCATGTGTGATTACATATCACCTTTAAAAGTAATTGAAATACCAGCTGCTTCATATACCATTAAACTTGACCAATTTTTTACGTGTGCCACCGAAAAATCCGTTTACCTATTATTTTGTTCTTGCCCCCGCTTTTATGTGGGAATGACGAAACGTGAACTGAGAAAACGAATGGGTGAACATAAAAGTCGGATTTTTTAGCTAGCAGTGAGGATACTTTTCTATACAGGCATTTTAAAACTGTCCACAATTCGCGTCCAGAATTTAAGTTTGTAGGTTTACAGCATGTTTCCATACCGCCACACGCAGACATCCATACTGTGTTGTTAAAATGTGAAAGGTCCTGGATAATCCGGACCAAATGTGAACAGCCAATAGGTTTAAACGAGACTCTAAGTTTGATGGATATTTTGCTTTAAGGTAACCTGTAGGGGTGAGAAGAGCGGGGGTGAGAAGAATTACCATATTTTCTAACTAATGTTTTAAATTGTGATATGGGGAAGAGCGGGGTAGAAATGACATAAATAAAATAAATAAATAAATTCTAAGGAATCACATCACCTAGTTATATGTCCGAAGTATGACAGCCTCCATCTAGTCATCTTTGCCTCTAATGAGACTTGAGGTTTGGCTTCCTTGGTTTCCTATTAATTTGTTTTATAGCAGCCCAGTGCCCATTTCAAATGAACTAATTTCCTTCCTGTTAGCTTACTTCACTCTCCAAATTTAGCATCCATATATATAAACTTGGAATTATATGATCGGGATGAACCTGACTTTAATTATGTAGCTTCACATTTGAGGATCGTAGAGGAAAGTGCCAAAAAAGGGATGAAGCAAGAAAAAGGTAACTCCATGTCACTATCTCACTTGCTCTGTTCATTTGCCCTTTGTCTTAGGACAGGGAGAACTGAATTAGTTGAATTTAAGGCTGATCAATGCACTGCTTGGAAAAAGAATGCAGGATGCGTGTGACAGGATATAACCAACTTTCTGACTCTAGAGTGGGCAGAAGTATCTCTGAATCCCATCTACATGGGCCAGGAATGTATGTACTTCATGGTGTCCACATGGCACACACAGTCCATTCACTTTAATGTGACAAAAAAAGCACTTACCATGATTTTTTCTCACATTAAGAAAAGTAGCACATTTGGGGCCACTGTAATTGTAAACACTTGGACCACTTCCTATTAGAAGGTACCATCTTTCTTTCCCCAGGATTGGGCAGGCCAGGAATATGGGACAGCACTTACCTTTCCCTGTCATTCTGGCCTTAGCGATGCCATCCAAACATGAACATGGTAATGTTCTCCACTCAGTACCAGTAGTGGTGATAGCACCTGTCCCCCTCCACCTTCTTGTATTGCTTCAATTCTCTGGTTATTGTCACTACGGGTGCCCACTTTGGGGGGTGTTGTGTCAAGAGTGACTTGAGAAACTGCAAGTCATTTCTGGTGTGAGAGAATTGGTTGTCTACAAGGACGTTGCCCAGGGGACGCCTGGATGTTTTGATGTGTTGCCATCCTTGTGGGAGGCTTTTCTCACATCCCCGCATGAGGAGCTGGAGCTGTTAGAGGGAGCTCATCTGCCTAATGGTGATGTGACCACTGTCATTTTCATGCCTGGTGGTCCAGGTTAAAGAACAACAGGGGCAAGTAAGAGTGGTGGGCTAGTGCCGCCAAAATTATTATGGCACCTACGGGCTGTGTGGAAGCCATCCAGCCACTAGACTGGCTCAGGGCCATGCACTGCAGACAGCTGCCAGTCCCAAGCCAACCCGGCAGCCTGGGTGTGGAGACTGGCAATGTTGATCTGGAATACCCCACTCTGGATCAGCATCACCATTTGTGACACACATAGATGGCCCCTCCTTCTCTCAATCTCTGTTCGTCTAAGTTGCATCATGTCTTCAGTTCTTTTCTTTTGCTCTGAAGCTCAGAAAAAGTGATCAAGAGTAAGGAGATAGACCTTATTTATTTGCATATCTCCTTGTCAACTCTGGAAGCAGCAAAGTTCAGAGGAGAAAACATTGTCTTGGAGACCTTGGGACTTCTCAGCTGGGGAAGCTTTGCCTGCTCTTTGTTTGCCTCTGCTGACAGGGATAGGGGAAAGAACAAAAGAACGCCTGCTTCTTCCTGCCTAATTAATCTGCTGCTCCCCCTTCAAAACTGAAATAGTGTATTAAGCAGCTTTCTTTTCTAGTACATGTTCAGTGCCATGTCTAGTTAGGCTTTCAGTCCTCCATTAAGTTCCAGGCTATTATTTGTTTTGATTCCTCATTCTTCTTGTGCATCAGGGATTATTATAAATATAATTCATTTTCTCAAGTAAGTAGAATTATAGCACATTAAACATTCGAACTACAGAGTGTACCCATTGAATTATGGAATGGTCACAACTTTTTTCTCCCCCGTTGACATTTTTATACTGCAAGTGCCTTATTCAGAGGATTTTATGGGGGTGTCTTCATTTTGCAGCCCTCCTGTGCTTTCCCTTCACTTCTTCCATGTTTTTCTTACCAGGAAAAAAAGGTCTGTTGAGGTATAAAAGATAGAACAGCTGCACATTGCCTTTTGATTGGTATTCGTAAGTAGCCTAGAAGAAACAGTTGGTGTTCTTTGAACTAAGAAATGCAATAAAAGTAGCAGATTTAAATCTATGTGGTAGCTTTTTAAATACAGATAGAGGGAAATGACAGTCTTGCACTGACTCCGATCTTCTCCAGTCAAGTGGTCTTCAGATGGTTTGGAGTGCAAGTCCCACTATATTCATTGGCTATGTTTCACGTATATCAGACTGCAATCCTCATTATATATTAAACACAATGATTGTAGTTTGATATATCTGAAAACAACTGGATAGGGAACAGTTTATTCTGATGGATCTTGGGAATGATCACATCACTCAAATGCCCAAATAGTTAAAATGGTCCTTGAGTTAAAATGGTCAATTACACTTCCCAAAATATTATTGTCCAAGCTATCACAATTGCCCCAATTAAGCCAAACAAAATATCACTTAATTCTCTAATAGAAATAACAGAAAAGGAGCAAAGTTTCAGCATTGAACTACAGAATAGGATCTTCTCGATGCGTTTGGAACCCAAATTTAATCACAAAAGACATTATAGAGGAAAGAAAGGGAAATGGAGAAAGGAAAATAAAAGAATTGTCTTTGGCCTAATTCAACTTGAACAACGCTTTATTTTAATTCAAGACTAAAATGACAATTTGGCACAGCAGAACTTTGGCAATGTTTCTGGATTATAATCCATAGATTAGATGAAGTAGGGCAGTGGCTAGATATATATATATCTGTAATCTTAAAAGAAGCCACACTTGAAGCAGGGGACACATTAATAAAAACTGGAGTTTTAAGATAATTTTTGTGAGTGGCTGATCTGGGAATTGCTGAAAAATCACATCACTACATAGATGAAGGAGCATAGAAGACTTTAAAAATATGTCCCAGAGTCCATTTCTTCAATTCTGCTGCACCATATGCTCTGCACATGCTGTCTTCATAAAATGCAACTCCAATGAGTTATAAAACCCTTTTTATTCTTGAAGAAAAATGATGAGGGATCTACAACAGGGAACCATTACAAAGCATTTACAACTTAGCCATGTTTCTTTAAGTGGCAAAGTTCCGCAGTAAAAGTGACTCAGAGTCTAGATAAAAGAAAATGGTCCTTTACCAGTAGATCCTTTGGATGAATAACTTCATTGCACCAAACTATTTTATATTTTATTGTTACTAGTTTTTCAGTATTACCAGTCAGCAAGTAGTGGTATATTATAGCATTTACTTAACATCTAATAGTAAAAAGTGTGTATGCATTCGTGTAGGGGCCACCATAATCAAGTACTATAGATTCCACTTTATTTTGTTGAATTTAAGAATATTTGTGGTACAAGCAAACATTAGTGACATGTTCAAGTTGTGAATGTGGAGGTACTTTTCTGAGCAGTGGGCAATGGCTATATCCAGCTGACAGCAACATAAGGAGAGTTCTCCCTTAAAAACCATTGACTCAACAGTAGCACATTTAAGTTTAGAGAGTAACATGAAAATGTGCATCACTCATTGCCACTGCCCAAATAGTATGCTATCCATGGGCACTGGCGATCTATCCACATCCATTGCACTATATACAAACATAATGTTACTCCAGCAGCAGATACTTTTCTTACACATAAGTGGTGCAGGATTTCTACTAATGAGCCATATGAAATAATAGACTCTCCAACTGAAATGCATTTTAATCAACATGTTCTTTGTTCACATAAGCTTCCTTCTGTCAAGGAGCCATACTCTTGAGGAAGGAAGCATCAGGAAAATGTGGATTAAAAAAATGAAATGTACTTCAGCAGCTTGCAAACTGGTCAGCATACAGCCTGTGCAGCCTATGTAAGAATAATCCAGTAGTGGGACTGGTAATAATTATTACCAAAATCATTAACATTACTATGGATTATAGTCTTAGTTTGGGTTGTTGTTGCTGTTGTTATAATTATTTTTAACTGCTTTATCTCCCCAAAGGGGACTCAAAAGTTTACATATCAGAAGACGAATAAAAAAATCTGATATAAATCTAACTAAATTTGTTCAAACAAAGGGATAAAGAGACTGGACACAAATATATGGGCCAAATAAGGGCAGTTTATTTATTGTTACCTATTAAATGTTGTTGATATGCAAAGTGGGGGGAGGGGACTGATTCAGCGTCAGCAGGAGTGCCAGATCTCACCCAAACTGCATATTCCAGCATCCTTGGGTGAAAACACCACAATTCCCTAGAAAAATCCCTGCAATATAAGGGCTACTCACAGGCTAACCACGAAGGTTGTCCAGAGAGTGAAAAACCTCAAGCCCAGTGGTCCCTAGTGAGGGAAGAGACCCAGAGACCACCCCAAGGACAGCAAATTTATTCCCAACCCCATGATCAGATGATACTCCAAATTCCCATTCTTCTCCAAATGAGTTAGCAGAAAATACATACTCACAATCTTCTCTCCCCCCCCAAAACCATCTGGGAAAACCTGTTTAAGACATCACTCTCTTCCAAATTTCAAGTCCCCCAATTGACAGTGTAGGATAGGCAAAAAAATCCCATTGAGGGGGGAAATACCTACCTGTCCCAGACGTGATCAGTAAAACTTGCACTGGGAAAGGAGGTGGGAGGGTGAAAATGATCAATTGCAATAAGGTGGAAGAAGAAGCTAAGCTGCCTTAAATAGGCTTCCAAACCAGACCCCTTCTCCCACAGTTCCAGAATGTGGTACCAGAACTGATTACATGGTATCCTTAGCCTATGAAGGCCATCAAAGTGGGAGAAATTAAATTATGTGTAGGAAGTCTCTACCTACCTGTTTGGTTAGGAATAATAGCACTGTCAGAAAATAAAATTGTTTGAGAACTATCAGAAAGTGAAATTAATTGAAAAGTTGAACCCAGCTTATTTTTGCTTGCAAATGCATTTGGATTACTGAAAAACATAAATAACACACTGTATAACACGTTTGAAGGTGTTATAAGACAACAAGACCTTTCAAAAACCGCATTCAAGAATAATGTTCACATATATGAAACAATAAAACAGGTGCTTCCTAAGTAACCCTTTTTAATGCCTTCATTGTGCAATAGATCTCAGATTTGTGGCTACAAAAAAGAAAACAATAATAATGAGAATATTCAATAAACAAAGTTGATTTTTAAAAATAAAATATTTCATTCCGCCACAACTAAATGAAGATCTTGATTTCCCACACTTTTGTAAAATCACTCAGAACTTTATCTAGCCCCATTGCATGATATATTTTTGCAAGGTCTTCTTTCTCAGTCCTCTCTCTGCTACCTCCACCCTTTCCCCTCTTTGCTAATATAAAAAAGTCTTGACCCTAGTCATATTTATTTTCTGTTCAGCAAATTAAAAGAGATTCCTGGCTCCAGAAATTTAATCATTTAGATTTCATATCAGCATGTATAGACTTTAAGCAGCATAAAACAAGTAAAGTTATATGTATTGTGATATGCTATCTGTGTATTATTATATAATTATGTGTTGTCCTTTAGTTTTGAAATTACACTGTTGAATCTATGTAGACCCTGTAGAAAACTATTGAAATATATAGAGACCAAAACTCATTGGACTTTTTCCAAAATGGAAACACACATCCATTAAGCACTTGGAGATGTGTCTCCCTTTTCCAATCTGTGGCTTGTATTGGGTGCTCTCCAGTTTTTGGCTGTTATTCATAGTGTCTTTTGCCTAGTAATAGTCCATACGGGATAACAGCCTTTCTGACGGAAAGACCTTTTAATCAATATCTTCTTTGTTCTCATATCCTACCTGTACCAAGGAACCATGCCCGCCAGGGAGTCTTCTAAATGAATCATCATAATAATGTACAGAGCAAGAACAAAATGCCTTTATCCTTTAGACCTTTATGATCAGAATCCATTTTAAAGCTAGATTCTAAATCAAGAGAGTTTTGTAAGAGCATTCACCCAAATTCTTTTATAAAGACGTCAGCAGAACTTTATGTTCAACACATGAACATCTCTGTTGCTATTGGCTATGTTCGGGAGCATGGCTTATTTAGATGCACCCTCACAGTTTGGCCTCCATTTATTCAGGAAAATGTTTAAGCAGAGTTCAGAAAAGTTACTTTTGGAGACTAGCACTCCCAGAATCTCCTTGCCAGTTTCTAGATTCTCAACATTAGATTAGGGAAATGAATGAAAAGGGGGAATTTTATTTTTCTGCTCAGTAAAGGATTAATGGGTAAGGTTTATGAAATGCTGTTCGATGTTGACCATAACAGGCGTGTCCCATTTAAACAACAACAAAAAGAAAACCAGAAAAATATTTCAGGATTAAAATGACAAAAGGACTTTGGAGATCATTGTGGATATTATTGCCATGAATTTGAATGTTAAGTATTTTAATTGTATAGTAATAGTCATTGTTTACTACTCGAACAATAATGAGTTGGTGCAAAGGATGGCAAAAATTGACAACCACAAGCTGGCTCAAATAACCACAACTATATTTTATTATATCTCTGTAAACTGGCCAGGTATTGGGTCACTAGATTAAACTCAGAGATTGAACATTTCACCCACACTCAAAGAAGAATGGAGTGAAACGAACAGAAAAGGAATAGTTCAGAAATATTGCCACTGTGTGGTTCTCCATCATATGAGGTGAGGTGGATGACAACTGTAAACTGGGCATTATTCTCTACCTCCTCTCTTCAGTGTCCTGAAATGTTTCCCTATTCCATGGGCCTAGCTCTTACTCACAATTTGGATCATTCTCTATGTCAAACCAGCGCCTCAGTTCTGAAAATAGATGACATTATATCTAACAAAAACCGAGAACGAATCCAAAACAACCAGATACCAACAAAAACAAGAGCTATAGAGTGGAGAAACAGGAAGGCAGCTCAAGCCAAAATGTCTTTCCAAGCAGAGCTCTCCTGAATTTAGGTTCTAAGTGGACCTGACTGAAGCATGTATATGTGACTTCAAGGGAAGCATTCCTAATGCAGAGAAAATGGCAGCTCTGTTTTCCCATGCTCTCTGGAGAAGTCCACAAATCTGGCCCAAGTAATCTGGACCTTGTTGCATGTAATTAGTTAAAAGACATTAACCCAAGTCTCACTAATTTTAATGGCTCTTCTCCATTTACAAGCTGAAACTGATTTGCAATGTTTGCCATGATACCGTAATTGCTGGAGATAAAGTGGTTACTATGCTGACTATCTAAAGAGGCAACATTTTGGCAATCAGCATTAAGGTATGTAAAATCCTTGCACATTATTAAAAGAACTTTATTTATCTAAAGCAGTGTGAGCATAGAATTTGCATTTGAATAGAATTAGAAATATCGACTCATCAGCTAACAACTGTATCAATATCAATTATATGTCAATTACAATACCCCAGGAGAGGGCATAGTTAGTTTTCTTAAAACTTGGGGACTTTTCACATATGACAATGATGGCACCATTATTGTGCTTCACCCGTCATGGTTTATTTATTTATTTATTTACTATATTTATATCCCACCCTTCCTCAAGGCGGCTTACATATATAGGCAGCAATTTGATGCCAAAAACACACATAATGAAACACATACATTAAAACAATCATTGAAAACATATACAACCTTAAAACCACATATTTAAAATGAATCAATAAAATAGTCTGCAGCCATTCCAATTTGTCATTATTCCATCTTTCTTATTTAACTGATAGATTACTCACTGAATGCTTGGTTGCACATCCATGTCTTTAGCCTTTCCCTAAAGGTCAGGAGGGAGAGGGCTGATCTAATTTCACTCAGAAGGGAGTTCCATAGCTTTGGGGCCATCACTGAGAAGGCCCTGTCTCTTGTCCCTGCCAACCGCACTTGTGAAGGAGGTGGGGCTGAGAGCAGGGCCTCCCCAGAAGATCTTAACCGTCTAGCTGGCTCATAGAGGTAAATTGGGTTGGAACCATTTAGGGCTCTATAGGCTAAACCCAGCACTTTGAATTGTACTCTGTAGCAGAGATCTGGTGGGCAAAGATGGCGGTCAGACGGACACTCTGAGGCTCCTCAGAGTGCCAACCATTTCACCGATCGGAGGGCGATTTGCGCCCCCCTCCTTTGATGGGACTAAACCAGAAAGGAGCCGCGAAGCCTAGGGCACGGTGCCGCTGGCCCCAAAGGTCGCCCCCTCCCCAAGAGAGGGCAATTGAGTGGGCCCGGACCCTAGTCGTGCCGGCGAGCGGATCGGGACTCGGGAAGCGAGTGAAGACTCGCAATAACGGCCAGCCCAGCCCCCCTCTTTAAGACCAGAGAGAAAAGAAGTACAAGATCACTGAAACAACAGCAGTAAGTACAGGAGATCTCCCCTCCTGATAAACGGGAGGATAAGAAGCACCCCACCCAGGGGACCTGCCCAAGACGCAAGCAGGATCTTAGAAGCCCCCCCCCCCCGGGACACAAAAGCAACATCGCAAAGAAAGGGGAAATAACGCAACGGGGAAACAAAGGTAAATTGGCGGCCTCTGGGAGGGCAGACAACATCGGTAAGCCCCAAGCAGTTAGCTCCAAGATGGCGGCTCGTCCTTAAACAACACTGACCTGGGGAAGAAGACAACCGATTTAGGCAGGAGCGCCATCTTGGAGCGGAGAGCAGAGCAAGTCTATCCAGTGAATAGAACAGCTGACAACAAGTTACTATGTCAGCACTGAACGAATTGAGCACAGGAGCAAGGGAACAGGGGGGAATGCAGGGAAGGAGGCCGGGGGGGAACAATCACAAAGTGCAAGGATAGAATCAACCAAAGAAGTGATTCCTACAAAGCTAGAGCTGACAATCATTTATGAGGATGGAAAACTAGTACCTCAGGACAAGGGAAAAATGCAGCAATACATGAAAGCCTGGAGAAGGGAGGGGAGGAGAATACAAGATAGCAAGCAGTGTCAGAAGAAAGAGAATTTTATTCTAAAAACTGTGTGGAAGCCCCACTGGATGTTATAAGAATGACTATTAAGAATCCTGAGGTCTATGCTCCCCAAAAAGGAGAAGAGGAAAGAAACCAAGAGGTTGATACAACACCTAAACGCTCTACCCTGTATGCAGACAAGAGTAAAGAGAAAAAGATTGGGGTACAGTCCAATAGAAAGAGAAGCCAGATGAGAGCAACACAACAAAGAAGGAAGAAGAACTTAAAGACAAGCTGTCCTTACTCTTCAAGGATGATCACAAATTATAGTCTTCCGAGAGGTGAAGCTCCAGAGGTGGATGAAGAAGGTCTAGAATCTCCTAAAGAGAACGGTTAGGAAGGAGGCCAAGGAAAATGAAAGAAACAGATTCAGCAGCATTAAAAGACAAGGAACGGACAATGGACATGGTTTCCCTTACCAAATATTTGAAGGATTTTAAAAGTTAAGAGAAAAAGACAACTGATTGATTATCTTCCAAGAGGTATATGGTGACCCGCTGCTCCTACGCAGCCAAAGAAGATGATTTGAAATAAAGAAGTGACAATTTTAGCCAACAAAAGAGACTGTACAAGATAAGCAAGAAAAACTCAGTGATTATGGGAGATGGCAGTCAGCAAGGTACCCCTATAAGGTCTGTATTAAAACCCGGGGCAGTGCCTGACGGACAAAATGAATCCTCCAACAATGCAAAAGCGAGTGGGGCGCAACACAGACCGAAGAAAATCCTGTAGCCGGGAAAGGAGAACGGCCATCCAGACCCACTCAGACAGCTGCGGCGGAGAAGGGTCTCCGGGAGTCCCCAGAGACTGCCCCCCCTACTCTCCCCCGGTTTTGTCTCTCCGCGACACCCATCCCCCCCTTGATCCTACCCTGGCCTTTGTCACACCCAGTTACCCCTCCCACCTCCCCAACATACCTCCCCAGACACCTGGCCTCGCCCCAACCCCACCCTCCCCCTGCCTCCCCCGCAACCCCTCAAACCCAATATTGGTGAAAATTTCAATAAAAATATTTAATTAAAAAAAGAATTGTACTCTGTAGCAGACTTGCAACTGGTGGAGCTGATGCAACAGGTTGGTAAGCAGCACTCTATGGTTCTATCTTACAGCATCTTGGGATTTGCAAGGTAGTTGGGGTAGAATGGGGGAGGAGGTTCAGATTCATAGCTAATCTCTCCGAAGTATGATCCCAGAATCTCATAGAATCCACCCATAGCAGTTTAAGAGGAGTCATAGCCCAATATTTCTGTAATGTGAAAGGGACTCTGATCAGGCAGCACTCTATGCTGCAACTTTTTCTTACATGTTTCACTTGTATGTTTATTGCAAGCCACCCTGGGAAAGTCTTTTGAAAGATAATTTACTGTTTTGTCCAATTTCAGGAAATAGCAGTTTCCGCCAGTGATCAATGAATTGTTTTGTCATGAATTATTTTGTCATTATAGTTCATTATAGAAACATGTGTCTTCTTTGCAAATTCATATATTAAAAATTACCTGCAGAGGGCATTTTAGGACCATTATCATAGTATACCCATCATCCTTTTGATTTCTGCTCCTACAGAAATGCTGGATGTTGTATCACAAAAAGCCCGATCCATTTGTTCATTGCCTTTATCCACCGTTGCTTTGGAAAATAAATTTTATACCATTATTCTAAGCCTGCAGGACAAGACAAAATGTCTTATCAGGTATTCTGAAAGGAAAGTTGTAAAATGAACCAAACAATTAAGTGATGCTGTCTTCAGAACATGAAGTTATATCAGTACTTGTTAAAATATTCTCATTGCAGAGAAGGCAATGTACTCAATAGTGTTGTTATGTTAATTCTTGGCAGCTCTCTGCTGTCTGCCAGTTTCAAAACTACTCCTCATTTATTGTAAATCAATAATTTATTTGCTTGTAATAGGTGAAAAAAATGAAGCAGAAGTATGTTTGTTTTTGCCAAGTCATCAAGGAAGTGTTATATGCAAAAATGAAAGCAGAGAACAACCAGGTTGCTTCAAGTTTGCTTTAAACTGTTATTGACTGGTAAAGTTGGAAGATTGAGTTTGGCTGGCAAAACAAGCATTTCACTGCCACAAATCAAACGTCTAATTTAGTATCACTCATCAATATTATTTCCCATTTTCTTCAGACTTATTTATTATTTTTCATAGAATTGTGTTCCAAAAATTCCAAAGACTGCCATACCAGCCTCTGTTCAGTTTAGAAAACAATTGACCAGCTGATCTTCAGATCAATGCTTGCAATAGAGCTTGGGAAAGTTAACTTTTTAACTACATTGCTCAGGATCCCCAAGGGGTTCTAAATGCTATAGTCCAACAAAGCAACTTTCATAAGCTTTGGCAATGAACATTGGGGAGTGGGATCATATACACTCCTCCTTTTGTTAATTCTAAAAGTAATGATTGCATTAAAAGAAATATGTTAGTCAAACAGATGATGCTATGCATAACTGCTGATGTACAATCACTCTCATTTACCCCATTTGTTAGAATGACAGCCTTGCTTCTGGTGATCTATGATGAAGTTCCAAGGGCAGATCTGAGAAATATTCTATTAGACCAGTGGTTCCCAACCTTTTCTTTATAACCAGGGACCACTTGACCAAGGACTATTTGACCAGGGACCACTTTGACCAGTGACCACTCTCCAACATTAGTACCAAAAGGCTTACAAATCAGTTTTTGGTCAATTTTGGATTCAGTTTCATAATTTGGGGTGCTGAACATTGCATTGAATGGACCACATCAGCTCTAGTTTCTGATACAGAACATATGCCATCCAGTAGTCACCATCTGCTTGCCCACAGAAAACCATGTTTAATAATGTAGAGGTAATGTGGTCTATCCAATGCAATTTTCTGAATCAGCACCCCAAATAACCCTAGAACCAGGCCTAAAAATGAAGACACCAAGGCGCTCCCACTTCCAGATGCCACATGGAATGTCTCTGCTCAGGGGGAGGGAGAAAGAGGAGCGACAGCAGTCAGGAGGCTTGTTGTCTTGCCTTTCATGGGTGATCGACCTCTCCCCTCTCGACATCCCTGTTGTCTTGGCACTATAAGATGGTTTCGCAAGACCAGTCGCTCTTATAGCAATGGTGTAGTCACAGTGAGGCCATGGGCCAAATTTTAGTTCTTGGGGATCACTGGTGGTCCATGGACCACAGGTTGGGAACCACTGCATTAGACTCAGCAAAGGAGCATTTTCAGAACTTTGTGTTTCTCCATTTCCTTCCTCTCTGGATCACTAATCTTCGATTATTCCCAAAATATGTACCTTGTGTTGACTTTATGATAAGATCAGATGGTCATATGTGTTGAACCTGGATGGAGCCTGGGCTTCCTTCACCCTAGACAATTATAGAATTATGATTCCATTTTAATTCTCATGGCAACATGAGGTTTGTAATTTGGTATACTATCAGAGCTCTCTGGCTGATAATTCTAAATACTCCTCCCTAAACTGTAAATCCCATAGTTCCATGTTGCCATGGCAGTGAAAGTGGAATCATACCACTATGTATTGTAATGTGAAAGGATCCCTGGTTTGATGACTCAGCTATGAAGGTATAATACAAGTGCCATTCAAACTAAGTATTATTTTAAAATTTCACATAATGGTATAACTCTCCTGCTCTAAAAAATGTACAGTAGCTTATTTAGATTTTCTGAAACACTGAAATAACCTCACATGTATAAAATTATATTTTTAATATATAGAATTCAATAAGCATAAGCAGACATTTATACTGCCCAGGAAGTAGTTAAAATCTTTGGGGAAAATTTGTAATTGTCTTGCTAGCAACAGGAATCAGTTAACTCATTTTCCATAAAAGCTAGTGATTTTCCATGAAATAGTACATTTTGTTTTTAGAATTCAGTCCAATGACAGATGGAGTCAACGTGAGAAACGTAATTACCCTTCTGAGAATTAACACCACCCTTTCCCCTAAGTTCAAGCCCATTTTAGAAAGATCCAATCCACTAAAGAAGGTGCCGTGGCACAGCCTACGTCAAGGCAATTCCTAGTTCAATAATGGTAATGCATTCCCAGATCTACCGAAATGGGAGTTCTTCTTCTTTTGAAAATCTCTTCCAAAAGTCCAGTAGCTGATGCATAATTTACACAGTCTAAAGGGTATCCTTCAGTAATGTATTATCTGGACACACAGAAAGAAAACCTTATACACACTGCATATAAAAAATTAAACAATTTGACCCAATGGACTCCACAAGTGACTTCATTTAGCTCTGATTTGCTTCCTCTATCGTAGATTCTTGATTCTCTCTTCTAGACACTTTCCAATGGACTTTGCTATTTTTCCAACAACTGCAAGAGGCTTGGTTTTCAAAACAGCTTTTCTTGAATCTGTGGCATCTTAAATATGTAAACAAAATATTGTTCCTCCTCGTCAATTTTATTCTCCTTAAATGAAGAAATTGAATGCACTAAAGCAAATTTGTCACTTTTATTCTCCATACTCAACTCATTTAATAGTTAATGAATTTTCTGAGCATAAATATTGTTATGGTCCAATGTTATGCTCCAATGAACACCACAACATTCTCGTCCCACCTACTTTCTTGTAAAACAGGGGAAGTCATTCAAAGCCCACAAATCTCATAGATTTTTCTTTGGCCATAGATATGCATAGGTATATCCATAGGTAGGTACTGCATATGTTGAAGCAAAGAGACAACACAGTTCATTTCATTATTATTTATGAAAGTATATCTGAATGGAGGGAAGGTATTAAAGGTAAAGATGAAGTACTTTGGCCTTATAATGCGAAGACAGGATACCTTTGAGAAAATAATGATGCTGGGGAAGATGGAAGGAAAAAGGAAGAGAGGCTGACCAAAGGCAAGATGGATGGATGTTATCCTTAAAGTGACTGACTCAACCTTGGAGGAACTAGGAGTGATAACGGCTGACTGTAAGCTCTGGCGTGGGCTGGTCCAAGAGGTCATGCAAAGTCGGAAGTGACTGAATGAATAAACAAAAATATCAGAATGTATTATTTCACAGTTGAAAGAAAACAGAAGAGCCATCTACCTCAGCCCCATCCATGCAAAGACCACCACTAAAGTCCTCCCAAGATATGGCCATCCAAATCTCTGCTTAGAGATGTCCAAAGAAGGAGAGCCCACCACCCACCAAGGCAATCTATTCTATTATTAAACAGATATTAGTGCCAAGAAGTTTGTCCCATTGCTAAAATGGAATGCCCTTTATGTTTGAATCTGTTGCTTCATGATTTGATCTCTAGAACAACTGAAAACAGACTTGCTCCATGTTCTGCATGGCATCCCTTCAAAAAGTCATGAAGAAATAAATCACCTCCATGATAAACAAACCCATCTCACAAAGCCTTTCTTCATGGGCCTTGGTTATCAGAACTTTTACCATGTTTGTAGACCTTCTCCAGACATATTCCTGATTATCAATGGTCTCCTTAAACTGTGTATTCCAGAACTGGATATGGTACAAGTTCTGAAATTATTCTTAAATCCAAGCCTGAAAGTGGCCTAAGGGCAAGATATACCGTCATTTAAATTTTTATAATACTTTCTTTTTATTTTACTAATATAAAAATATTATTTGTATTTTACAGAATGCATTGTAGTTCTGATGGTTCCTCATCTTGATGGAATCCCCATAACTCCATGGATGACTGTGAGGAATCTCAAGGTAACCATGTTTCACTATTTTAAATCAATACTTAGCTTGGCCCTTTAAATGCCATTTCAAGTGACAAGGTTCCAAGGGCACATTGGAATCCCAGACTCTCAGTCCATACACTCTCAAACAATCACTAGACTGGGGGGAAATGTCAGTGATATCCTGCACAGCTTTGATTGGAAACCTAATCTTTGGGAGTTTATAAACTTCAAGTGATGAGAATGAAATGCAAAGATACAGAATGGGGGACACCTGACGTGAAAAAGATGTTAGAGTACTTGTGGACAACAAGTTAAAAATAAGTCAACAATGCTATGCAGCAGCTTAAAAAGCCAATAGGATTTTGGCCTGCATAAATAGGAGTATAGTGTCTAGATCCAGAGAAGTCATGCTACCCCTCTATTCTGCTTTGGTCAGACTACACCTTGAATACTGTGTCCAAGCCCTATGAGGAGCAGCTTGAAGAGCTGGGCAATGGGCATGTTTACAATAATAAGGGAGTATCTTGCCTGACTGGCACAATGACGAAAAAAGAGTAGAGCCAAAAATTCTTCCACAAAGGTTCTTTTCACAATATATTGCTGTATTAAGGTTCCACAAAATAGTCCATAATAACACAAATATCACAGCGATCTAGGCCTGCTATATTAAAGTCTTATTCACAAAAAAACCACTCCTGAAGCGGCTACTTCTTTTGAGGCTTTTAAACAGAGGCTGAATGGCCATCTGTTAGGGGTGCTTTGAGTGTGGTTTTCCCGCTTCATGGCATAGTGTTGGACAGGATGGTCCACGAGGTCTCTTCGAACTCCATGATTCTATGACTCTAAGATAGGATCCTGAGAGCATCACTTACCACCTCATCACATGGAGGTTATTTGGCTCCTTTCTTCTCTTCAGCCAAGGATCTGCTGATTGCTATCACATGACTCAGGCTGTGACCCCACCCCATTGATGGCAAAAGTGGCAAGGAAGCATTCTAAGAAGCTTCTTCACCAACCACAGTAAGAAATGGACTTTTGGGTAGCTCTGACAGATCTACTCACAGTTTTTGGCCTTTCCCCTGGTCTGATGGGGGAAAGGGCAACGCAGCATTGGGTGTTGCCACACTTTCCTCTATCTGATGGGGGAAGGGACAGGCCACCATTGCACCTTGCCCTGATGCCCCCATGTGATTGGGGAAGGAGGGATGGTATCATGCACCATCATGCGGCATCATGCACACCTTCCATTTTGCCAGTGATGAGGTCCATATAAAATTGACTAAAGAGTCCTTTCATTAGCTACAACCACAAATTATTTTAACATTAAGGTTTTCTATTATTTAGACACATTCATATTGCTTTTTCTATAATGAGACTATTTGTATCTAACTGGTGTTTTGCTACTGTTTACTGAGGAGAGTTATTACTTAGAAATATTTTTATTTGTAACAGATGGAAGTTATCATTAGATGTCTATTTTATGTATCTACTAGAGCATAGTAGTGTTTACATTTTGGTCTGCTCCTATAGCATAATTCCAGCTTTACCCCTACCATCGCTGTGGCAACTCTTTATAATTATCACTCCTCTAGTAACACAGGAGAGATGACTGTTTCTAGAGGAGAAAAATCAAGTAGGAAGTAGCTCTGTCATCCCCATTATGATCAGCACATCCTTACTTGCCCACTAGGTCCCGACATTAATGAATCATTGTGGAAATGAGTCACATTGTATGGCTTCTAATATAATTTCAAAACCTGTCCTAAGATGAGCATTTTAGACGAAACTTCAATTGTTATTCCCAATTATAACTGACCTACTGAAACAGTAGGATTTATCTAAACACTGCCTTGACATTTAGCTGTTCATTTAATGGATCTAGTGAGATTGGGCCCTGCAATTGGTTGTAGATGGTGGACTGAAGCATTTTGCCTGCTGAAGAGAGTAGGGCTGGCATTCTCATCCATAACCACATTCATTTGAAATGCCACAGCTTAGTGATGCTATTGATATTAATGGGATTTCTATAATATGAGTTGTATCCATATTTAGTCAGATTTTCCAAAAGACTCATTTGAATCATTTTAGTCATGACTGTGTTCCATTGTTATCAGTGGGCCTACACAATTTATTACAAAGTCTGGATTCAACCAACACATCAGTGTATAGATACTTCTAATAAACTATATCAGCAAATAGCTCCAATGCTAGAATCTAAATATTTCTGCTTCACTTAGCAGCATATCATAGCCACTGCAGGACTCATTTCCACATAACTAGTTAGTGATAGCTATACATAGTCATCTTAGCTGAAAAAACACCTTTGTGCAACTTCATATGGTAATATGATGATTTTATTTTCATGTCAGGAGCGACTTGAGAAATTGCGAGAGAATTACCTGTCTGCAAGGACATTGCCCAGGGTACACCAGATGTTTGATGTTTTACTATCCTTGTGGGAGGCTTCTTTCATGTCCCCGCATGGGGAGCTGGAGCTGACAGAGGGAGCTCATCTGCACTCTTGAAAAATCAATTCACATTCTGCCTTGATTAGGGTAGAATGCAGATTTATCCTTCTCTAATGTAAATAGCCATTCTAGGGAGAAAGTATATGTCTGTATCTGTATTCAACCATAAAGTTTGCTACCAGAGAGAGAAAGAGAGAGAGAGAGAGAGAGAAGACAGGGACAAGCTTCAAGGTAGATGTGTCATTTTTCAAGGCAAAATGGTGCGAAAAAAGTACCAATGCATAACCTTTGAGAAGCATTTCTGCAATGTAATGTGCATTAACAAGGAGAATCAGTACATTACCAAGAGGCTTGAAGCACTTATACTTATATTGCTGTGTAACCATGGCCACTCATTATGAAGCAGTGGATGCCCATTAAGTGCTAGGACTGACCACATTAAAAGCATTATCATCATCATCTGAAGAGAGAAGGAAGATTGTTATTCATCAGCAACGACCAGAAACGAAGTCTGAAATGCTTAATGTTATGCATTAAGAAATGTAGTAACATTGACAGAAATCATATTGCTGGCGCACATATCTCAATGTCTCCATAATTCACACATAAATCTTATCCACAGTATGTTGGGATGTGGAGTACTTTGTATTCTTGGAGTAAGCTCAGCATTGTTTCATAGTAGCATAAATCTTCTGAATCATTAAAGGTGGAAAAAGGAAATTAGACCAATTAAATGTCACACTAAAGGGTAAATGGTTGGATCTGCTAAACAGGAGTTCACTCGCACACTAAGTACAGCTACAGTTGTAGGTTAATATGCAATGGAAATACCAAAGGGCTAATGTAAAAGAAGCTGGGAAATTAATATATACACAGGAGATCAGAGACATAATGGCTCTATTCTCATTGTGACATCCCAGAGGATAAAGGTACTCTTGGTTCAATGGAAGACATTGGTTATTTCACACTGTTCATTGGTTCCTCTTCTTGTACTGATATGTCTGCAGTCATCCACCCAGACTCTAGAAAGTTACTTTGTAAAAGTAACTATATAGAATTCCACAATCCAAAATTATTACTTGCCATAATAGTTTTGCACACTTTAAACAAAAACAATTTATTCTTTATTCAGGAATAACTACAACCATTCCAATTTAGTCACTTTTTAAAAATGTTTCTGAATGCTACGAGCTTCTCAAATGTGGTACAAATTACTTCTAACTATAAAAGAAACTAAGGACCTCACCATTCTTACCAAAACAAACATCCTAGGATGCTTCGAGCTTTCTTCAGTGATGGAGTTCCATGCTGGCCATCACATGACATTGGCAGAGGCCCCACCCCCAATTGGGTTGGGGGGAGTGTCCATGAATGCCTCTCCCCAAATGTGGGAACCTTCCTGTGTTGGCCAATGCTCCCCGTTTGGGCAATGCTCCCCATATAATAGGGAAAGTTTCGCCATGCCGGAGCGGTGCACAAAGCAACAGAGCCGCCCTCACACCTGCCATTTCACCACACTTGTGGTCTCCCACGTGTGATAAAGTTGTAAAACTGTTATTGTCATACTACAAAATGTGAAGTTATTCTTCAGAATCTTGCAGCTATATATAACTTTTTTGTACTTTAGTTATTGAAAAAAGGACCTTAATGGCATGTTATTTTTCTTTGTAGTTATTTTCAAGCTCTCTGTGTGTCCCTGCACCACCCGTGTGTGTGGAATATGGGGTGCGATGTGGATCAGAACAACTCCACTGAACCCCTAACTTAATTTGGATTTTATAACTTCAGCAACCACATGCAAAGGGTCAAATAAATGAGTCATCCGCTTAGAAAGAGCTCCCTTAAATATTACTTTCAAAGTCCAATTTCCAAAAGAATAGCAACAATTTCTAATGTGGTTTGTCTCAGCAATTGCCTATTTCATATGTTGTCAAGTAAACTTTAGGGCATGTTTGATTAAATTGCCTTTATGGTTCTGAGCTTTGCTTTTCACTTAACGTCCTTCCAGCTTTCAGTTTGCTGTTCAAGCAATCTTCGCTTACAAAGTGTGCATTGGGGGAAAATTTGAATCACTTTTATTGGCTTCAGGGTGATACTAAACCATAAGACCTACAACAGGTAAGGGCAGAAATTTCCATCATGCACACTATGATGAGGAAAGGGGAAAAATCCCCTCTCCATATACCCTGTGTATGTCAATATATTTTAAATAACTACATGCACTACCATATTGTTTATTTTTATACCTAAAGACTAAACTGCACAGTATGCTAAATAAGTAGTACACACGCTATCTATCTTTCTTCAATGAAAGCTCATGCTGGCTTGGTTGACCACTGCACACTGATAAGGGAGGCTTAAACCTTTCCTCAACAGCCATTTCCACCACTCACACACAAGCTTTAAAAAAACACCCATAGTGGTAACAATTGAGATTTTTTTTTTGAAACCCTTATCCTTAGAATCAAGAAATTTAAGGAGGAAATACCTGAGAGGCAGTTTAACCTTCTCTTACCCATGCATGGTGGTTCCAGTTCATCTTGACCAGGCATGTAATTACTGTATATATTCAAGTATAAGTCAATAACAGATTTTAGAGCCAAAATTATGGCTTTTGATAAGACCTGTGGATAAGTTGAGTGGTATTCAAAGTAGAAAGAAAAGCTCCAATAGTACCCGGGGGGTTGGGGGCATACCGAGTTGTCACCACTACTGCTACCATTTCCCAACACAGAGTAGAAAGGATCAGTGTTTCTGTTAATTTCTCCCAAGATCATAGAATTATAGAATTGAAAAAGACCCCAAGAGACATATGGTCTAACCCCCTGCCATCCAGGAACACACCATGGCCATTCTGCCTTTGTTTAAAAATCTTCAGAGAAGGAGACTCCACTGTGTTCCAAGACATCATATTCCAATGCTGAGCAGCTCTTGCCTTCTTGAATTGTGATCTCCAGAACTCTACACAGTATTCCAGCCGCTAAGGATGGGCCACTCTTTCACCATTCTTCTCACAGAAGATATTTCTTTTTCTGATGAGTGTTAAGGTACATTTGTAACATCAGCCTAGATGTTTTGGTTAGATTTTATTTTTATATATATTGTATGAATATATACGGCATTTCAGAATAAGACAGAAAATAAGGCTGAGCTGTCTTAGTTTTCCTCATAAAGGAGAAAAAGATTCATGTGAATTGGCAAACATTATGAACATTTGCCTGAAACTCTGTATCTGCTACTGATTGTATGATGCATATAGTTAAGATGAGAAGAAATAGAGGATAGAACCGGCAACAATACCTGGTTGGAAGCAAAAGAAAGAACAATGCTCGGTCCAGAAGATCTTCCTGTTACATGTGTGTATGTCTTGTATGTCAAAAACGGCAGGGATTGTCTGCTCTATGTGTTCTGAGATCCGCACTGAGTCCCCTTCGGGGTGAGAAGTGTGGAATATAAATAAAGGATATTATTATTATTATTATTATAGGTGCAGGAGATAGAAAATAGAGGAGAAGAAGGTGGATAGAAGAAGAAACTTGTGGGGCAGGAATAAAATTATCCCCTTCAAGAAGGAAGCAAAAAGTAATTTTAGCCATTTTCCTCCATCTGCAACATAGTCTTCCCAACCTATTTACACTTCCGGAATGACAAAGTTGTTTCATGTGAAAACATAGCTTTCCTCTATATTAAACCACCTTTGTTTATTCTGGACAAAATTTGGATTTTTAATGCAGAAAATAATATTTTTGGACAGGCAACAGATTTTCCTGCACATAAATATTTCTGTGAAAATTTTTCTGCATGTGTGTTTTGTGAAAGTTACAGAGGAGTTCAGTGGAAACAATGCAAGTAGAGTCCAGACAGTTGACATGCAGAATGAAATAAGGTAAATAAACGTGCGCACACAAGAGAGGAGTATCCCAAATTTAATATTGATGTAAATTTATAATCATTTTAATAATTGCAAATGGAATCTTTGTTTATTTTTGTACATAATTAAATTATTTGTTTAAAAATGAATAGGTTACAGCCGGAAAATCAAGTGGTTTGTTTAATAGTCAGAAGAGGCATGCACATTTACCCTTTGCTTGATTAAAACACACCGGTACATATAGAAAACAGGAGAAACTCTTCTAGTTGGAAAAGGAGAAAAGCTACTAGTAAAATGCCATTGTTCCTGAACTGAATAAGAATAGCCATTTAAGTGTTGAGATAAACTGCAGCATTTGAAGGTAAGCATTTTTCAGAGAGATGGTCTTCTTAGGATGCTGTTGTTTTCTATATAACAAATAATGTGCCAACTGTCTTGAATCTATTGTGAATACAAAGTGCTTTTCTTTGCCGTTTTTTCTCAGCAGTGTTCTTTCTTTCTTGAAGTACATCCTTAAAAAGTAAGTGAAGAAAGAAGGTGAAAGCTACAAAGACCTGAATAGTAACGAAGTGATAAACCTTTCCCCTGAGAAACAGCGGACAAGGAACCTAGTAACTGCCCAAGTATCTGCTGCTACAAAATATATCTGAAGACATATAAAAGTATTATTCTATTTTATTGAGCATTTGGAAATCGTTTCTTAAAAATAATTCATGAGTCACATAGCATATCAATTATTAAATTGATATATCATCTTGATAAAGAATGGAGATGATTCCACTTAGCTATTTATTCAAAGAAAAAAGTTTTTAATACCTGAATAACCCCCTCCCCATCTCTGTTTGTGTGTGTTCATTTTTAATTCATTTACTTTCATTTGCTGGATCAGAGAAATTAATGTCATTTCCCCCCTCTCTCTAAATCTCAAAACAGGGAGGAGGCCAAGAGAGACATTCAATCATCAATAGATGGGATGTTCGTAATTACACTAACATAATACCATTATAAACAACCACTACAATTAACTTAGTATAATCAAGATCCACTTTTCAATGCAAGCATAATTAATGCAAGTTGTTTAGGGCAAGCATAGTATAATAGTATCTTCTCCCTGGTGCTTCCATCTCTAAACTGAATAGAAAGTTCAGGACAATCTAACGTTCATGGGATGCAAAGTTATTTGAATATATATACAGAAGTTTTCTTGTGTTACTTCAATGTCTACCCTAAATGTAAAGAGAAAAGGGAACAGTAGATACTCATTTGTTAGCTACCTCTCTAATATTGTTAGCTGCATCCCTAACTTCATGTCCCCATGCTGGCTAATAAATGGAGATTTGGGGGTGAAGCCAAACTACATGCCAGGCCAGTTCAGGGCATATCACTGTTCTCAGTACCTCTCTTTCAGGTAAACATAAAACTTACTTCTGAGCAAGTTAGATACTTTCTCTTAAAATTGTGAGGTGCATATCTGTACCACACAATGAAGACTCTACAGGAGGGTATATCTTTGATTATCTCTATGGTCAGAGAGCAGGAGGCTCTGTGAGAGGTGCTATGTGCCGGAACACTGCATGTGACCAGAATAGAGTCTTATGAGTTAGGTAAGGCCTGAATGCTCTCTCACATGCCTCTTTAATTTTTACTGTGTGACCCACTCTTCCACCCTCGGTGCAGTGTGAGTTTATTTGATTACTTTTAGGCCTAGTAGGATTTTTTCCCTCTTCCCTTGTTTTTCCCCATATTCTATTTTATGAACTTTGGCATTTGGTCTTGGGTGATGTCCCTAAGGATGTCATTGGGCAGTTTACAGGGAGAGAATGTAATACTTTGGTGTTCATGTGGGCACCCTCATGGTGTAAGGTATGGCTCTGGAATGTCCTCCACAGGTATTATAACTGGCTAGAATGTATTGGGGAGGATTCCACCCTTGAAGGAAAACTGAGAATTTGTTCTCACTTATAAGGACTTGCAACTGTATTCCAGTAAATGATGGGCTGGAGAGCAACTCAACTATTGGACTTCTCACAGCATCCAGGTGCTTCACTTAAGGTTGATAGTCTAAAATAGACATATGGTCTCTGTTGAACACATATCAGGATGCCCACGTCTCTTGCTTCTTTCAGTTCCAAACGTTTTAAAATAGCATGTAGGTTGAAAAAAGTGGACCTTATTCAACTCAGTCTTTGTGTTTGGTATCATTATTTCTTAGTTATGTTCAGGTTCAGAGGCACCAAGGTACAAAGAATAAAGAGAGGGAGGACTAAATTCAGTGTTTAGCCCTGAGTAGACCAATTAAATCAATGGCACATTTTAATCTCTCTCTCTCTCTCTCTCTCTCTCTCTCTCTCTCTCTCTCTCTCTCTATATATATATATATATATATATATATGAATTTATCACTGGTTCAGTAGATCCCGAGTTGGGATTAACAATTGAATTCATCCCAAAATTATTATTTTGCTGAAACATATCTTTAAGTGTTTCACCAGAATATTTTCCAAACAGGTCACAGAGGAAAGTTTCTAATCTCAATCCAAACCCAACAAACAGCAAAGAAAAAGACCAAACAGGGTATTTATTTGTTAGGAAGCCAGAGTAATCACTTGAAGATATACAGCTAAAGACTTAGCAATTATAGACATCCTATGTTGGGGAAGGTATAAAGTTTGTTTCTTCAAAATCTGTTTGCAATAGTCAAAATAAGAAAGAATGTGAGCATAATATGGAAATATCTAGCTGGATGAGATATCATAATTGCTAGAAAAGTGATCCATCTTCAGAGTTAAATGTTTCTTATTTGTGTTGACTTCCTATTTGTTTGTTTCACCACATATGTCTTCCTGAGTCTAACCTACAGCTATTTTATTTTCTCTTTCTCTCCTTCATTAAACCATGTTTCTGACTATGCACAAATAATATGTAAGCAAATGTACTTTTAGACATGTTACAAAGAAGACTTTTTTTTTTTGCTAGACTCTATGTCTATTTGTGTGGTGAGCATGAGGCTGGTCATTGTTTTGTTTCTGCCTTACCAATAGATTACTTCCATTGAGAACCCTTACTATCTCTGCCATTTCCCCACAAATTATCCCAGAAGAAATTAAAGTCTAGATTACCACACTGAATGTCCAGTCAATGGCTGTAGTGAAGACTGGATTAAAAACCAGATAGGACAGTGGTATGTTTGATAGAGGAAGGAACACAATTTTAACAGCAAGCCTTAACACAGCATTTCTCAACCTCGAGTTGTAAGGGGTTAGAAGGGTCATCAAAGACCATCAGAAAAGACTGTATTTTCTGTTAGTCATGGGGGTTCTGTTGTAAGGAAACTTGGGTTTAGGTAGCAGAGTCCATTTAATCAGAAGAACCCAGTCAAGACCGATAAATCCATTTAACAAGACCTTTTATTCAATGTGATCACCATTGAGGTGAATAGCTCTTGACCACGCAGATCAAGAAGCAAAATGACTATTCCCCCTGAGCTACGCAGGTACAAAGCTATTTATACACATCCTTATCAGCAAGTAACATTCTTCACATTAACCCTTAGTATGACTCTTTCTTTGTTCTGCTGTCTCTGGGCAGATTATTGCTGACATACGGGCACTTGGAGCATCTCCTCTTGGGGGGGGGGCACTTTTTACTTTTTAACTCCTCTCACTGTGTGGGAAGTTTGCCCAATTCTATTGTTGGTGGGGTTCAGAATGGTCTTTGATTGTAGGTGAATTATACACCCCAGCAACTGCAACTCCCAAATGTCAAGGTCCATTTCCCCCAAACTCCACCAGTGTTCACATTTGGGCATATTGAGTATCTTTGCCAAGTTTAGTCCAGATACATCATTGTTTGAGTCCACAATGCTCTCTGGATGTAGGTGAACTACAATTCCAAAACTCAAGGTCAATGCCCACCAAATCCTTCTGGTATTTTCTGTTGGTCGTGGGTGTTCTCTGTGCCAAGTTTGGTTCAATTCCATTGCTGGTGAAGTTCAGAATGCTCTTTGATTGTAGGTGAACTAAAAATCCCAGAAACTACAACTCCCAAATGACAAAATCAATCCCCCCCTTCAAACCCACCAGTATTCAAATTTGGGCATATTGCATACTTGTGCCAAATTTGGTGCAGTGAATGAAAATATATCCTGCACAGGGCCGTAGGCAGGATTTTGATTCGGGGCTGAGTCTGGTTCAGGGGGCCGAGACTGGGTGGAAGAGGGTCTACCCTAGCAAACCTTTTGTATTGTTATCCCAATAACCCCATTAATGTGGGATATATTGAGCATGGTGATCAGATCATGATATGAATAAACGTAACAGTTTAAATAATGTACCAGTAAGGCCTTTTCGCGGACCACCCTGAGAATTTCAGGGGGGACTGAAGCCCCCCTTAGGCCCCTCCCCTGGCTACATGCCTGATCCTGCATATCAGATATTTACTTTACAATTCATAACAGTAGCAAAATCACAGTTATGAAGTAGCAATGAAAATAATTTTATGGTTGGGGGTCATCACAACCAAATGAACTGTATTAAGGGGTCGCAGCATTAGGAAGATTGAAAACCACCGCCTTAGCAGATCGCAATGGAGTTACTTTCCTTGAAATCTGCTCCTAAAAGTACTCAAACTGTTCTTCTGAACTGTTGAATGTCTTGTGAATTTGCTGATAGCTGGTTATAATTACCAGCCAGTAAAGCCAACCACATCATTAGGAAGGAAACTGCAGAGCCAAGAGGCTAATGAAACATATTGCTCAGGTATTTCTTTCTCTTTGTAATTAATTTAACACCATAAGGGAAATTTGTCTCCTTCTCAGACAATTATATGCCCATTTTATTTTGATACCATATTGCACTTCAGATAGCCATGGGGAAATCCATGACTGGAATTTTGAATTCTGTGTGTGTGTGTGTGGGGGGGGGGGGGTGTTGGCCAAGACTACATTCTATAATTAAAGACGCTGTCAATATCTATAGCAGCCAGTTGAGATACAGAAAATTTCGACACTTTCTTGGTTCATAAGAATGATACCATCTGGTTGCAGGTGGAAATTAATAGTTCCAAAGGTATTTGGGGCTTAAACTCACTCAGAAGCAGAAACATGATGCTTGGGGCTACTTAGCAATGGAAAATGTTGTACGATTATGAGGCAGGGGATGTTGAATTAATATCAGTCTTGAGGGGGGGGAAACCCACCGCATTTTAAAAACTGAAAGGTAGAGGAAATATGATATGTTATGTTGAGCATATATCTAGTTAAGGTACTTCTAAGAGGTGGTAAAATATTACAGGGTGCATTTTTCATATTTTAATAGACAAACGTTCAGAGAAAAGACCTAATAAACGCAGAAAGGGAACGGAATAGAGAAGATATTTGAAAACACATTGGAATGTTTGCATGGGTCATATTAGCCTCTTTTTTGGGAGATTCTCTTAGGCCCCAGTTACATTACTATATAATCCATTTTCTGAATGCAGATTAACCGTATTGAACTGGATTATATGGCAGTGTAGACTAATATAATCCACTTCAAAACAACAAATCTGTATTCAGAAATTGGATTATATGGCAGTGTAGATCCAGGCTCACTCGGGGCAAAAGAAATTTGGCCCCATCTACTAGGCATGTTTTAGAATCCTAAAATGGTGAATCGTAAATCAAATGGGGGGATTTTTGGATTGGCCTTAATATATTATTATTATTAATATTATTAAATAAATGCCTAGGCCTACCTCCAGTATAAACTTGAAAGGCCCATTACATACGAATCACTTACGATTTCTTTTAATTTCCGTTTCATTTTTTACATGCCTACCATCTACACTGCCAAATAATCCAGTGTAGGAGTCACAATAGCCTGGTGCATCCACAGAATGCATACAGGCCAATGTGATTGATCCCAGAGTAAACCACTAAATCCGGGTTGACCACAAGATTAAAAAAAACCCAGAAAGTGGGGTTGGCACTCATACATTTGGTATGAGAGAGAGAGAGAAAAAAGAGAAAAATATTTATAACCCTTTCATAAGATCTTTATTATTAAGGGTTTGGAAGAGATACAAAGGTAATTTCTACTCTAAAACTCCACTATGGCTCTCTGCAATGGAAGCCAACCAAAGAAGACTATTAGGTTGGGCCAGATGGCCAACCTATAAAGACTAAAGATACACTTACTCTGAAAGCCCATGAAGAGTTAAAACAAAATTTCACAAATATTTCATTGCTATATTCCTTGCAAATTAGAGAATATTATAATCAGAATTTTAAAGATGGAATCAATCGGAAGGAAGAATTCTGGGATAAAATTCTAAAATCTGAAAAAAACTATTACAAAAATCTATGATAAGTTGCTGGAATGGTCAACAGAAGGAGAAATAATTAAAAATTGGGCCGAAAATTTAACAAAACCAAATCTGCTAGCCGACTGGGAATTTATTTATTAATACATCTATTGAATGTATTTATTGTATTTGTAAGTGATAATTTTATTGTAAATTTATGATGTTTTAGATTTTAAATGTTAACATTGAATACTTGCTGTTTGCTGGTCTGAGTCCCTCTACGGAGGTGAGAAGGTCGGGGTACAAAAGTTTTAAATAAATAAATAATAAATTATTTGGAATAAAAAAATAAAATTACACATATGCAATGGATTTAAAAGAAAATTGGTTGAAAATGTTTCACTGGTGGTATATAACACCAAGAAAATTAAGTTTAATGTATAGAAACACACAAAAGAACTGTTGGAAATGCAATGACCATGAGGGGAGCATCTATCATGACATGTAAGGAATCCCAAAAATATTGGAAATCTATACATGAAGAGTGTCAGCAGATCCTCATTTAAAAAATTCCAAATAAGCCAGAGTACTATCTCTTGGGAATAACTCTTAGGATTCAGATTTAATATTAGACTCAAACAAAGATATTTTATTTGTGTACCTAACAACAGCCACCAGGATTGCAAATACCAGATACTGGAAATAGAAGGAAATACCGGATATAGACCAATGGACAAATAAAATAAGGAAAATAAAAGACATGGAAAAATTAACTCAGAAAACCTGATTAGACAGACAAATTGGTCACAGATTGAGGAATATGAAAAAATAAAAAAAAATGAAGATATACTATAAGAAACTTTATTAAATGGAACTATTAGAAAAAGGGACTTAATTTATGTCAAAATTTTAAAAATCTCTTATAGAATTATTAGCAATAAACTAGCTTAAAACCACAAAGGACTAGTGGAAGTCACCAGTTGCGTTTATTATTATTATTATTTTCCTTTAAAAAAATGTTTTTTGCTATTATGTTTTGGTTGTTTGGACTCTTTTTTCCCTCTCAATATCTTTCTCTTTCCTTTCCCCCCACTTTCTTTTGATATTATTGTTCCACCACTTTACATTTATATATATAACAATATTCTTTTTCCCCCCCAACCCCCCAAATTCCAGGAATGGTTTCAGTAGTGAAGACTGCCATGTCAGGTCCCCATGTGGAAATCAAGATTGGGTCACTGTGGCTATTCCTAGGCCCCTCATGCTCAGGAAGGTGGGGTGGGGTGCCTTGTTGTCCCCAGCACCCCATCCCCCCCCCCAAAATCAGAAACAGAAAATCTTTCCATTCCAGTTTCTTTCTTATTTTGAAAGCATCAGTGCTTTGGAGAATGGGAGGGGGCTCAATCCTCCAGAATGAGGAAGAAACAGGAAGGGAAGACACTGCAGCAATGGTAAGGGAGAATTGTCTGTAGTTGGGGTGTGGTGCTTGGAGGGAGGGAAACAGAGCCTATCCTCAGCCCCATGTAAACAGCTTTGGTACAGCTGAACTTTCGGGCCAGTCACCTACCACGGAGGTGACTTAGGGAAACCTTGTATGGATACGATGCAGCTTGGAACCAGCCAGTTCCAACTGTATTTTGTGCCGGTGTGAAAGGGCACTTTATGATTCTTCCTTCCTGAGATGGGGGTGTATGTATCATTCAAAATTTCACATAGCTTCACTGTAGCATCAGCAGGACAACATCAGCTCATTCCTCCCTCCCAGATTTGTAGTTTATTCATTCAGTCGCTTCCAACTCTTCGTGACATCATGGACCAGCCCATGACTGAGCTCCCTGTCAGCCGTCACCACCCCCAGCTTCTTCAAGGTCAAGCCAGTCACTCCAAGGATACCATCCATCTTGTACTTGGTCAGCCCCTCTTCCTTTTTCCTTCTCTTAGCTACAGAACAGTAAATGGTCATAGTAGCATTTCAGGACATCTGAAATCTGCCTTCAGGAGAGAAAGGGAGGGAGCATGCAGAACTGTGTGACCAAAGTATTAATGCTTTATCTGCATGATATAGCTTCTTTTTCACTATGATGCAATGTTTTGTTTAGTGTTTGTACACATCCGCTACCCATCAAAACTTGGAAGTAATGTTACAAGTGCTTATTTGTAATATATTATTCTGTTTTGACAATAAAGTTACATTTCTAAAGCAGTAAAAGAGGGATGGTATCAAATTGGAGTAAGATTGTCCTAGTTACTTTTAGAAAAATAAATATATTTTTGTCCATTTAGAAATATTTTGAGATATTTTCTGTGGCTCTCTTCTCGATCTTCTTACTCCTCAAGAAAAGTGGGGGGGGGGGAACCACTGTCACAAGTAACAACAATACCTTAATTTTAAAAGAAATGGAAAAAGTACTGGAAGTAATTAAAAACTAACTTTTCAAGTTCTGGTAATTCTCTGCTTGTTCTTAGAAAACACCAACCAAGCTGGGGGGATTTAATAGCAATTGAACAATGATATGGGAGGTTTCAGGTTTTGCTGCTAAATGCACGAGAAGAAGCAGAATACCATAAAACCATGTTGGCATGTAAGACATAAGATAAAAAAGTGGATAAATCTTCCTCCCTTATTTGAATTGCAATGTGAGAAACCTAATCCACAGGAAACTCAATCAGGTCAGTACTGAAATAAACTATGCTCCATTGCAGGCACTTAGGATCTGACCTGACCGAATAGGGGATATCAAGGTTGTTGGTCATGGCTAGCTTCATTCAAAGGCAACGAGCTTAGATAAAGATTTTGGTAGTCCCTTTTATGTGTCCTTATATATTGTTTGACTTTATTACAAATCAAAAATTTTATAAGCCATCTCAGTTTAATATGAGCTGCCGATTCCTTCATAGATGTCTTCTTAAGAGACAATCATTCTGATTTTGCAAGGGAGAGTTTTTTTAATACAAGGAAGAAAATGAATGGGACCTCAGGCAGCTACACTACAAGGTTCAATAGTCTCATGTAATTGAAAATTGTAATGATTACTTATGTAGCCGTGTATATGTAGTCTCGGTATAGAAGAGGACACATTATGAACTTTCTCAACTAGAATGAGGTCGCATAAAAATTATAGACCTTTTGCAGCTTGCTCTTATGGCCCATACCTTTCTGTTTCATCAAGTAAAAAGGTTGTTTGCACTTTCAAAGGTCATCCCCACCTGTTCAGTGATAATTGATACACATACTGTAATAAAAGTGGAAAGGGGGTATGTATGTATGTATGTATGTATGTATGTATGTATGTGGGCAGAGGTGTCCACTTACACAGACAGCCTCCCGCCTCCACAAACAGGCTATAGTTCTAAGTGTTTGCGGACTGGGACATCTGTAGGGAGACCAAGGTGCTTATTTATAAAGCTATAATCCTCCCAACCCTGCTATACGTCTGCGAAACATGGACTGTCTACAGACGTCACACTCAACTCCTAGAAAGACTCCATCAGTGTTGCCTCCAAATCCTGCAAATCTCTTGGGAAGACAGGTGGACAAATGTTAGCATGCTGGAAGAAGCAAAGACCACCAGCATTGAAGCGATGTTCCTGCGCCATCAACTCTGCTGGACTGGCCACATTGTCCAAATGCCCGATCACTCTCCCCCAAAGCAGTTACTATACTCCCAACTCAAAACAAGAAATTTAATGTTGGTGGACAGGAAAAGAAATTTAAAGATGGGCTTAAAGCCAATTTTAAAAACTGTGGCATGGACACTGTGAACTGGGAAGCCCTGGCCCTTGAACACTCTAACTGGAGGTCAGCTGTGACCAACAGTGCTGCAGAATTCGAAGAGGCACAAATGGAGGGCAAAAAGGAGAAACGTGCCAAAAGGAAGGTGCATCAACTTCAGTCCTGACCCTGACTGGGACCACCTGGAAACCGATGTTCTCATTGTGGGAGAACATGCGAATCATGCGAATCAAGTATAGGGCTCCACAACCACCTACAAACCCACCACCAAGATACTACACTTGGAGGACCATCGTTTTTGGGCTACGAGGGATCATATAATTATAGTTCCAAGTGCTGAGAAGCCCCCAAAGGCACTCCCTCAACTGACATTGCAGGTTATAGTGAACACAATGAATAAAACTTCCAATGTATTCCTCAAACACCCAAGGAATGCTTTTATTTGGGGAGAATTTCATCCTAGATTTGATGTTTCCTCCACCACAGTCAGGCATCCCAGGGTTCCTTATGTGGAATTTGCATGACCCCGCCCACTGCCTCTCTCTTCACCCTTTCCTACCATTTCCTATGGCACACAGCAAACACAAAGGAATTGACCAGCAACTGAACAGACTGGAAGGGCTTGGGGGACTGACTCAACAAGATGAAAGTTGTAGTTTACCCTGCATCAAGGCAGAGCACTGTGACCCCCTTTGATAATGGATCTGCACATTTCACATGCAGAATCCCCAGGACCAGTTTTCGGGGAACTAACCTTGATTTATAGAACCCAACCAACGATGGATCTGGACCAAACTTGCCATGGATGATGGGATTTGCAGTACCTTGACCCACTTCCAGAGACTCCTTTGATCCCCACAAATGACTGACATGAACCAAACTTGGCACACAGACTCACCATGACGAAGAGAACATATAGGAGATGTTTGGGGAAAATTGACCTTAATTTATGGGAGTTATAGTTCACCCTCATCCAGGAAATTGTGACCTCTACCGACACTGGACATGAAACAAACTTGGCAAAGAGTAGCCCCATGACCAACTGAACATACTGGAGAGGATTGGGGGGAACTGACCTTCATTTCAAAGAGTTGTAGTTCACCTATATCCAGAGAGCACTGAACCCAGCCAATGACGGATCTGGACCAAACTTGACACACAGACGCAACATGGCCAACTGAGAATACTGGCAGGATTTGGGAGGTGATTGCCCTGGAAATCAGGGAGTTGTAGTTCACCCATATCTAGATATCACTGAAGCCACCTAATGTCAGATCTGAACCAAACTTTACACACAGACCCAACATGGCCAACTTTGAATAATGGCAGGGTTTGGGAAGAATTGTCCCATGATTCTGGGAATTGTAGTTTACCCACATCCTTGTGCATTTTCTAATGGGAGCATTAATAAAAAACAAAATGAATGACTGGCTTTAAAAAAATAAATACCATTACACATTACCAAACTGATATTACCAAACTTTGTAAAAGAAACAATGACTTTCTCAAATAACCTGGGCACCATCAGCTTCCCAAGCTAGTGATCAATATAATAGATACGTTGTAATTCATTTTGTTCTTTTGAGTCACCCGGCAAATAGGTACTAATTGATTTCCTGTTAGCCACAGTGCCTATATATTTTTTGAGTTCATATTACAAAAGTGAAATGCCATACTTGTGCAGTCCTTCCTTTGCTTTCTGGACCCGAGTTCTACAGACAAAATTGTATATGGTTTCATCTGTGAACAAACATTTCCGAACATAGTGGGACATGCAAATGACCAATCTGTAATCATATTGATAAATAACAATATTAGCCTCTCTGGAAGGCAAGAGGCACATCCCTCTTGAAAACTACCAACTCTTTCATTTCCTCACTAATGGATACTCACAATCTTTGAAAGAGGTTCATGTTTTTTCATATATGTCCAATTATTTCCCATTTTCTTTCCTCTATCTGCATGGGCAAATCAGAACTAAGTTAGTTATATGGAAATAAAATATATGGGAAAATGGAAAAAATCTATGAATGTTTGTGTATGGAGTCCTAGCTTTACCCAAGGTAGAGGTAACTTGTTAAATAAATTGTTAGCTACAATGGCTATAGTTGTATTTTTGCAATTAGGAATTGTTAGTTATTTCAATTGTTATAGTTATAGTTTTGCTATTTATTTTGGTATGTACCAAGTGACAAAATGAACGGGGCTATGCCATCCATGTGGGATGTGAGAAATGTCCTATGTGTACCTGAAAATCTTTTTTCCCCTCTGGAACAAACAATATGAAGAAAACTTTAAGACTCTGTAGTGAACATGCCAAGTCACTAAAACAGAGAAGATACGTATAGGCAGGTAAGGCCTCAAGGCTGCAAAGAGTCCTAGCTTCTTAATCACCACTTTCTTGACCTAGGGCTTCAGAACCTTTGATGTGTTCAGCCCAGATCTGTTTATGACAAGTCTGACATAAGAACAGTACAGAATACATAAAACAAATCAAACTGTAGAAAGGAAGTCAGATTTTGGACAGCACTTCGAGAAGAGCAATGCAAGCCTAAAGGCAAAAATCCATAACCTGCCTTTACTACAATAGAACATATTGACATATTGAACTTTGAGTGAGTTCATAGATGAAATTCACTTATAAAATGTACAATGTTCTAAAACTGAACAGATTTCTAGAGTAGCATTTTCTTGTTTTCATTTTTTAAAAAAAAAAACCAGAGGCCCCATCTACACTGATCATTTAATGCAGGTTTAAACTGGTATCGAAAAAGATGGCACTAGTTTGAGCCCAGATAGTGATAGCAAACCACAGAGCACTGATACACATTAAGGACTTTCTTTCACACACTTCTGAGGGTATTTATTGTCTGGCTGCAGACGTTTGGCACTAGCTTCAAACTGCATTAAGTGGTCAGTATAGATGGGGCCTGGCTGTGGAAGAATTCTTGTAAAGAAAAAGTAGAGCAGGCTTGTACAGCTTGAAGCCCTTCAAATGTTTTGGACTTCAGCTTTCAGAATTCCTGACCATTGAACAAGCTAGCTAGCTAGGAGGTGTGCATTTTTTTCATTCGTCCTCATAATATGAATCAAATTTGTTAAATTCATACTTACAAGGCGATATCTGCTACATGGACATGGCCCACACTAAAAATTGAAGAATTGTATCAGTTTTGTAAATCTTGGAAGGCTTGCAAAGTCAGTTTCATATTCAATCAAGGACGCAAAAGTAAAAGCAAAGCCAAAGACTGCCTTAGTGCCTTTCCTTTGTAAATGAATGGAGTCTCACCATTAAGGGGGGGGGGAGCAGTATTCTCTGGGAACAGCACAGAACTCTGAGAAATGTAGTTTGGGAAGCCAGAAGCCCTATGCCAGGGAATTCAAAAGGCCCTGTCCTAAACTACATTTTCCAGAATTCAGTGCACTGCTCAGCCAGAGGTATTTGTCCCTCCATAGCCAGCTAGAGTTCCAATAAATTATTATTTTTGTCCCTGCATTATAAATGTCAATTCCCATTTGGTTCTATCATAAAAACAAAGTTCCTGGAGTAGAATTACTAATTTCAAAGTTAATACTATACAATAAAACATGAAATAATACTTTCAAACTAGGAACGTGTTATGTCCTAATTGGTCCTGTCATAAAATATGGTGAAAGTTTATTAAACCAAAAAAACTAAGTGCCTTGCATGAGGGACATTGTGTTATAGCACATTTTGCTATCCTGTCCACCAGTTTAACATAATTACCCACCAATTTAACAAAGCTTTTTTGTGTGTGTAAAAACAAAGTTCTCGGTATAGAAACACTACTTTCAAAATAAGGACTACACAATTAAACAGGAAATAACACTTTCAAACTAGGAATATATCTTCTTTATTATTAAAAATGATACGGTTTATAAAAACTGTTGAAACTTGCATTGTGTGAAGGGCACCATGGGTTGCCATTTCTTAAATGCGTTGAAATGCTGATTTTACTGTGTGGGATGAAGTCCCAAGTCATGACATTGTGGCTGTGTGTTTGATGCAGGATGTCTTCCAGCTCTCCTCTTCAGAAAATCACTTGCTACATGTAGAAAATGAAAGATGTGAAGATACAAGGACTTGTATTCTTCAGGCCTTCGAATGCCTCGACAAATCTTGATTTGAATTGAGCCACTCACTATGCTTAGACTCTTTTGGGGGTCTCGCCTGTTGATTTCCCCAAACCATCATTCTTCTGATATATCAAATTGCTTTTCCTGGAAATTTACTGGAAAACAGCTTTACCTTTTTCAATGCAACTGTTGAACTGCAAAACAATTTGGTGTTTAACTGACTAACATCCACACCAGAAGTGGACATCTGGTCAGTTCCAATTAGTCCCCCTCTATTTTGGCATTTTTAGCCAGTAAAATCCAGATAAAAACTACTCCTTCAGACTCATAGAATGTATTAATTCTGGGCTAGAAAGATGAAAAGATCTTCTCATCTTTTATCTGAAGCATTGCTTCCCAGAAACATGCTTATCTCTTTAACTGATTAAGGGTCAATGACTGAGAATCGTATTGGAAAGCGTTGCATATATTCTATTGTTCCATAATTTAGTTTTTTTCAGGGAAGATGAGAACATATGTTGCCAGAATATTATTTGGCAGGTTTCTGATTTATATCATGATCTTTCTGATGAAACTCTTGGGAGAGTCTCCTGTTTTGGTGAGTCCTGGCATATGGATGTGTTTGCTTATGCTTATCCATTTTGCTGCAGATGCTTTTTTAGAAAGCCACTGCTGCCCTCTAGTGGATTATTGTCATCTCTTTTAAAGACTTTTTCTTTCTTTTTTTCTTGGCTTGCCACATCACTTGTGACATATTCAAGATAGATCTTCACCTACATTTATAAAAGAAAATAAACAGACTTGCAAATCCATTCAACCAGATTAGAAAGTGCGCTTTAATCACCCTTCAAATATTCTACATGTATATTTGGAATGGGTCTGTGATCAAGACAGGCCAGATAACACTTTCTCCCAATTCCCAATACAATTAATCAGACAAGGAAGTATACACAACAAATCCTGCATATTGTATCAAAACCTAATTTAGGAAACTTTCAGTTCCCAACTATACTGCCATATAATATAGTTTCAAACTGCATTATATGGCATTATAGATGGGCTTGTGTCTAATGAACCTCCATTGTCTTTGTTTGATAAGGGGGAAATTGCCTGAAAGGAGTGCTAGCTGATGGCTAACCAGGCTATCATACCAAATGAAGAAAAGGTAGAAATACTACTGTGGCTTCCCCTGGTTTTTAATTTTGCCATTTGGTAAGAGGGATATTGAAATAAAAAGTGATCGAGGCTTTTACCCTTCCCTGCTGGTATACCTTGATCCTGATCCTGAAAAGTCTGTAAGTTATGAACAAGAGAGGTTCTGTAGGTTTGTTCTTAAGTTGAATTTGTATGTAAGTTGGACCAGGTACATTTCAAGGGTAACTCCAGCCAATTTCTTCTAAGGTTTGGATAGCATAGGGAAGGGTTAACACCCTTGTAATGATTACCCATTGGTAATCCATTGAAATCCTTCTGTAAAATGTCGCAAAACCGAGTATTTCCAGACAAGGTTCTAATTGTAGTATTTGAAATGCTACATAGTTTTCTGTTGCTGAAGTGCTGGTTTGTGTGTGATTGGGATATCAGTATGCATCCCATCAGCAACAATATGACTTGTCATCAGGAGGCTGAGTATTTTGACCCCAGAATTTTCATGACAGAAGCAGCTGCCATTTCTGTTTCGGACATCAATGGGGAAAGATCTCTGAGAGTAAGCAAATCAAAAATCGCAGCTTCACCTCAGTTTGGTACCAGAATTAGTGCACTTTCTTCCTTCACTGTATCTGTATTGCAGTGACAGACTTTATAGTCATATCTAATGAATCAATAATGTATTGTCAAAAGCTTTCACAACTGGAATCACTAGAGTGTTGTGTGGTTTCCAAGCTAGATAGCTGTGTTCTAACAGCATTTTCTCCTGACGTTTCACCTGCATCTGTGGCTGGCATCTTCAGAGGATCCTCTGAAGATGCCATCCACAGATGCAAGCAAAACGTTAGGAGAAAATACTGCTAGACAACAGACATACAACCCAGAAACCACACAACACTCCAATCAATAATATATTGTTTAGAAGTCTGATAAGATTAGATTCCTCAGAACTCTGCATTTCATACAGAAAGGTATTGATTAAGTGAATGCATTTACTGCACGCAGACACAAGTACATTTTCAAATCTTATGAGAATAGTAGTTCAAGACTTGGAAGCTACATCACTGCACAGATTTAGATATGTTTTACAAAAAAAGGTCATAGAGTGATGTAGGGTGTCTTTCAAATGGATTGGGAGGGGACAGCATTCTAAGGTGTGATGGGACAAAGCACAGCATTTTCTGAAGTTAGGAATCATAGTATTTGGGTGTCAAGGGGTTAGTATGCATCCCATCTGCATTCGGTCTGAAAAAAATTATGGTATATATACTGCTAGAACAGAGTATTTCCTAATGTGATGAGGTCCAAGGAGAGTTAATGTCAATGCTCCTCTTAATCATTCATAAGTCTTGAAATCTCAAGATATTTATATGGGAAATGAGCAGTCTCTTTAGCAAAATACTTTGAAACATTTGAAATCCAACTTACTAATGCCTTGAAATATCTCTCCAGCTACTCCAAAGATAAACACCTGAAGCCTAACTCTGTGAAGGACACAAGTGTGGGCTTTCCACCTACGCAACCATGAAGTCAACAGAAAATGGAAAGTCACCTGGGAAGTTCAAGAGCTTGAACATTGTTTCCATCCTAAATATCTCGGTGTCACCTTAGATCAGTGTTTCCCAACCAGTGTGCCGGGGCACACTAGTGTGCCGTGAGTGATCATCAGGTGTGACGTGGGAAATTGGAACCTGGGGGGAGGGAGTCTAGTGTGTTGAAGTATAAAAACCCTAAGAAACCTACCTCGATAAAGGCACAAAATTACAAACACCCCCCCTCCCCACTCGTTGTCTACTTGGTCTCTCCCTCTCCATGCATTGGGAAGGCCCGCCTCCCTTTCCCCAAGTAGAGACCTCCTCTTGCCTCCTGGGGGTTCTGTGTGTGAAGTTCTATTTCCCCTGAACTTCATCTGCATTCATATTTGGGCATATTGAGTATTCATGCCAAGTTTGGTCCTGATCCAACATTGTTTGAGTCCACAGTGCTCTCTGGTTATAGGTAAACTACAACTCCAAAACTCAAAGTCAATGCCCACCAAACTCTTATAGCATTTTCTCTTGGTTATGGGAGTTCTGTGTGGGAAGTTTGTGTCTTTCTGCCATTCCTGCCAGGATATCTATGTTGTGTTCATCAAAACAGGTCCAGGTTTCACACTGAGTGTATAAATACATTTAAAAACATATTAATGATATATATTAATGTGTTAAGAGTGTCATTTTGTGTCATTTTGTTTGGTGGTGTGCCCCAGAATTTTGCAAATGTAAAAAGTGTGCCGCGGCTCAAAAAAGGTTGGTAAACACTGGAATAACTTATACTTTCATTACATTTCTGTGACCATTTCATTGTGCTTTTGTTCCTCACACCTCATTTCTTTCTATTTGTGCATTTCTGACTTAATCACATTATTCTCCAAGTAGTTGAGGCATTTAATCACTATTACCACCATGAATCATCTGATTGACACTGTGTCCCAATATATGAAATGAGGACTATTAAAGCCTGTGGTCTTTAGTGATTGTTTCTTCTACTCCTGCTGCTGGTAGTTTTGCATCTGGCTTCACTCGAGATCAATTGTCTTGCTATAATTTTGCAATAAACTCTTTGAGAAGCTAACCTTGCTAATAGTTCAAATCTTCAACAGTGCTAGAATACAGGCTAGTTAACTTATTACAAACCAGGTATATTCGATTGCCATGTTTGTTGCCTGGGGAAAACATATACACAGTGTAACCTGGTATACCCTATAGAGTATGGCATATATGATATAAGAGGTTATATTTATTAGAATGTGTTAATGTGTATCATAGAGCAGTGTTTCCCAACCTTTTTTGAGCACACTATTAACATTAAAAAAATCCGGGGGCACACCACCAACCAAAATGACACAAAATGACACTCTAACACAGTAAAGAACGGCTGGGGAATGGTGGCCTGCTGGGAGCAGCTGCTGGGAGTGCCAAAGCTGGGGACGTGGCGGAGCCAGGCTGTGCCATGCCCCGCCCCCTACCCCCGGCTTCACCTCTCCCAGCAGCTGCTCCAGCCTTGAGGGGCAGTGCCAAGCCAGCAGTGCCAGAGCCAGCACAATGCTGGCTTGGCACTGTCTCCTCAAGGCTGGAGCAGCTGCTGGGAGTGCCGAAGCCGGGGGAGGAGGCAGAGCCAGGCCGCGCCATGCCCCACCCCCTCCCCCCAGCTTCAGCTCTCCTACAGAGGCGGAGCATGAGCGGTGGACGGGCTTCAGTGGGTGGGGCTCCTCCTGCACGTGGCTTCAGTGAGCAAGGGGCGAGAGTCATGGTGGGAGTCATGGCGGATTGGAGGCTGGCAGGAGAAATGGCCGAAGGAGGCGGCGCCCTGGCCCCTTCTTCTTTTTCGTCTCCACTGCCCGGCCCTTCCTCCTCCTCCCCCAAGCAGCAGGAGTTCGGCAGGAGGGGGGAGGAAGGGGGGCAGAGAGCTTTTCTCGCGGCACAGCAGGAGGTCCGTCACGGCACACTAGTGTGCCACGGCACACTGGTTGAGAAAGACTGAGTTAATCATCCATTACCTGGAATTATGAAAAGCAATATACTCCAAAACCCAAACTTATCCACATGAGTGGCTGAAATTCTGACACCCACATTTTCTGGTGGTTCAATTATACATTTTTTGTTTCATACATATTTTTTTAAATTGCATAAAATTACTTTCAAGGTATGTGTTTAAGGTATACATGAAACATAAATGTATGCCATGTGTTTTCAAGACATCTCATTTATATATGTGAATATAGAAATTCTAAAATAAAACAAACAATCCAGAGTCAAAACCACTTTAGATCCCAAAAAAGTGCACTGCACCCAGAAAAAGAAAAGTATTGCCATTTTTTCCTGCAAAATAATTTTAGAGGATGTTCATTTTAACAGAAATATATTTCCTTCTTTGCCATTAGAGGTCTCTGCTCTACTTTAAAAAACAGATTCTCTTTCTGCTTCTACCATATATATTTTTTGCTTCAAGCTGCTTTCTTTTTGTTTTATCTTATTAAACTCAACAGTTATGGTGAATGAACACTCAGTGTTAGACGGAGCTTTTGTTTAAACAGAATATTGGAACACATTCACAAAATAACTTGAGGGACTATGTGTAATAACAGCTAAAGAAAAGAAACATAAAGACATTTTTTAATCTTTTTGGTTCTTTGTTCATACAACTCTTTAAATATCTAAGACTGAATAAAATTACATCTAAGAGTCAGTGTGGAAAAATGATAGACAAGGATCAGGATAACCCATAGTCAGGCATGTAGCCAGGGGGGGCTAAGGGGGCTTCAGCCCCCCCCCCCCGAAATTCTCAGGGTGGTCCGCGAGAAGGCCTTACTGCTACATTATTTAAACTGTTATGTTTATTCATATCATGATCTAATCACCATGCTCATTATATCCCACCTTCATGGGGTTATTGGGATAACAATACAAAAGGTTTGCTAGGGTAAACCCTCTTCCACCCAGTCTCAGCCCCGAACCAAACTCAGCCCCCCCCCCCGAACCAAAATCCTGGCTACGGCCCTGCCCATAGTCAAATATCCAGTCATGCACAAAAGTAACTAAATGATGTCATACAAGACCCTATTCCCTGGTTTATTCCAAAGCCAAGTGTGGGAGAACATGCACAGTCTACTGAGCTCAATGAAGGAAGGACAAGACAATAAATGCAATAATAACACCACCACAGGCTTGATGCCATGGGCAAGCTTTATTATTTAACTATACTACAAAATTATTTAATAATAATAATAACTTTATTTTTATACCCCATCTCCATCTCTCCGAAGGGACACAGTGCAGCTTACAAGATAAAAACAGCATTATAACAATAGTAAGACAAGCATCATAAGTAACAACCAAAAATACTTCAACTCTCATGGGGGGGGGGGGGGTGGTGTGCAAACAAGTTAGAAAATAGGCTGGTCAATAAGGTGCATGGATGACTCTGAAGGCCCTCTATCTCATCCCCACCAACCACGCCTGAGATGGAGGTGGGAATGAGAGAACAGCCTCCCCAGAAGATTGTAGGGGATGATATGGTCATGAAGATAAGCAGGTCCTGAACCATTTTTACAAGCTCTTTTGCTAGAACTACTTTGTCACTTCACCAGTCACAAGAAAGGAAACAAAATGAAAAATATATTTTTATGGAAATTATTGAAATTTTAGTCTTATTCATACCACAAGTTATGCAAAGTATACAAATAGTTGCTCATCTTTTCATTATAAATTTTATTGTCTTTAGACAGTCAAAAACAAATACTTAGGAATTGCTATGTGAGTGATTTCGCTAAACGTATTCTCTGCTATAATATGGCAGTAATCCATTTGGTGTTTATTAGAATCATAAATCGAATTTAAAATTATTTAGCTGTGCTATGAAATTGGGGAAAGGGAAAAATCACCACTTTCAGGAAGCATGTGCAAGCTGAATGAAGCTTTCATCTGCAGGAAATGTCACTTTAGGTCAAACTGGCCAGGTAGGCACACATAGATAAGCAGATTAAGTTCTTATGAGCCCAATTCCAAAGATTAGGAATTCTATCCTGCTACAGCCTAGATGTACATAGACTTCAAGGTACAGTTTGTTCTGTGTGCAGCTGGCAGAAACCACTTCAAAAATTCAATACTTGAAAAGCATATTTTCTTTATGGGTGTCTTTAGTTTATCAATAAATTCAGAGGATAAAAATGTTACAATATTGTACAAACTTAAAACATTGAGAATTATGGAACATGGTGTTAAAGACATTGTCAATCATTCACCATAGGAAGCAAAACATCTGGTAAATTAACTGACTGAAGCATTGCCTGAAAATTGCAACCTACCTAAAGAACCAATAGAATCCCTGAGCAGAGTCACAGTTTAATGGTTGCCTTCTTAAATGTACAGTTACGTGCTATTAATATGGACAGTAGAATTTAAAAAGTTAAGTTTGATAGTCTATGTGAGTAAGTTTGATTTAATCAATTTAGCTGTTATAGACAAATTGGCTATAATTATACATGCCAGAGACCTCTGTGATGTACTTCTCACATAAGCCATGACAAGCACTGATGACTGCTGGATGGACCACCAATTAATTCAGTCTACAAAGGCCATCAAGATCACTCCCAAACAAAGACTCCAAGGAAAAAAGACAAGCCATAAAATGAACACCTAAGCCCTTCAAGATCACTGTAAATGAGTCCTTCTCCAAGCAACACTTTAGGATCATCTACCCATGGAACACCTTGAAAATGTTAAGGAACATTGGAATAAATGGAAGACCTCTATCATTACAGCCTGTGAACAAACATTGGATACCAAATAAGACATATTAAGACTAGTTTGATGATAATGAAAAGGAAAGCCTTCCAAACATGGCAAAGAGACATAAACTGTGATACTAAGAAAAAGATCTACACTAGTGTAAAAGCTGAGGTTCAAAGAAGAACCAGGGAACTCAATAACATCTGGTGGACAAAAAGGGCTCAAGAAATCAAAAGCTTTGCAGATGTCCATGGGGTTTTTCAAAGTCTCAAAGTTCATTTATGGCCCAACAAATCTTGGCATATACCCTTCATGCTCATCAGATGGAACCAAATTTCTAAAGAACAAAAATTCAATTGTGCTGCATTGGAAAGAGCATTACCATAACCTCCTTAATTAGAATTTCCATGTGACTGAAGAGGTTATCTCACAAATCCCACAACAACAAACCAGGGGATGAGCTTGCACCACTGCTTACCTTGGACAAAGTCAGTAAAGCCATCAACCAATTATTAAAAATGCCAGTAGTCCTGTACTGACACAACACAAGCTCATTGAAAAAGTGTGGTGATCGAGAAGATCCCAGCAGACTTGAAGGATGCCAAAAAGGGAGAAAGAATAAACTGTGTAAAAGGTATCTCCTTTTTAACCTCTGCTGGGAAAATCCTCACAGGAATCTTCGTAAACTGCCTTCTACCTATTTCAGAAGAAATCCTCTCTTAATTCATAATGGCTTTTGCCCCTCTAGAGGAACAGTGAATATGATTCTTACTGCACAACAGCCCCAAGAAAAATGTAGGGGGGGGGGGGGGAATCAACCATTGTATATGGCATTCATCGACCTTGCAAAGGCCTTCAAACCAATTAATTGCAATGCTCTCTGGGATATCCTTCTAAAAATCAGATGCTTTGCATGATGACACAATGGCAATTGTATCAATATCATAGACAGTGAAAAACTTTGTCTGAACTTAATGCAATCATATATGCCTTAACTTTGGATTATGGAACATAACCAAAACAACCTGCTTGTCGTACACCTGGAATACTATGTCCAATTCTGGGCACCACAATTGAAGAGAGATATTGACAAGCTGGAATATGTCCAGAGGAGGGCAATTTAAATGATCAAGGGTCTGGAGAACAAGCCCTTTGAGGAGCAGCTTAAAGAGCTGGGCATGTTACCCTGAAGAATTGTAGTCTGAGAGGAGACTTGATAGCCAGCCATGTATAAATATGTGAGAGGAAGTCATAGGGAAGAGGGAGCAAGCTTGTTTTCTGCTGCCCTGGAGACTAGGACGCAATGGAACAATGGCTTCAAATTACAAGAAAGGAGATTCCATTTGAACATTAGGAAGAACTTCCTGATTGTGAGAGCAGTTCAACAGTGGAACTCTGTGCCCCGGAGTGTGGTGAAGGCTCCTTCTTTGGAAGCTTTTAAACAAAGGCTGGATGGCCACCCATTGGGGTGCTTTGACTGCAATTTTCCTGCTTCTTGGCAGGGGGTTGGACTGAATGGCCCATGAGGTCTCTTCCAACTCTATGATTCTATGATTCTATGACAGCTCCACTTAGAATGCAGGCTAATATAGACAAAGAAGAAGTTGCCCAATCTCCCATTTGAAGGATAGAAGATGACTGAACTGCCACCTGGATCTCATTTCAATATTAGTGATATAATAGCATTGTCAATCATTCCTAAAGGAAGAAATGTGTTGGATAAGGTGATGTACTGGGATGCAGTCGCACCATTTGTTGTGGTGGGGCTCGATGAACTTTCCTGAACACAAAAAAACAAATCAACAGAAGTGAGAAGAGGACCAGCCAATGACTCTTAATTTTTTATGTTAAGTATCAGTTGAATGCAACATATTTAAAAAGTGCCTTGATGCACTTAATAGCGGGAATTTGCTGTCTTTTCTTTATGAACAGAGAAGGGGTTATCCTAAAAATTTGGGGAGGCCAAGGATCACAAAACAAGCATGGGGTCTCTTTGAGTCTCTAGGGTCACACTTTGCCCATTCAACCAGCATTAGCAAAGTTGGTATAGGCCTACTGTCCAACAGAAGATAATTCTAGGGGAAGAGACTTCTGTTCTTTGCAATCTACGTCCTGGGTTAATCCCCTAACTGTCCGTAGGGTTCATCCACACTACACAATGATAGCACTTTAGCTGTCATAGCAACATCCAACAAAATCCTTAGATTTATAGCTTGGAGGGGGGCATTCAGAATTATCATCCTGAAAAAATATCCAAAATCTGTACTCCAAGGATGCCTTCATATCATTTCTGCAGTAATCATAAAGATCCCTGTACAAATGCCACATCCTAATTGAAGACTGTTCCTTCATTGTTTGATTTGTTCACAGTCGTGCTCTGAAATGGAAATCACTGGAGGCATGTGGTCCTGGAGAAATTAAAAAAACAATAAATAAAGCAATGTCTTTCACAGTTGTCATGCTGCACTTCTGTTGGTGGCTGCTCTTTGCTTCAAGTTAGGGTGAGGTGGGGGCAGCTTAACATGCCATCTGTTCCTTCTAAGAGAGAACAAGCATCATGAACTGTAGTTAATGCTGTTGGTGTAAAAGAGAGGGCGGATGTTATAAAACCGCACACTGGAAGACATAAACATGCTTTAAAACATGAATGAGTCCAATCAGCACAAGATGTATCTTTTATTCACCATCTGTTCTTGAAAGATGAGAGCAAAATGTGTTATTAAATAATATGCCAACAAAACATTGGTTCTACACATTGATTCAGCAGTATTTAAAAACTGGCATTAGATTGGACTGATAGTACGGACTGACAGAGTCAAATAGATACCATCTTTGTTCCCACATCTATTCTGGAATGCTATCATAGAGTCCATTAACATCACCTGCAACATCAGAGGTCCATTTAGCTATTCTCCTTCCAATATGTTCTCCTTCCAATGTGATATATGCCATTCTATGCCAGCTATGCCGCTGTATACTCGACATTGGCCAAATTGATCAGTCTCTATGTATGAAAATAACTGGACACAAATCTGATCTTTAAAATGGCATAACCCCAAAACTAGTTGTGAAACATTTCAAGCCTCTATGTTACAAGATTTAAATGCATGGTCCTTGGATAAGAAAATTACAAAGGATGAGTAAAAAGAGAAACAAGTGAACTGAATTATGTTTGTAAATTCCAAAACATTAACAGAGGTATGAACAACGACAGTTGCTACATGGTATACTACATGCCTTTTTCTGTTACTGAAAAGAAGATTCATGCATAAAAATATATCCAGATAGTGAATGTAATTCAACATGGTAGAACTCTATGTCTATACCAGGATCCCTATGCCAGGACATAATAAGTATTGTGTCAGAAATGTAGCATTCCCAGACACTTGATAGCTATCCCTTTTATGCCAAAATAGAAGTTGCATAGCACCAAAACCATCGCACTTCATTTCTGCACTTTGACAGATTTAATTTCAATTCAAAGAGCTACTATGTCTAAAAATGACATTCATTTCCAGCAAACTAAAAAAGAAATTCTTGATATTAAGTAACTATCAATGGGAGGCACATATTCCTCCAATAACATTAGAATACTGGCAACATTCCAGTTTCAAAGTAAAACTGAGCACATCACATACAATTTCGTCAACAAGACAGAAGGTAATGGGGGATGAAATCCGTAATAAGATTTGAACCTGCACTTAGAACTTTACCAAACCCAATGAAGGCCTTCCTTAGTAAGTCTGTCAGTAGTTCTTTCACAGAAATAAGAAACATGTATTTCCAAAAATTAGAAAAAGGATAAATGTGGCAATTTCTGTCCACTTTTTAACTTGATGCAGAATTGGCAATATTGAGCAGAATAGTTTGAAATTCAATAGACTCCAAAAAGTAGCTCATGGATGAAAAGTTGTGATCGTTATCTCAACAGGTGCAATATTTATAAGCCATAGGATTTTGAGGCTTATAACTAGAAGTAATGAAATAAGTAATTTTGTTTTCTCTCTGTTATTTTCCCAAAAAGCACAGTCTTGGTCATGAAACAGTTAATGCAAAGATGTTATCTGCAGTAAAAAGATACTCAGCTTGGCCAGGAAACTTTGCAAATATTTTTGATTAATGAGTGACAAAACAAAATAGTCAGCATACAGCACAGCTGGAACTTTGCCTAGTTTAAAAGTAGAGTTGTGGAGGGAGAACAAGAGAAGCCTTCCCTTGTATTACCTTATTGGTTTAAAAGTTAAATAGCAAAGGAGCTAAAATATATCCTTGTCTGATCCCTCAACAGGTATAGCACTGCATCTTGTTAGTGCTCCACATAAGCATGACTCTATCACCATAAGACCTCAGATGCTTTCGATATGTTCTCGTTCTTCTTGTTCTACCCACTTCTCTGAGCCATTCATTATTATGATCTCAGCATTTCCTAGCTCTCCAGATATTGAGGGCACATGATGTCCAAATAAGAAATGCTTCCTTTTAAAGCTTCTTCTGCCAGCTAATGTATGCCATTGGATCTGGCCCAAAGCTGATGTATTGGAATATTGTACAGGTAGGTCAATGGGTTTGTGCGTGTGTGGAAGGGGGGGGGATGACACAGAATGGGAGTCTCCAGCTCTACAATGTTGTTGCAAGAATAGTCTACCATAGTTCTTGCAAAGAACTATGTGTATAATATGTACAGAGCAACATCTCATTTGGGTGGAATTTTAGACGAATTTCTAAGTCATAGAATAATGTTTGTTTCCCTACGAAAACTTACAAATTCTTCATTCTCCATTTGTTGATAGTATTTCAAATCTTTCTTTGAAGTTCTTGGTGACTTGAACCATCGTTTCAGAAATAGGATAAGAATGAACTGTATTCAGCTAGCCCAACACACTCTCATATTGAAGGATTTCTAAGTCAAAACCATGGGTCATGTCTTAGGAGACTCATTATTTAATTTCTACTTATAGGCATTTATTGAAAGTCAATTCAGGCTTGCAATAAAATTTTCTGAGCTGCCCGGAGATTCCCTGTAGATGCCCCTTTCTATGCACGGTACTTCTCTGAATGTGAAAAGTAAATTCCAGATTCTAGCAAACTTGTTGTCACAGAAACTTTAGCTCACAGTTTAGAACCTTTTTTACTTGACCTAAGTTTCCCATTGTTCTTTTTTCCAAATAAAAAAGAAATCTCCAAGCATTGGCCCCAGAAAGGTGGTAGCCAGACATTTTGATATCTGATATCCAAACTGTCAATGGAACACTTAGGACAATGAAATTGATAATAGTTTGAAGTATAGTCTTTAAAAAATCTTTATAAAGATTTTGCATATATGTAAAACTAGGAAATTCAAAAATAAGGAAAAAAGAAAAGAAATGAAAATTTCTGGGGGGGTTTTCATTGTGGTTATTTCTCTTCTCTCCAGTCATTTACTTCATGTATTGCTGTACACTTCTCTTCATTCCTTTTCTCCGGGCAATGTTTCTTGTGTCCTTCTATTATTCTATGTTCTTTCTTTTCTTTACAAGTATAGTCTTTTATAAACAACAATTCCCTATTTTCATTTACTTCAGCTCTAGCACCATAACCCCTCCTGCCCATTTTGTCAACAATCACTTTTGAGAGAGAGAAAAACAATATTTTATTGATTTTCCTTCTTTGCCATCTTGGCAAGTTTAATTGAACAATGTGTTCTTGACAAAACCAATTTAAATTTTACCCACCATATCTTAACAAATAGGATGTTTTGCTGGCGAGTCATCAGTGCTCTCAATACACTCTTGTTCATGGTAGATGATCAGCTGTTATTCAAAAACCACATATTTAATTGAAGGCAAAAGCCATATGCAATCTGATTTTAAAAGCTATGCAGGGTCAGCTCTGATTAGTACTTGGATGGAAAACTGCCAATGAATGCTTGGTGTTGTAGACCATATTTCAGAGGAAGGAATTTAGGTGGAACCAGGAATTCTACCAACTGAACCTCCTCCTTCAATCTATATGTAGCTGAGAGAACTTACAGTTGAGGTGTAAAGCAAGTTTAATGAAAAAATCTTGTTTTAATTTTTCACATAGAAATACACTATTTATTTGGAACAGGAAGAACATCCAGACTCCCGTGATTTCCATCTGTAGCTCTCGGGTTTTACTAACACATCTATGAGGACAATTAGAATAGCAACTTTAATATAAGGATGATCATGAAGATGAAAAGCAGACTTAATCACAACAATACAAATAATGAACATATGTTTAATTACTGTAAGTAAAGTAAGCTGGTGAGAAACGTAAACACCCTTGGAATTGGGAGACAATGTATTTTTTTCTCTTTTCTTGCCATTGTCTTACCAAACCACTTCTCTAATGGAAGTTCTCTTGAAATGCAAATAGAATTCTGGGAAAGGATTTTTAAGATAAACTTTTGTCTTCATACCTATCACCTTAGTTTTGAAAAAAATAGAAGAACATTCTCGCAATTGCATTAGGTACATGTAAGAGCCATTTAAGAAGAAATAAGATTCAAGTTATTTGTCATCAGTGAAAAATGGTCTTGCAGGCAAGTACTTTGCTAATTATGAACCATCTGGCTTCACAAGAGAACTCGGCACTTCCAAAGTATCCACAGGCAAAGAGGATGTGTTTTATCTGTTAAGATAATGCAAACACCTACCACCATATGGTAGTTTAGGTAAGTAATATGATAAATTAGTTGGGTATATCCCCTTTTTTCAAGGCAGATGTTAGGAGGAGATTATGGTCTAAATTATTGAAAATATAGTGTAATTTAAAATTCACCTTAAAAAGAGATAATTACTAGAACATCAAGGTTCAATGTAAATTTTACAAGTCACACCCCCAACCCTTCTCAGAAATATCACACTCTTTCATATGGTAACAGAATGAAGGGGAATGTTTTGGTTAAAATGAAGAGATGAGATTTTCTACAGTTTATGAGGGCCCCATGAATCTCTCAGATTTTTCTTAGACGAACCCCCAAAGGAAGATTTTCCATTTTTTTCCTCCAAAATGTTTCCTGCAGTACTTGGTATTCATTGGTGGTCTCCCATCCAAGTACTAATGAGGACTGAGACTATTTAGCCTCAAAAACTATATCAGATCTAGTGTGTGTACATCTTTCATACAGTTAGTGTATACTTTGCATTTATACACCATAAAAAGTTGCCAATAGCGGAGATATTTTTACTGTCAATCCACAACAAGATTCTTGGAAAGACTCAAAAGACTAACACATTTATTGTAGCAATGAATCTTGCATACATCACACAAGTACTTTCTGAGTTAGGACCATTTCTTGGCATGAGAAATCCCTCTGATACAAATATTTAAGATTCAAAATAGTAACCTGTAGCATCAAATGTATCTAAGTATCCAAGTAAAATAAGTAATACAGATTAGTATATTTTCTCTCCATCTTCTTGTAACAAACTCAGCAAAACATGTGATGGGATCTTGATTTAATCTCCTCACACCATTTTTAATGTGAAGTGATCCATATGCTAAGCATGTTAAAAGGCACTTTTATAGTGTCTTTAATGGGCATAAATGTGTTGCTTTTAAAAACAAATGCAGAATTAAAAGGCAAACAATTCCACTAGTGTGAGCTAATTGTATTAGTGTTTTTAAACTGTTGTTGGACACTGATAAGTACAATGTGTTGACTTGTAATAAAAATAGGAATCCATCTCTCCATCAAATTTGAAAAGTTTGATTACCCACTGCAAAAATCATCAAACATTGATGTGATTTTAAGAAGTTCAGCTCAACAATTTATCTAACAAAAATAAGGATTTTGTAAGTATGCAAGCTATAGACAGCTGATTCAGATGGAAGAGACATACAATGTGGATATTTATTTATTTATTTATTTACCATATTTATATACCACCTTTCTCAGCCCGAAGGTGACTTTTGGATACAAAACTCAACATCCATATTCAGATAGATTGGTTCCAGGATATCTCAAAGACTACATCTTCTGGTATAATCTTGTCCATCTTTAAGATCCTCAGGAGAAGGGCTTTTTTTGTCCCACCGGCAACACAGCCACATTCAGTGGGGACAAGCAGAGAACCTTCTCAGTAGCTATTCCCAGACTGTGGAATTCCCTTCCAAAAATGGCTAGATTGATCCCACTTGCATTTTCTTCTGTCAGCCAGTTAAGGGCCCTTCCGCACAGCTATATAACCCAGAATATCAGGGAAGAAAATCCCACAATATCTACTTTGAACTGGGTTATATTGCTGTACGGAAGGGCAGCTATATCAGGGTAGAAAGTCCCACAATATCTGCTTTGAACTGAGTTATCTGTGTCCACACTGCCATATATTCCAGTTCAAAGCTGATGTGAGATTTTATTCAGATGTGTGGAAGGGGCCTTAGACCTTCCTATTCACCCAGGCCTTTCTTAACAATCTATTCCAGAGGGTTCTTTTATTAAAGTGTGCTGTATTTCTATCCTTACTATATTGTCTTTTTAGTTATGCCATTTCAAATCTGGTCTTCCACCCACTACTCCCAAAGTAGCTTTCTTAACCTGACAGACTTGTCTTTACACCAATACTAAATTTTCTACTCAGGAGCAGAAGAAAATTATAGAGTGAACAAAGTACTGATGATTTCAAAAGCTCTTGCTGCTGGTGGTCAAAGGTCAGCATGAAGTTGAGCTTCATCCATTATATTATTTTTAATTGGTTATTACTTTTATATTCACGTCTTTATATTCACTCACAAATGAACAGAGCTCCATAATTAGAAAAATAACCCCCTTCCACTGAACATTTTTGTTTGTTTGCAATCAATTTCATTTTAACTGCAACATTTAGCTACATTGTAATTTGATTTCAACAACGAAGTATTATTCCATTTCTTTTGGGGATGTAACTTAAGATTTTAGTTATATTTATAGTTATGAGGTGTAGACGACAAATGGTGGTAGAAAAAAATCATGTTTCCAATATTAGATATCCTACTGCCTTGTGCTCTGCTAGTGATATTGAGAGAACAGTTATGTTGATGTGGAAATAATGCATGTTGTACCACAGTTCAACAATTTTTGTCACTTAGTTTTTAAAAGCATAATTAATTAGAATTGATAGTTTTTGTTATATTTTAGGAATGAAAATGTAAAGAGTGGGAAGAGAGTTGAATTTAATTCTATTTATATTTACATAGTCATGAGTTGGCATTCAATCTCTTGAAATCCCATGGGTTTCTTTCTCTCCTTCCCTTCCTCCTATTGATCATGTTCACATCTAATTACATCAACACTTCAGAAACAGAGTTTAACTCATTTCCACTTAGGCTTTCCTTTAGATTTCAGAAGTTTTAGTTAAGGTGCTATAGTCCTTTAGCAATAATATATTAGAAAAGCATAATGATCCTTTTGTATTAGTGCCAACATTTCTGTTTGCCTCATTTGAATTTTCTTCTGCTCCTCAGTAGAAAATTCAGTATTGATATGAAGGAGCTGCTTTGTTGAATTTCTCTCCTGGAAAAAACAGCTGTCTTCACTTGGCAGAGGCTATCCATATTGGCCTCTGAGAGAGTACAGATACATTTTATCTTACACAAGTAGTGTATATATACATAAAGCACTGGTTCAATTTAAACCAACTTGAAAATGAGGATAAGAAGTCTTTGGTAATTCTAGGAACTTCCAGGAAATACTTTAAGATGAAGAAAACATCATATGAATGTCCAAAATGAAATTGGTTTGAAGTTCCAGAAACATTTTTTGGCATCTGGAGGCACAAAAAGGTTTATATCTCGACTCTTTGTCTTCATCATTTCAGATTCTGGTCTTTTTTGCTTCTCTTGGAAAAGTTTGCAATTCACAGGAACACCAGCAATAAGTAAACTGCATTTTTAGAGGTAGCAAACAATACTATTTTTGTGGAAAATTATAAAGGAAAGTTTAAAAATGCTTAAATGTGCAGCAGCCTTGAGGCTTTGGAAATGTTACTACTTGCCTACTTGTTTTTCAATTGATATGATGTTGGCACCAGGATATGCTTGTCAGCTGTTCCATAATTTCCTGAGATGTAGATGAAAAGAATATTAAAAGCAAAGGGAAATGAATGCTGATTTGTCTTTTTATCCTGAGTTTGTATAACAGATGCTTTCTGAATGTTGTGTCATGGACACAGAATACATTTTTCTCTCTGGATCAAATAGGGCAGAAAACCTGAGCAAATGGTTTGTTGAATCCTTTCAAGTCACTTTCCTTCATCATGGCAGATGAAAAGCTGTTTGTTATGTGTAGCATGAATTATCTGGAAAGAGATGAAAGCTGCTTCTGTTTAAACCACACAATCACCTTTACCAGAAGCCCTGGTATGGAGACATACAGATGTATGAGCGGGTTGGAAGTGTAGTCCTGGGCTTTGTAGGATGAACTGGACTAATATGTCCCAAGAATTTGCAGTCTGTCATATCAGACCACATTTATAACTAAAATGAAGCATACACAGGAAATTAAATGTAAAAATATAACCCTGTAATATAATTTCTTTTTATTAATCTTTATGAAATTCAAAAGTGAAAAAGGGACTCCAGACCTTTTATCATGTTGCATATTTGGCATATTGATATGACTTAGCAATGCATACAGACAATTGTAGCAGCCGTTCTAGAAAATGCTACAACATCTACAAATGCAGAGAATGGAAAATACTGGGTTGTTTTGTTTTTGAGAATTTCAGCAGCAATGCTGCACAATGCTTCAAAATATCACCAAGTGATGAAAAACAGAATGTCAATTTTTCACCTTGGAACTTCAGAATGTTTTGGATTTCTAATCTGAACCTACTGATGTTTGATGTTTTAGATTTGAAATATGTCCCAGGAATGTTAAATGAGACAAAACCGATTTGTTTGACTTCCAATTGTATCTTGTTGATATGTACGCTAACACTTTTGCCTGGCAATGCAAATGTTTGTTATGGGAGTGAGGTTTGGTCTCATCTATTCAAGTTAGAAGTTAGAAACTTTTTCTGGGAAATACATCTTCCTGTAACATTCATCTGTTGTCCGATAACTCCAAACTATCAAACCTTTGCCTAAAGACTAGAAATGCCAGTGTTGTATTGAGAGAGAAAAGCTTCTAGTGCTTAATTTATCAATTTCAGATTGCTTTAATTACCAACAGGAATATCCTTCCAACATATAAAATTAGAGCTCTTCTGAAAAATGGGAGTATGGAAAACTTGCCAAATGTACTTTGTTCATACTTTCTTACAGCCACTGTATTCACGGTCCTTTAGTACTGTTCCTTTTTTGCAGAGCTTATCAAACAACATTGCTATATCAGATTGGAACTGCATTGGATTGTAGGGATCTTATCACAGATGTGTGGTTCTCCCAGTGCTGTATTTGCAGCACCATTGTTGGGTCATTTGGATATTGGTGGGTATTCATGTCTCATTCTGCATGGTTTCATAACGAGTGCAGTTTGGATGTGGCTTCAATAATTCTCCCTTGGGAATTCCCCAGTTATCTCCTCCAGAAGAATGTGAGACCACTTCTGGTGTCTGAGTTGAAAGAACTGCATTCTTTTTTTCTCTAGCAAATATTTTACAGTATTTACTAAAACATATTCACAATAAAGTACCTCAATAGTATTAAGGACTAATGCTCAGAAAACAGACGTCGTTCATAAAAGTTGAAATAGTAAATATACAGAACTTTGAAGAACAATATATGAAAACAGAGACTGGAATGTGTTGGTTCATTGGGGAAAGCATAGGAAAGAAAAGGTGGTGTAAGTTCATCTCCCTGATCTAGACAGGGAGTGAGAGCGATTACATTATTGTACAACTGGCTTCTCTATTTTTTAAGAAATGTAGAATGACAGAGGTAGCAAACAGTGTAATAAGAATGGTATTTCTGTATTTCAAATGTGAGAAAGCAAACATATTAAATATCATTGCAACACGAATACAGTGATGGTGTGAAAGTGTGTGTTGCTGTTCTGCTTCCTTTCCAATTACAGGAAAAGTGGTTTTCTAGTGTACCTGACATAAGGATTCTCTCAGGTGCTTGAGAGCTGGATTCCAGCAAATAAGAGACTACTTAATGCTTTGTAGCAGCAGATTGATGTACAAGTATTATTGCTGAAGATTAACCACATTCATTCAATGCAGGTGAAGAGGAAAACGAAAACCTAACTATGCCCATGGAACCTCAGGCAAGTCTCTTTAGCTACCTGTACTATGTCCCAAATGATATTTTGGAAAAATGTTTCCTGAAGAAAAACTATTTTAAAATGAACAAAAACTCTCATAATTTATCAAGACATGCTTTTTTTTGCTGAGTATTCTTCAGGAATTTTCTTCATATAACTGTAACTCCTAAAATTGTGGTCAATATACTTTCCAACATTAATTGGCAACATTTGGTTGAAATGTGCACACATATGTATGAGCATGAACTTACCACAAGTCACCATCTTCTTTAGGATCAGTGTATCTTCTCTCATCCAGAAGCTTCATTAGACTGTAATCCAGCTGCCTTATCCTGCAGTCCAGGAGGAGAGCAGTAGAAAGACACTGTCTTTTCATTTAATTAGAAGACAATGTTTGGCTGGCCATTCCTTTTTTAAAAAAATAAATAAGAAAACTGTATTTTCATTTATATCCTTGAAGAAATTCCGATGCTTGCCAAGTTCCTTGTTGATGTTCGTGAAATTGATATTTTTCTGGGGAACTTTGATCAAATGGTTCAAGTGTTTGTTATTATGTCAGTGATATCCAGTAAGGTTGCTGTCAACATGGATTTCTCAAAAACAAATCATGTCAGACTACTCTTCTCTCTTTTTTCAATTGAGTTACAAGCTTGGTAGATGCAGGGAATGCTATGGATGTAGCATATCTTGATTTCAGTAAGGCCTCCGACACAGTCCCCCATGACATTCTTGCAAGTGAAATAGTCAAATGTGGGCTAGGCAATGCTACTATTAAATGGATCTGAAATTGGTTAAGTGACTGAACCCAAAGGGTACTCACCAATGGTTCCTCTTCATCTTGGAAAGTAACTAGTGGATTGCCACAGGGTTCGGTCTTGGGCCCAGTACTATTCAACATCTTTAATGACTTGGATGCAGGTTTAGAGGGCGTGCTTATCAAATTTGAAGATGACACCAAATTAGGAGGGATAGCTAATACTCCAGAGAACAGGATCAGAATTCAAAATGACCTTAACAGATTAGAAAGCTGGACCAAAACTAAAACAACCAAATTTCAACAAGGACAAGTGTAAGATACTAGACTTAGGCAGAAAAAATGAGATGCAAAGATACAGAATGGGTGATGCCTGGCTCAACATACTGCATTGGTTAGACCTCCCCTGGAATGTTGTGTCCAGTTCTGAGCACCACCATTCAAAAGAGATATTGACAAGCTGGAAGATGTCCAGAGGACGGCGATAAAATGATCAAAGTTCTGGGACCATGCCCTATGAAGAGTAGCTTAAAGAACTGGGTGTGTTTAGCCAGCAGAAGATAAGGTTGAGAGGAGACATGTTAGCAGTGTGTGTGTGTGTGTGAGAGAGAGAGAGAGTGTGAGAAAGGGTGTCATAAAGAAGAGGGAGCGCACTTGTTTTCTGCTGCCCTTGAAACTAGGGGTGCATTTAGACAGCCCCGTTAATGCAGAAGTTGCCGCAATAAAAAGGGGCTGTCCAGCTGTCATCCTGGACAAACCTGATTTAATCCACCACAAACCAGGAAAACCCTGGTTTATAGCAAATTAATTTGTTAGTGAGTTTATTCTGCTCCTTCGTGGAAGGCGCAGGATAAACCCACTATTTCCGGTGTCTGGACTGCAGTCCAGACAATATTCCCATAATTTTCTGGGCTAATTTAGCCCAGAAAACTGTGAGAATAACACCCCCCTCCCCAAAAGCAGTGTAAAAAAGAGAACTTATCTAGCCTCCATTAGAGGGCTGCTGGAGCTCTGCTGGCACGTACAAATCAGGAGAAAGGAGGGGAAGGAAAAAAATCTCCCCTCCCCCTCCCCTTTCTTCTGGCATGTCATTTGTACATGCCAAGAGAGCTCCAGAAGCCCTTTAATGGAGGCTGGGTAAATTCTTTTGTTTTTTAAAAACTGTTTTGGGCGTCTTTTGGAGAGGGAGCTAGAATGTCCAGGTGTTCTCCCAGAAAGTTCTGGGAGAACATCTGGACAGTCACCCCTGAAAGCACATGCTTTCTGGGGTGTGTGTAAATAGGGGGTCAGGAACATTCATGTTTTTTAAACGCAAATGCTCCTGGGATAATGGGCTGTGTGGAAGCGCTCTAGGACTAGGAGCAATGGGTTCAAATTACAAGAAAGGAGATTACACCTGAACATTAGGAAAAACTTCCTGACTGTACGAGCTATTCAACAGTGGAATTTTCTGCCTCGGAGTGTGGTGGAGACTCATTCTTTGAAATTTTTTAAACAGAGTCTGGATGACCATCTGTCAAGGATACTTTGTGCTTTTCCTGCATGGTGGGGGTTGGAGTAGATGATCCATATGGTCTCTTCCAACTGTATTATTCTATGATTTGTAGCAAAATCTTCTGAAAACATGTTTTCAATATTTCAAAGAGGCAATCCTGCTCCCTTCCCCCAAAAAACATAGTCTTAGAAATCCAGTCAGTCAGGGTCATTAAGACTATGGGCACTAAATGCAGCTTGTAATTGGCATGAAAAATGTGTGCGTTCGTATGTTTGTGTGTGTGTATAATATCTCTGAATTGTCATGTTTCAACAGTTCCCATAGTCTCAGTAAAATAATTATGTTCTCAACTACCTTTCAAAGATGAAAATAAGCATCTAGAAATATAGTATTGTACATTAGAAAGAGGGCTTTTCATTAAAACTGGATGGAACTTACTGTTCCATCCAGTACAAAGAATTTGACCTTTAAGGAGGCAGAGTGTCCTCAAGTGTAATATTAGGATATTTAAACAGGGACCCGTACTAGTAAAGAAAATAGAACCAATAAATTAAAAATAATAGGGGTGTGTCTGTCTGTCTGTCTGGCTAGAAGGCGCCTGCGCGCCTCTCCGCCTCTCTCTAGCCTGGATTGAGGCTAGAGAGAAGCGGAGAGGCGCGGGGCCCCTTTCAGCCCCGCGCCTCTCCGCCTCTCTCTAGCCTGGATCCAGGCTAGAGAGAAGCAGAGGGGTCTTGAGCGCCTCCCAGCTAAAATATAAGCCGACCCAAGCCTGGGTCAGCTTATATTTTAGCTGGAAAGGCGCCCCGCGCCCTCTCCGCCTCTTTCTAGCCTGGATCCAGGCTAGAGAGAAGCAGAGGGGTGCGCTGAGCTTTTTCCAGCTAAAATATAAGACCCCCAAGCCTGGGTCGGCTTATATTTTAGCTGGAAGGCGCCCGCGCGCCTCTCCGCCTCTCTCTAGCCTGGATCCAGGCTAGAGAGAAGCAGAGGGGTGCGCGAGGCGCTTCCAGCTAAAATATAAGCTGACCCAGGCTTGGGCCGGCTTATATTTTAGCTGGTGTGCGCTCCGCGCACCTCTTCTGCTTCTCTCTAGCCTGGATCCAGGCTAGAGAGAGGCGGAGAGCGGCGGGCAGGAAAAAAGGCGCGCCCTCCGCTTCTCTCTAGCCTCGATCCAGGCTAGAGAGAGGCGGAGAGGCGCGCGCGGGCGCCTTTCCAGCTAAAATATAAGCCGACCCAGGCTTGGGGCTTATATTTTAGCTGGAGGCGCTCAGCGCACCCCTTTCTGCTTCTCTCTCTAGCCTGGATCCAGGCTAGAGAGTGGCAGAGAGGCGCGCGGGGCCCCCTTCCAGCCAAAATATAAGCCGACCCAGGCTAGGGTCGGCTTATATTTTAGCTGGAAGGCGCCGCGCACCCTCTGCTTCTCTCTAGCCTGGATCCAGGCTAGAGAGAGAGGCGGAGAGGCGCGCGGGCACCTTTCCAGCTAAAATATAAGCCGACCCAGGCTTGGGTCGGCTTTATATTTTAGCTGGAAACGCTCAGCGCACCCTCTGCTTCTCTCTAGCCTGGATCCAGGCTAGAAAGAGGCGGGAGAGGCGCGCGGGCGCCTTCCAGCTAAAATATAAGCTGACCCAGGCTTGGGTGGGCATATTTTGCTGGAGGCGCTCCGCGCACCCCTCTGCTTCTCTCTAGCCTGGATCCAGGCTAGAGAGGCAAAAATCCCCCATTTGATTTTAGAATTCGATTTTAGGATTCTAAACCAACCCTATCTATCTATGGAGAGAGAGGGAGAGATGAATAATATGGTGAAGTTTCTCTTAGCATGGGAGAAAACAATAAAATAAATGATTTAATAAATTGCAGTGACTTTTGATTGCACAGAAGCAGAACCATTGAAATCCTTAGTCTAAGCAGACTTGTTTTATGCTTCTAGACTTTTGGAGCTCAAGGAAGGAACAACATGAGGACAATGTTTATTTCTGCCAGTCCAAATGTCACAAATAAGGAAACCAAGTGTATATCAGAAGGGTACTTCTAAGTGAGCTGAAAAAATGGAAAGAGTATATCACACCCAAGTCTCTCAGGTGAAGAGCGCAAAAGTATACAGAAAAAACACTGGCAGCATGCCAGAATGGATTTGTGAGAGTTACCAGCTGCAAAAGTGAATAGGATTTCTGTACCTTTAACAATTTTTTAGAAAGGGAAATGTCAGCATGTGGAACTTGTCATGTAAGCAACACTTACCCATGATGAAATATTCCTCTTCTCTTTCACTTTCTAACATCTTCTATAAAGTTGTTACAGGTGTCATTGGCCTAATTTACACTTGCCATCCAGGTGTGAAAAAGAAAGACTCCTGTTAACAGAATTTAGTCTATAGGGTCATTTTATATTTGGAAGGGACTGTCCCATTTATTTGTTTTTAATTACAGTATGACTAAAATTATTAAGCAATTTTTCAATCTCTTTTATCTATGTTTCCATTTTTTGTGTGCTGTTGGTTACTGGGTTAGGCTCAATAGAAAACACATGGGAGCTCTATACTCCATTGGGTCTGGAGCCCCCAGTGGCACAATGGGCTAAACCCTTGTGCCAGCAGGACTGCTGACTGATAAAATTAGGCCATCGAGTTGAGCTCCTTCTGTCAGCTCCAGCTCCCCATGCGGGGACATGAGAGAAGCCTCCCACAGAATGGTAAAACATCAAACACCCTAGCGTCCCCTAGACAACATCCTTGCAGATGGCCAATTCTCTCACACCAGAAGTGACTTGCAGTTTCTCAAGTTGCTCCTGACATGAAATAAAACGCAATTGGGTTAACACAGGGAGTGTTAAGAAGTGCAAGATAAAATTCTTCATCTTTTCTCCTCTGGCAAAGTTGATAGGAATTATTTAAAGGAAAGTTCTCAATTTGATAAAGAAGATATTTTTAAATTAAAATCCCTGCACAATGTACCAAATACATAATATTTTTACTTTAACAAATACTGGAATGGGAAAAAATGAGTTTGGGTTACTCTAAATCATCTAATTTTCTAGTCTTGTTTGGAAAACATTGTTGTGTTGAGATCACCCACCCGGGGGGGGGGGGGATTTCAAAAACTGTTTTAATATATTCATGTTTGCTTATGTCAAGTGAAATTGCTTCTCTCAATGGACCATGTTGAACTGGATATAAGCCTTTTAGTTGTACAAAACTCTTCATAGCAAATATCAGATAGAACCACTTTTTTATCAATTCTGCACAACATATATACTTTTTTCAAGTGTCAGTTGTTGTTATGTGCCTTCATGCTAAGTCTGTGCAACCCTATTATAGAGTTTTCTTAGCAGTATAGCATTCATCAATTTTTTCAGTAACATTTACCGTTCTTTTATGAAATTACCAAAATGAACCTAGTCATGAACTTTTAGATTGCACGTCCTGTTCTTTGAGGTGAAAAGTGTCAACCATTTACAAATACTCCTAACATGTAGTGTACTACAATCCTATGAATATTTATTTGGAAAGTAAGTCATGTTGCACTTAATAGGACTTACATTTGAGTATGCATACATAGGATTGCATTGGAAAAGAAGCACACATTTATATATGACACATTTATTTCAAGAAAAAATAGTTTAAAAATAGTCCTCAAAAGTTTCCCATCATTTTCTGATGTTTGGATATTATCAAATAAATATCCAATATCTGCATAAAATATTTGGCATATATCGATTGTTCAGTATGTTGCAGTTAACATGTGGCATGTAGTAATATTTAACAATGGGCCATTTGTATTTAGTTTCTGGCAGCATTTGCAATCATCCTTAGCATATAAGTGTAATGGCTTATCATAGCTATTTGTCAATCTCGAGATCATCAGGAGATCCCAATGTATCTAAACTTTGTTAAGCACTTGCTTTCCAGTTTTGAATTCCATTTTACATTCAAAAGGTGAATTTAACATTTCTCATTCAATGTTGAGCACTCAAACCTGATATTGTTGGCATCTTTATTGGATAAGGTAAGGTATATAATTCTCACTCTGATCCTATGGGGTGGAATTGAAGAGGGTTGAACATATGTTAACATGTGCACACATTCCTTAAAAAACAGTGAAACATCACCATAATGTTTGAGAGGAACAAAATCACTTCCCTCCTACTTTTCCTTTGCCTGGCAGATGGCTGAGCAGCAGGATCTCAGTGTTTAAACAATATAGATGTGTAAGTTCCACACATGTAGTCTTAGTTATAAGTCAGCATGTGTGCATTGTAAACCCATTCTGAAAACTTGTGCTGAAGTGAAATAAAAAGTACTTTAAAACTCATTGTAAGAAATTATTATACATTGTTTTATGTATCTTTATATAAAAAGTTACAATTAGCAAGCATATGACACAAAGAAATGGATAGGAACAGCAGTAATATGAATGCATGCTTTTTACAATGTATCTCATCAAAGGGATTTCTTGCCATTGTTGCCTGGCCAACTCAAATATTCAGCAACATACATGCAAATCAGTTTCTGAGAGTCAAATTCAGTTATATTGTTAGATTTATATCTAACAAATATTTCTAGTGAAGTGATTGTGAATGGGTAAATACCTGATTTAATTGTTTATTCCTGAAATTGGGTAATATTGTCTTTGTAACAAAAAAATAATAAAGCAAACAAAAAGTATAAATAAAAGGAAAAACTGTAAGAATAAATGACAGCAATTTTAAGTAATAAGAGTCTTATTGCCATCCATTAGGTTTACTCATTAGTGACTGATGATTTTTTTTCATGAAATTGGAATAGCTGGTCAGAGTCCAGAACATCTCTAGCTGGTAGTTCCAGGGCCGGTTTTCACAATTCACTGTAGCATATTCAAAATCACTCAGGATCGAACTATTCTCAAGCAGTCTACATAATGAAAACAATGTACATATAACAAATTCAATGTAAATAATCATATTTGACATGACAGATAATACAGCAGTACATCAGAAGGACATTAACTGGATGCCATGTTAAAAAAAATTCCAAACACACTCACTTGAAAATGTGTTCTATGGAAACATGTAGAATGCAATCTGCAGTATCTATGGCCTGAATGTTATACCTCAAAGCACTCACTTCAAAGTGTTTTACATGAACAAAAACATACATATTATCTATATACCTGCCAAACAATTGAGATACTACAGGTTGAGTATCCGTTGTCTGAAATTGTAAAATCTGAAATAGTCCAAAATTATCATGGGCAGCTGAGATAGTGAGACTTTTGCTTTCTGACAGTTCAATGTGCACAAACCTTTCCATGTACTAAATTATTAAAAAATATTGTATTAAGTTACTTTCTGACTGTGTAAATAATATGCACATGAAACAGAATTTTGTGTTTAGACTTGATTTCAATCTTCAAGATGTTTCATTAAGTGCACATATGCAAAAACAGGTATTCAAAATCCTCCCCCCCCCCAATCCAAAAATCCATAACACTTCTACTCCCAGGCATTTCAGATAAAGGATTCTCAACCAGTACAAGAAATATGTGGGAAACATTTCTTGTATGTGCAGACAGTCATGAAAAACATTCTTCATACAAAATGATGTACATGCTGAGGTTTGATTGACAGGCATGTACACACAGAACTTCTACCCCCTGTCTATCTATAAAATTAGTGAATATTTCTGAATCAGTATGTTTAAAATTAGGATGTAAAGATATAAATCTGTTCTGATCCATTGAATGGAAGGAAAAGCTAATAGTCAACAGATAGCAACTGATTCCTATGGTCTGTTTTTCTAGTGCCACAAGGTAAGTGTTGCAAGCTGCAATGACAGGGCAGGGGTGCTCTACTGATGCATTTGTAATCAGAGGTCATAAAACTTGTGTATATGAATGGCAGAAATTGTTTATGATGGGAGGTGCAACACTGAGTATCATTATTCTAGTGCCACAAGATCTATTATTTCATAATTCGTCTCAATAGGACTATTGATTTGGTGTGAAGGTCGTAAATTCCCTCACAAACCTGACTAAACATTAAGGTGGTCCTCTTAAAACTTATCACTTTGTTCAATAATCATAGGGACAGGGCTTTTTTAATTAAGAAATTTTGTGTGCAGAGAAATTCAACTTATAGGATTTTTTTGGGAAGTGAGCTACATCCTTAAAATTTACTGAAGTAATTAATATATTTTCTTCCTAGTTTTAATCTCTGCAAAAAAAATAGGTTATTTTCTCCTGCTCCTGCACACTTTAGTCATTATATTCTGATTTCTTTTAATTATTTATCTGTTAAACTACTCTGTGCATATAAACACTAAAGTGCAGGAGTTGAAAGATGGATCTGTCCTGTGGATCTCAGGAGCCGAGCAGAATGATACTTGATTGAATCATTGGGTCTAACATTAGCTCGACTAACAATTAGTTAATCTGTTGTTATTGATAGCACAAGAAGAGCAAACTAGTCTGAACAGGAGCAGAAGCTTGCGACAAGATGTTGGCTTACATCTGTTTGTTAGTCCCAACTGAGGTAGAGTTGTTGATTCAATGGAACACACATAAATATTGCTTTATTAAACTTGTGTTGATTTTTCTTTGTGTTTGTGTACAGAGTTGCCTGTCAAATTATGTTGATCCCATGGATTTCACAAGCTTTTATCAGTCAAGGAATGGTCAGAGGTGTTTTCGCTAGTTCCTTATTCTAAGTTCTCATCTACACTGCCAAATAATGCAGTTTGAAACTGCATCATATGACCAGTGTGGTCTCATATAATGCAATGTACATGAAATGTACATGTAGCAAAATACAGCAATGTAAATGGGACCTGCAATATACCCTACAGCTCCTGAGATGGGTTCCTTCCTCTCACATCTAGCTACTAACTAAGGCTGATCTTGCTTCGCTTTCAAATCAGATAGGTTCTGACTGTGACTTGCAATTTTTTTAGGCCATTCTACAGTCATTCTCTCCTTTCTACTTAAATTATATTTATCATGGAACTATATTTTTAATGCCACTAATCATTTAGATTTTAGTTGGAATAGGTTTCAAAACAAAGAGCACTGAGCTATTTGTTTTAAAGGCAGCTCCTAAATGAAAAGACTTTCTTGGGAAAGGTCCTGGTTGTAGTATGAACAAAAATATTGGAATTAAACTAAATTTTCCCCCACCTCTAAAAGCCTCCAAATTGTGGTTATTTTTTTACCTTATTTTTTCCATTTATAAACAATAGGAAGTTTAATGATTTTACCCCTGGTATCTAAATACATTTATTTCTTATACACTTTATATATTTCAGAACACATACAAAGTGACTGAGTGGTTATACTGGAAAGCTAGTCAATAACATGGAGGTCTTCTACTTATTTATATCATTAGAGAAAACTCATTGTGCTCAGCAGGATGGAAGAGAAACAATTTCCCCTAATCCTGACTTCTGGGGTGGAAGGGAGGGCTTTAGAGGTACAACAGAATAACAGTGATCTTTTGAGTGTTTTGTATAGAATCTAAATAAATCAACATATATGTTCACACACTTCAGAAAACAGCATGTAAACTGAAAATGAAATGTGATATAAATGGAATAGCTGGGTTAAATTCTTACAAGCTAGCTGTTAGTTAAACATTTTCTGATACCATTCTAAATGCTTCATATATTTGTTTGACTAAGCATTTAAACATTCTCAAACAAACAGCCTGATTCACAGTTCTTGGTGCGTTAGTACCAGCGCTGGTCTCATTGCAGGGGCAAGCTGTTATATGATGTCCAAAAAGAAGTTAGTTTGATTCCATTTACTCCCTGGCTGATTATTCACGACAGAAACTTATTTAGTGATAAACAGAGGGATGTGTACAACCTTTGCTGTTTTATATATATTTGTACATACCTAAACAGCAGTGTAGGAATTAAACAGCAGAGTGCATTGGGTTCTGCTATTAAAAAATCTCACTGCAACTCTGCCACAAATATATGGTCTGTCATAATCTTAATATGTATAAATGCTTCTGTCGTCGTTAGTACCTTAAAAACAGAAAACCTACTGGGCCAATATCCACCAAATTTGGTAGCAAAACATCTCACAATGCAAGGTGTGACCAAAAATATTTTTTTAAAAAAATATAAAAAGAACAAAAAAGAACTTACAGATCCTAAATAATTAAAATACCTTACAAGAGGAGGATGGAGGAAGTTTCCGCACATTGCACACTGGGAGTTGGAGTTCTTGCCCCCCCCCCAGCTGGTCTTTAAACCAATGGGCCTGAAGGACTCCATTTCCAGCCTGCCCTGCACCGAAAGTGGGTGGTGCATGTGCAGTGCTCCCTGCCTGGCTCCCGCTAGCACATCGCTGCCGCTGCTGGCTGAGAAATAGGGAGGGAAGAACAAAAGGAGAGAAAGATAATAAAGGAGGAAGAGGGGGGTTGGAAATGGAGGAGGAGGAAGACAAGGAGGGCGGAAGAAACTGGGGAGGGGATGCAAGCGGCGGGGAGGGGGAAAAACAGAAGGAGAAGGGAGGCTCACCGTCTTCGGCGAAGCCGGGGGCTCAATTTGTTGCTCAGGCCAGTCTCCCTCTTGCCTGCATCGGCCTGAGTGAGGCCTAGCCATGAAGTCAGGGAGATGGAGTTCCAAGCGTAGGCCTGAAAGGTGCAGCAGGAGTGGGGGGGGGGGTGCTGCTCTGTGTTTGTTTCTTCTCTCCACTTCCTTTGCATCTCCATTTGGGCAAGGAGGAAAGGGCGCCACTCTGGGTCATCTCTCTGTTCCCAAGGCATGGACCCAGCAGCCCCCGTGGCGCTTCCCCGTGAAAAGACTCCAGCCTCTCTTTTTGTGGGAAAGAAAGCAGGGTACATCTACACCAGGCATAGGCAAACTTGAGCCCTCCAGGTGTTTGGGATTCCTCACAGCCTCAGGCCCTTTCCTTTTCCCTTTCCTTTTTCCCTTTAAGCAGCTGAGGCTGTTAGGAACTGTGGGAATTGAAGTCCAAAACACCTGGAGGGCCTGCAATGGGAATTCCAGACAGGAAAGAATAAGAGCCAGCAAACACTTCCAAATACAGGATTCCCCCAGGCAGTAAGCAGCCAGACATTGAAGCTGCAAGGCTAGAAAGAAAGAGGTACCAAAGGAAGAAAGAAGAGAAAAAGGAAAAAGAAAAAAGGGGTGGAAGGCAGAAAAGGGGTAAAGAAGGAAGGAGAAAAGGAAATTAAAAAGGAAGGAAACGGAGAAAAGGAAGGAGAGAAGGGAAGGAGAGAAAAGGAAGGAGAGAAGGAAGGATGGAACCAAAGAGTGAAGGAAGGAATAAAGAAAGGAAGAAAGGAAAGAGGAAGAGAAAGAAAAGGAGGGCAAGGAATGGGTAGGTACCCCCATTTCATAATAATCTAGATAGCTTCCTCTACTTCAAAAATTCTTACTATAGGCCACAGCAACACGTGGCAGGGCATGGCTAGTCAGACATATAGGAGAATTTGAAATTGTGATACTATATCCCACAATCTTTATTTTAAAACTTCCAGCTAGGCTTGTTAGGATAAAACAGAGTAACCTTCTGTACACCTGAAGGAAACCTGGGATATCCTTGCAAAAGAAAGAGATCTACACTTAAGAATCCTTCTATTCATTCAGTGTGAATCAGACTGTAAGTTATTATTTGTTGAGATGCTTTAAATATACTTTGCTTAAATAAAGTGGATGTTTATGGCCAAACATCTGTTTAAAATTCAAGCTTAAAATGGAGATCATATACACAGCAAAATGTTATAATACATAGTGATCTATAGGTTTTATAGTAGCCTCTTGGCTGTGATTCTGAATTCTTTGTAGGCTTAAAACATTGCACCATTTTGAAATAAAGTAACACATACATACAAGCACACATATAAATACACACAGCAAATGATAAACAGCAGTCAGACTTGTTTGGAAGAAAACAAATGGAATGTAAGTGATGAAAAATTAAGAGCCATATATTTGTTTACTTACCTTTAGTCTGTCTTTTACACCCTAGTTGTGTTGTACTCAGATTCATGTTTGTTTAGAGACCCAATGAGGCAGAACCTGGAATGTTATGGCTATTTCATTCAACATAATAATGTTCACATAGAAAAAAAGAAATATATGCATATACATTCTTAATTGAAAGTATACCTTAGAAACCTGATCAAATCGATCCAAGACACTTAAAACTGGCATGCAGGTAGAGAAAAATAATGTTCTTTTTAGCACAACCAATCCTTAAAGTAACTGTTCTCAGGCTCCATTTTAAGTCAATGGGGCTACTGACAGATAACTTTAAGGGTCTGGTGTCTCAAGTGGCTTATATGTACAAAATTGAAACATGGGGCATGTAAAGAGAATAACAAATCACATAGAGATAGAAAACATGCATATGAAACACAAATCTCTTTAAAAGGTTCTGATTTCAAATACCTTGTATGCAAGTGCTTTTGTTTCTGTGGTTAGTTGCAGACTTTTAAACCATTCTTATTTACAGGCATTCAAGATGCAATACATAGCAAAAGATGTTCCAGGTCAATAGATAAAACAGAAATCATGCCGGACTTGAATTAGGAAAGTTATTCTCTACTACACTGTTTCCCATAAACTTTTTAAAGATAAAATCAAGCTAAAGCAATATAAAAATTATGCTGTAGTCTAGATGACAAATAATTTGGACAAGCAGCAATTATATGATCAGCAATAGAAATCTTAATGTAGTACTTTGAAAGATTGATATTGGCTGTATTAAAAAGCTGTTTTTCATGGTAAAAGATTGGTTTCTCTCACTGATATATTCTGAATCAAACATTGTTTCTGTGATTTTGGAGTACTTACACTTTTCAACTATATTGAAGCCATGTTTATATTGCTTTTCCCAAGACAATTTCCCTTTTTATGCAAAATAGTCTATGTACAATAAAATATACCTGTCTTTTCTTTCATGTGTATGCGTGTGCATATACATACAATTTAAATGATTAAAAAAAAATAATATAGAGCTTTTGATAAAAGACAGAAGACCAAGCTAAATATTATATAGAAGATTGATATTTAGGAACTCTTACTTAAAAACAAAAGTGACTTAGTGGCCGTTAACAGATGTTTAACTCTTTCTTGATCTTTCTCTAATCTACATTATTCTATCCGAAAGCAGCTATTGAATTTGGTTGGAAGAAGAACCATTCTCTATATCACATCAATAGCTGCTTCAGAATGGTAGAAACTAGTTCAGGGAGGGGACAAGCTAAGCATAAATACTTGATTTTCAAAGGAGCAGTATAGTTCCAATTTTTTTCTAGTTAGTGAAATAAACTTATTAAAAACCATTAGTAATGTGGGTGAGCCTAATTGTAGATTTTATATGGTCCCATTTAATTTAGCCCAAAAAGGAAAAATGGAAAAACCGAAAGACCTATTTGTACAATATATGTCAATTTGACTAATAAACAATTGATAAATATAGAAATGACTTTCAATAATAGCTTTGTATTTTTTGCAAGATATGCCTTTTACTTTCTTACTTCCATTTGGTGGTAGCCTCCAAACCCTCACCTTTCCTTAGGATCAATTTTGGGGCATATGTCCATGCCACAAACTATGTAAATGCATCTTAGGTAGAGAAATAATGTAAATAACTGATATAAGATGATCTGAACTCTAAATGGAAGTATAAATTAGAGAACAGAAAGAGAGAAATGTGGGATTGAACCCAGTCCTTACACAACAGTCTTCATCAAAAATCTATTGATACTGACCGCTGGACAGCTTTATCGTGTCTGGACAGCCTGTGACTCGTGGTTGGTACCTCTTCGATTTCATCGATCTCACACGCATCGGCTGCATCTTGTGAATAGCTATGTTTCATGACAAGGATATTTCTTCGGTTCATGGGTTGGATCAGGGGCTTTACAGGCTGAGGTTGAATTTCTGTCAAGATAGGCGTATCTCTTGTGCTGAGGTTACTACGGCTGCCCTTAGTGCTAGATAACTGTGATCCACAGTGATGGTCATGAATGCATTTTGAAGATGATCTACGCAGTTTATGATAATTTTCAAAATCATCTGCAACATCTGCAAGGTCCGCTGTAGCCCCTGTCCCTCTAAGAGTGCATAACTCATAGTGAGGAGGCTCAAACACCTCCTGGAATACTGTTTGATCAAAGTCTGCTTTCCTCTGGACAAATCTTTTACGAGGCTGTTTGACTTGTACTATAACAGAGATAATGATAAGGAGAACCACAATACAACAGGTTACCCCAATTACTGTCCCACTGGTATTGGTAAGCTGGTCCAACAGGTTGGCTTTTCTTTTCTCTGTAGAATGCAGGAGAAGGAAATAAAACAGACAAACAGTAGAATTAATATACATCAAAACAAAAAGTACCAATGTTCCTTTTGTTAATTATCACCAACACATTGCAATTCGCGTTAATATAAAGGAGACTAGCTGAAAGAAAAACTTAAAATGACACAAATGGTGAAGATACAAGTTAAACCAGTCTATGGAACACTGACAAAATTATTTTTCAAAACGATGTGCAATGGCTTTCTTTTTAAGATGGTGGTGTGACTGGTCTAGGAATTCTGCTGTTCCCAAACGAGTGTCTTCCTGAGAACCCTTACGGGAGCCGGAAGATCAGCCTGGCACTATTAATAGCCAGGAAAGATATTCAAACTCCTTAATCAATAGAAGCTGTTCAGAAGAAGCAGCAAGACCCACAGATTCCCCCTGTGGGAGTGTGTGAGGTTATAGTCTCTCAAAAAAGACAGTGCTCATTAGACAGGAGATGAATGCACACACGATCACAAGTGGCTGTTCTTATCAGTTACAAATGCTAGCCAATCCAACTATGTTTTATTTTGTTTGTTTTTATTTCTATTTTATTTCCTTTCCCATACCCTTGGAGTTAATTGCAACAAAGAAATAAGGAACAAAGAAAAGCAAGGATACCTACGCCGCTGGATGGAGGAGGGAAGAAAGAATCTAACTGAATTCTGAACTACAGAGGCTGGCAAGTACATTAAATGAAAGGATCTAATGAGTTATGCTTTTGAAACAAAGTCATTGGAAAGACAGCTGAAGTGAAGACAGATTAAACAAAGTGATAAGATCATTTTGAAATGAAACTAACAAGCATATTAAGAAAGAAAGAAAGAAAGAAAGAAAGAAAGAAAGAAAGAAAGGGGAGAAAAGAAGTGGATTTCTGTTGAAGATGTGAGAAAAAAGAAAAAAGTTTCAAAGGAAATATGAAGTACTTTTCTTTCCTTAAAAAGCAACAAATGATTTATAAATTTTGCTCAGCTGTGATTGCAGGTTGCCAGACTGAAGAAGGGGGAGTGGAAGAATCCAGAGAAATTTGATCTTGGTAAAAGTGCAGCCAAAACATTCCACACTGCTCTATGCTTCTCAGAAATGATTGTTTTCTTTAACAGTCAAATAGCAGAAAGAAGGTGACACCCTGTTGTCAAGTGGATTAAGTCATATAGTGTTTTAAATAACCCAAATAAATAATGACGAATAAAGGAACAAAAGAAGGCAGCCAAAAGCAAATTAGGCTGTGAATTGAGAAATTGATTGAATCTGTGGATAGAGTTAATAAAATAGTTTTGAACGACTACTGATAGACTACAGGACTTTGGCTAAAAATAAATATCAATAAGAATAGGAACCTTACATGAGACTGATTAAGAATTAAACGAGATAGCTATAGCAGGATTTATTGACCAAAAATACGAATATTGTCTTTAAGCTACATAGTGTGTTGTCTGAATCTCTACATTTAAGAACCAGGGACAATAGTTAGAATAACACCTTTTTAATTAGAACTGGTATGCTTATATAGAAATACAAATTTTATGTAATATATCTACTCAACACCTAAGAGATTTTGAAATGTGAAGATTTAACATTTCTTAAATATATTAGAGATAAGTACATAAAAATATAAGTGATGCGTAGTGTGTAATATTAAGGGGAGGAGAATGGTAGTCATAACAATATTTAGCAAATTTTGCTTATACAATATTAACTTACTAACAGACTACCTTGAACTTTTAGATTTCTTAGGTAATAATTAGATAAAGATAAAAAAGAAACAATCTGACAAGAATAATCAAGATGAATGTTTACAGAAGACTCGAAGAAATAACCTTATGAGAAAACAAAAGAAGACATTAGAAGAAATGACTATCAGATTTAAAACTAACTGATAATATCACCCATCTCTTTATTATAGAGGACATATATGAACTTTTTAAATAACTTTTAAATACCGTAAGTAATGAAAGTAAGTGTAATGGAAATGAAAAACTGGATGTAATAATCATAACTATGTACATTATCTTTTTTTCCCTACCTCCGGATCCCTCCCCTGTGAAATATTAGATTTTGGTCAAGGCTTAATTCACTAACAATAAGTCCACTATCCACACCTCCCCTTTCTTTTGCCCCAACGTCTATATCCTGCCCCCTTATATGGTATGTATGTATGTGTGTGTATGCACAGAAAACCCTATGTGCAATATGTGCAACTTCAGACCTAAGCCACCCTGTGTCTCCTCTTACTACGCTGTGACATGTAAATTTTTAAATGTTTTAATTGTTTTATTGTAGGGCTGCATGTTTGTTCCACGCTGCCCATTTCATGTGAAAAGCCTGCTAGGTGCAAATAATAAATAAATAAATAAATAAATAGCAACGGGAGAAATACCCCCTACCTACAAAGAGCAATTTCCCAAACTGTATTTGGTGGAAGTGGTAACTCCCCTTTCCAGATATTTTTGGAACAATACTTTCAGCCTAAACAACTTCACTTTGGTTCAAGGAATACAGTTTTCCTAACAATATTGCCTAGAGTAAAATAAAAGCCCAGATAGAATCTTCGTCCTGTTTTTTTCCTCAAGCATGCCATTAAACATTCCAAGAAAATCAGAAAAGAAATGAATATTATTAAATTGTGCTATAAACTACCACCAGCTCCAACCTTTCCAAAACCAAGGAAAGAAAGTTAAACACATTTGCCATACCATGTATAAGTCAACCTCATGTTGGTTTTCGGGCAACATTGTGGATTTTCATGTGACCTGTGGGTAAGTCATGCACCATTCTGTGAAGGGAAATGACGCAAAGAGGGGGGTGGACCTGCCATGGCCACCACAACTATTTGTCAACCCAGGCATTCAAAAAGCCCAAAAGCAATGCAATGGTGGGGAGGCTATAGGGGAAGGGTGTTTCTTTTGGATTCTCATAGGATTGATTTTGACTTTTGCCATTTACAAAGAAGAAAGTGGTTTTTTAAAGTGGTAACATACAGTACTCGCATAGACCCGTGGATAAGTCAACCCAGGTTTTTCAGGTTAATATTTTGACCAGAATTTCAAGATTTATACATGGGTATGTAAGGGACCGTCTGGTGCTGCCTTCTTTACTTGATCTTGTCATGAGCACAGGACATTAGATTTCATGGGAAGCCATGCTCAGAAATAAAATGGATATGGTATGGCATCTCAGAATGTCCATAACAGATCCTGCATTGCCTTTTTTGGAGTCTGAAACAATGACTTCCAAGTTTTATTGTTCATAACAGATTAACCAATTGGTGAACCAGCATCAGTTTATGGAGTTTAAGTAGAAATTCTTCTACCTCCTTGAAACTCATCTCAACTCTAAACATTAATGATTTATTTGAAATTATGAATGCTAGATAACATTTAGCTGACTAAGGAGGAACAGCAGACTTATTAGAAATATGCTCACCCAAAATGGAAAAAAATACATTCCCTGTAGGTCATTACTTACCCTTTTACTCTAAGAAGCAGTTTAAGGTTCATGAATATAAATCTGTAGTGCATCACTGCTCTACAGCCAGAGAACAATCTTCTCAGGCTCCTTGTCACAGCTGTTCATTCTGGTAGCATACATTTTCCTTGCTGTGCTCCAGTGGTCATGTGATTATCACTATATGCAGAACTGATTCCCAAGTCTTGCCAAGACTTGTTCTAAAATAGCACCACTACTTAGTAAAGTGAAAAATCTGGCAAAACATATGGTTCTTCAACAGATTTCAAAAGATTCTTATTGCAGGTGTCCCTCAGAGAGAGAAAGAATTGGGGATATCATTTTTTCTTTTTTTCTTCTTCTCCTCAAAGACATCAGCAAGTACATTACAAAAATGGCATGGCATTTTGCATCTAAAATAGCACTTTCTGCATTGGAAATAACATTTCCCTACAGATATGAACTGGATTTTCTGTGCGAAATAGACTGAATTATCTTTATGGAATAGGCTATGCATAAAAATTTCTTCAAAGAAAAATGTTTTCTGCACAAAAAAACAATGTGTGCCTTTTGTAATTCCAATGGCAAAAAATCTTATGTTTTTTTTAAGGAAAAAAGACAATTATTAATGTTTCCCCCACCCCTAGAAGGAAACAATGGTGTGGAGAAGAGGGCTCTAGCAAAAAGGCTATAAAGTTAACGGGGAAGCATTGGGATTCCATGTATCTTATAACCTTTGATACCTTTGGAGTTTCTTCTCATATGGGGACCTGGGAAATGCTATCTTACTGGTTACTGTGGAAGGTTCTACATGATCAGTAATTCCATGGATAGTCAATTAGATAGATGCATAGCCCTTTGACTTGCATGACTGGGGAGAGATCTTTCCACCTCAATTCATGAATAGTTCTTCATTTATTGCTAGAAATCTCATTCAAACAATTTTTAAAAACATTAAAATAACTAAACTAAATTCCTCTGTAATCTAGTATCTATGTTGGAAAGTGTGTTGTAATATTCAAAAGCTCATAATGATGCAGGCATTCATATTATTTCAGTAATAAATGTTAAGAAATGCATTCATATTAGTCCCGTCCCCCCCAGAATATTACTAAAGAATAAAGAACAGGTTTTTAGCAATGTGTGACAAGTTTGCAAGATCTACTGAAACTTTCAAAACTCTCAGTGCATATACATGCATATCTCTCCCCCACCCCACCCGTTTAGCTCCCTCCCCAGTGCTTTGATCCTCCTCCTATCAGTCCCCCCGGTTCCATACCTGTTACATTAACTTGTGTTTTTAAACTGTGATTTTAAACTGTTTTCTAATCTGTTTTTTAAATAACTGCCTCACTGGGGAGCTGTGTTTCCACTTCCCAGGGCACTTGTGCCCTGCTTTATGCTACTCAGTGACCGTAATAAAGCTTTGTATTGTAAGTTTAAGTCTTGATGAATGTGCTCAAGCATGCAAACACACATTCACAGAACCTAGTCTGATAAAGAGTTCTGAAAACCCAAAAGATTGCACATTTTGTTACATTTTAATTGGCTTTAATAAAGGTATTAGCCAATTTGCATATATTTTATATGCTTCCACCTCACTGTTGTAATATTTTTCCTTTGGTTTTCCCCTTCTTCTTATTGTGCCAAAGAACAGTAAAACACCTAAGGAGCAATGCTAAATTCAACCAAAGGGGATGGGCTGTGGCTTGACTACGGAAGTAGAAGAGAAGGATTTGGTGGTATTATTGCCTCTGTCTATTTAATACGTATGAGAGACTTTAAGAAATGCGGTAATTACATGAATATGAAACTATTTGAATAAATGCCTGGATTTAGTGAAATATAAATAAATACATATATAAAAATAAAATGGGATAAATGATAAGTCTACCTGCATAAATAATGCATCTTCAGCTCTATATTTTCAATGCTTTCGTTGAAAAGGAATATATTTTTCACCTAAAATGTAAAGGCTCTCTAAATGGCTTTTCAGCAAATTGAACCGCAAGGCTCTCATTTCATTTGTGTCACATTGGATACAATATCATGTACCATAAAATGTTTTCAATTTGAGAAGGGAAGCAAGCCTGAAAATGGCAGGATGCTTTCTTGTCCCTGTAGAAAAGCTAAAAATATCTATGTCTGGCCATAGTAAAATTAGTTTAGTAGAAGAATGCCTAAGGGTAGAGAGTCAATGCAACTCTAAATAGTGAACAGAAAAAATTGTTATCACTCAGTATGCTTAATATGTTGGGAAACAAACCACAAGAACTGTCTAAGTGGGAAAATGTAGAAAGGAAATTATTTATTTGTGAAATTTTAGAGCATTTAGGAAATATTGATATAGGGAAAAATATTTCCTCTTCCCATTATCCATGAGGTCATTTAAACTAGCCCAAGAGGAGGAAAGGGGAGAAAATGGAGATGAACTTTTTCTCTTGTAGTCTCTTTAAAAACTGAAAATTGCAAAGCGAAGTATATTGAGAACAGAAAACATGTTTTCGACAAAAACAGGAACTCACATTTGCTTTTACTGAGGAGATTTGAGGTACAGGAACATGATTCATTCCTGGAATAAACATGCAAGATTCTCCTAGGAATAGAAATTCTGGTTGCAAAGTTTTCTTGTGGAAGCATATACAGGAAGAGTTTTATGTAAGCATGTTTCCTAATTCAGTGTGTGGACATTGTGGGAGCAAAGGCAGTGAGTGTGAAACTTTGAAAATGGGCCCCATACGTATTTGTTATGTCTCTGTCAACATCTATGTAACATATGGTGAGGTATCAGTCAACTAGAACTCAGAATTTGAGATACTGGGATTGTAGGGCTGAAAGTAAACATGACAACAGAATTTCTGAATATACAAATGAACAACAACAGTCATTCAGATACATGAAAGAAACATTGTGTTTAAATAAATACAAAATATTGTTGTCCCATGGTGATATTTTAGATTTTAACAAATCTATTCTTCGTTTCATCCCATCTGGATTACTGTAAAATGTTCTATGTGGGGCTGCCTCTGAAGAGTGCTTGGAAATTTCAGCTCATCCAAAGGATGCTTCCAGCTTGCTAACTGGGGCTGGTCTTACAAGAGCTGACCCCCCCCCCCCCCTGGTTACAGCAGCTCCACTGGCAGCCAGCCTGTTTCAGGCCACAATTCAAAGTACAGGCTATGACCTTTAAAACCATAGATGGCTCATGCCCAGGCTATTTGGCTGGCTGCATCTCCTTGTATGAACCAGCCTGGCCCTGAGATCTTCAGAGAGGTCTTTCTCTCAGCCCCACCCACATCTCAAGCTTGGTTGGTAGTAACGAGAGAGAGGGCCTTCTTGGTGGTTGCTCCTCAACTCTGGAACTCCCTGCCCAGGGAAGCCAGAATGGCCTGCTCCCTGCTGCCCTTGCAGTGGCAGGCTAAAATCCTTTTACTCAGGCAGGCTATTAAAGATGAAAAGATCAAGTAAGGGGGTACTATGGCATTAACTTTGAATATGCATTGAATATGTTTGAATGATTTTGAACTGAATTTTAACTATTATTTATATTTATGGTAGACTTTGACCCTTGTTTCGTGTATCAGTTTCTTGTATCAGTTTGTTATAATAAAATCATCTGGATCTAGATGATCAGGTTTTAATGTAGTCTGTAAAAAAATGTTTGTTCTCAGACAAGAATAAAAGAAGTGAGTTTTTGCTGTTTTGGAGTATTATTTTATCATAAAAAGCAGGCAGCTTTATACATATTACTCACATGCAAATGTAAGCTATACTCACAATATGAAGACACATGTTTCCTCATAATCCAGTTACTAGTCATAGCCACAATGTATTGAAGTTCCAACTCAATTTTAAATTTTTCCCTCCTCCTCATCTCACTCTCTTCTTTTAAATGCATATACCATGCATGGAAATTCAAGGTGCAGTGAAATACACATTGATGTATTTATTCATCATTGGAAGTCAGTCAAAAACTGCAGACAGTCTCTCTCTCTCTCTCTCTCTCTCTCTCTCTCTCTCTCTCTCACACACACACACACGTAATAGAAATGGATTATTGTTCTGAATGGTTAGGTATTACTTGACAATGACAATAATAGGGCAATGAAAGAAATAACCCAACCTTTTAAAAATTCAATTTCCATAGATCTATATTTACCTTTGCAGTGGTTTTCATCCCATGGATACACACAATTCTGAAGTCCATTGCAGACCAATGTATTATTAATACACATATTACTATGGCAAAAGAATGTATTGGCTTCACAGGGGGCTAAAAGAAGAGAGAGAAAATGTATCAGCAGTAGCCCAAAATGTATTTCTATGGCCTACCAGAAGCAACAAGGCAATTAGACAATCTAACATAATCAAACAATGTTTTCTTTCTTCTATTTTTAACCCATAAAACTGTAAACATTGAAAGCATATCAAGAAGTCCAGAGAAAACTCAGAATATGATCAACACTCTGTTTAACCTTTTCTGGCAATATTGATGGTGATGGAGATGAAGATGGTGATGAGTAAATTAAGTATGAACATGCAGGTTTATTTTGCATGATTTATACATTTTGGGATATAGCTTTTCTTAGAATAGGACTTTGCTTCTTCTTCATATTATTCAGAGTCCAGAACTAATACTTCAAGTAAGATTGCCAACAAATTGTAGAGATGATCATATTGGAATATACATGATACTCTACCACCAGAACCATGGGCACATAGGGAAAAAACTGGTTGTGGTAAAAATGAATTTAATTATATGCAACTCCACATGCAGCTGGCCCTACATTTATTGATCTAATAAAGTGATGACTAGCTCTTACAGCTATTGCACTAACTTCGTTAATAAACCACACATACACAGAGCAGTAAACATGACTCAACTACATCTCTGTTCCTGTGATTCTGGACACAGAAACTACTGAACATGTACTTCTCTAGTGCCTGATTTACAGAGACATTCGAACTAGACTCATCTCGCCATTGCTATATAAACGCCCCAACCGCTCAGTACAATTTTACACCACCCTGTTGCTTTCATATATCAACTCTGTTATAATCTATAATATTACCAAGTTTTGTGTGGCAGTGCTGAAAATCTGCTGGGTGGTGACTGGTACCACAAGTTAGCACTCTAACTTATCAATAAATTCAAACTATAGGTATTTAGTGCTCCAACCCCCTAGTACCCTAGACCTGTGCCTGCCTATACCCCTACTCCTTGTGCTCCCTCATACTCCCTAAATGCCCCTAATCCTCCCTCCAGATTTTCTTCCCTTTTCATTTCCTTCTAGTCTTTATTTTCTAAATAGTATTTTGTGTTTTAGCCCTTCAGTATACCCCTGTATTCTAACTTTTAGCCTAGACTCTAATGATTTTAATGTATAATGCTTTTATGAGACTGTACCCCACTCACTTTATGCTGGTGTACAACCATCACAAAGATGTGTTTGTTTGACTCAACTACCATATATATATTCAGGTACAAATTGTCATCAGGAATATGCTGAAGGCAAGTTTTGTGTCCAAAATTATGGATTTTGATATGACCCATAGATAAATTGAGGATCATTCCGCAGAGAGGAAAAAATGCCAGAATCACCTCAGGAGGCTAACTGCTCCTTGTAGCAGCCAATATTTTCTCACCTAGGCATTCAAAAGGACCAGACGTAGTAAAGAGAGCAGAAAAGGGTGGTGCTTAGTTTAGGTTCTCCCAGGATGGATTAAGCTCTTGACTTTTACCATGCTACTCAAAAGTAGGTTATTATTCCTTTGTTAATGAGAGATAAGGTACAGTTTTTACAATGACCTTTGGATAATTCAACCCAGGTTTCTGGGGTGAAACTTTAAATTAAAATGTTTAGACTTATACATGAGTATATACATTATTTTTCATGATCTACTTATGGATCTGTTAAAAGAGGAACACGTTATTATCAAGGGGAATTGGCAACTACTGTAGGCATGAGGGGGGGGGGAACTAATACAGTATAATATACTAGATCTGAAAATGTGTATTTCGACTTTGACTTCACTAGAAAACAATGCTGTGGCTGAAAACTAAGGGCCCTTCCACACAGGCCCAAAACCCATGATGGGTTGTGGATTACTCCAGAATAATAATAAAAAACTCCTCAACAGATCCGGACCTTACTACAAGGTCTGGATCTATTGAGGTGTTAGGCCTGTGGGGATTGATCCTTCCATGATCCTGAGGTCTAAGCTCCACTGCCATCCTAGTTCTTCAGACTGAAGGAGCAGATGGCACTCCCCTCTCGAATCTCCACTTTCCCTTGTAAATTACCCGGGGGTGCCTGGCTACATTCTCAAACCTGGCTATATCATCAGGACCCTCAGAAAAAAACTCCCAAAACATCAAAATGACTCACAAGGAACTTTGGAGAGAAGAGGGGAATTTTACAGGTAAAACCCAGGGGGCTGAACCTCTATTCAACCCAGGAGGACATGTTCTAAGAATAACTGAAGTCTGGGCCCAATGATTTCTTACATGATTAATGCCTGTCTGCAAGGAACCTAAGGTCAAAGCAAGGAGATCAATCATTCATCACAAAGAACATTTCAGTGGAATGTTCAAGCATATATACTTCTTTAAAATAGGCATACAAGAAAGTATAGCTACAATAAGTATGTTTGCCTTTCTGATATTTCACGTACAAGATTTTCACAATCCTTGAGCAGAAAGCAAAGCACAGTAGCCCAAGGCTCACAAACCAGTAGAATCAAGTTGCTAATATCACTAAAGCCCCAGGATGAAAGTATACCCGGAAGGCATCTTCTTCATTTCAGTATTCACAAGCAAACCCAATGTTCTCAATGAGAATTTTACAACTCAGTGGGGATTGTGCCATTTCTGCAAATTCACAGAGTCTAAATTAAGGTTATTCCCCTAGCATAATTATACATTTTTATGTTCACACAGTTAGACTACTACTTGCTTAATTGTACATGCAATCTTAACTGCATTTGAATTAAAAGCATAAGAGGGGAAAAACCCCTATGTATTTTTTTTACAATTGAAGTTGAAACATTTAAAATATTTAAAGCATTTATGTTTCATCCTGTATTCAATTGTGGCAGAAAGTAAATGCAAGAGGCATACATAGTTTTACACCTGAAGATATAGTGTTCTGTGTGTGTGTGTGAAAATATTTCTGTATGTATGTATCTGTATCTATTTTCAAAGATGGCTCCCACTTCCAGAGAGCACTGACTCCCGCCGACAATGGATCTGGACCAAACTTGATACAAACTATGACCTACAGAAAACACTGGCAGGGTTTGGCTATGATTAACTTGGCATGATGGAAGTTGCAGTCACCACACATCCAAAAAAACTCTGTGACCCACATTGATGATTGCTTTGGATCAAACTTGGCACATAAACCCACAATGACCAATAGGAAATACAGGAGAGATTGGTGAGAATATTCCCAGTTTAGGGTTTATTCTGTCAAAAATTCACACATGACATTAGCCAAGAATTATATCCCTAATGTAAATACTTGACAAATGAGTTATTTGGTGGGGAGGGAGATTCTGGGCCATTTCTCCTTACATTATTTATTTATTTATTTATTATTTCGACTTGTTGGTCACCCCTTCCATGTGGCTCGGGGTGACTCACAGAGGTTAAAAACACAATAAAACATAGTAAAACACATCAAGCACAGCAAAAATACATTAAAACACAATAAAATCACTCCAGGAACTAACATCCAATTTAAGAGCTACATAGTAGCGGGTACAGTAGGACCCCCAAATTATTCTTGACCAAATGCCCGCACGAACAGGAAGGTTTTGCAAGCCTTTTGGAAGGCCAACAGATCAGGTAGTGCCCAGATGGTGGGAGGGAGAGCGTTCCACAACGCTGGTGCAACGGCGCTGAAAGCTCTCCTCCGTGTCGAGGTCAAGTGGAGGGTTGTGTGGCTTTTTAAATCACTTTTTTGATACAATTGATTTTTTAATTTTGGAATTATTAATAAAATGTGATCTAAAAGTTGAAAGTATTCATTTATGGCTTTTATGTTTTCTAATTTATTTCTAAATAAATTGGGATAATTATAGAAACAAACTTTCAAATTTCGTACAATGCAGACTATCATATACAATGGACTCAAATATGAATATGAAAGCATTTTTAAAAATCTGAGTCTTTTATGACCATTCATTTGAATTATATATGTAAGAAAAATGTCGAATGTATGTGTTTTACAAGAAATGTGTACATTTTTTAGAGAACACACTATAGTCAATAAGAGAAAATGTGTACTTTTCAAAAATGCATACAAGTTATGTAAATTTTAAAAATGCACTCAGAAATACAAATACAAATCACTGTCATAATTGATATTGTCTTAAAAACATGAAATAATAACACAATGTCATGCTATATGCTAAATATCAAAATGCTAAGATGTACTGGTACAGTAATTTATAGCTTTAGGAATATTTTATAAAACTAAGAAAAAAACTTCTCTTACATAATATGTGATAAATTAAACACAAATTTAGTACATGTTACTTGGAGAATGTTAACATGTTAACAGTAAAAAAATGTTTTAAAAATGGGAAGTGATTTTTTTCCTGCTGTTTGTTAGATCTGCCTTAATAATCATCTTGCAAAAAAGGATTCAAAGGAAAAACTCAAAAAGTATGTTAAATCTAAAACTGAGGAAAACGCATCAAAACAAAACCTCAAAAGTTAACAAAAGGAACTCTTCTACAAGTGGAATGAGTATATAATTAACTGCAAAAATCACAGCATACAACATTTGCTGTATACAATATATAAAGAATATGTTTTTTCTTCAATCACATCTGCATATAAGATACAGCTACAGACCAGCTTAGTCTTCCTTTTTGGGCTGTTCCTACTTACACATATAGTGAAAAGTAAGGTACATAGGGCTGATTTGAATTCTCTTTTTTCTGTGATTTAAGGAAACTTTTCATTTTTTCACAAAAAGAAAGTACAATAGAACAATAACATTTCCAGACTCCTCCAGATAATATGGCTACTGTCCATGCCAATTGAGGGATAATGTGAATTGCAGTCTCAAAAAAGACTTTTTCAAAGTGTAGTTTGATTCATGCAAACGATTGGCATTTCACTTGAGATTGTTAGACAGAAAAAAATAGCGTAGACCTGTGGCTTAGCCTAGTAAAGCAGTTTGTGTGATCCAAGTTTCTGTTGCAAACACTGGCATTGAACACAAGGTGGCAAACTAACCCTAGGATCCAAAGACATATGTCAATTCTCAAAGTATGTATTAACCAGATCACCCTTTTTCCACAAGTGGTTTTTGTTCACATAGACCTCAATGATTAAAGACAAGAATATTAAATAACATCATCCATATAAAATTATGTATAACAGGAAAAATTAAATATTTTTATTTATTTGTGTACATTAGACCATGGGTATGCAGAAATTCCCTCTTTAGTATTTATTCTCATTGCTTTCTTTTTTTAATTTGAATATTGAATGTTTCCATTAATTTTAAACTGCTTTGTTTTAATGCTTTTTATAACCATTCTGAATGTGAGCCCCTTGGAGACTCCATGATTTTTTTAATATCTTTATTACTTAGTCCAAATATCTGCAGTGGCACCATTTTTAGATTTGCCATTTTTCATTGTATTGAAGGACTAAAATCTATTCACACCATTGGTGCAGATAAAACATAATTAGATATACCATAGATCAGCATGTACGATTGATAAAAATATGTTTTAAAAATCATTACAAAATTAGGGGGCAATCACATTTCATTTCTAAAGTGTTTCTAAAGTATAGTTAGTGAAAATTTTGTTACTGTAACAAGAATAACACAATTTTGTTATTATTTTGTTATAGTAATAGTGCACTGGAGAAACTTCAGGGACTCCCTTTCTCCTCATTTTTACAGTAATTTGGGTGAAACTTGCTACAATGGTAGAACACATTAAAACCCGTTAACCCGTTAGGTTTCAGAAAGTTTCACTAATCCATTGGTTTTGGGGGAATTTTCAAAGCTATACAATGATGCAAAATAATAGGGGATCATTCCCTCAACTTTCAGAAATATTCATACATCTGATTTTGGGGAATTTTAAAAAGTTTTGACACGCACATATATATATATATATATATATATATATATATATATATATATAGCCAAAACAGCCTTCTAATGGAATGTCTCTTATATTTACCCATTCTAGATTTTCATAGAATCCTAGAGTTGAACGGGGCCTCCAAGTGCTATCTAGTTCAAATCCCTTCTTTCAGGCAGAAGGGCACCATCAAAACCCTTATGACAGATGGCCATCCAACCTCTAAACTAATTAATATGCATCCCTTGTTGAGTTGGAAGGGACCCCCAAGGTCCATTCATTTAGGGATTTCTTCCCAGCCCAGAGATTTATTTACTTACTAGAAGTATAAGTCAGTCCTCCTCTTTGCAGATTCAACAATTTATTGGAACTCTGGTTGCTGCTATGGAGGGAAAATCCTAATAGCGGCTTTCTGATGTGAGCAGAATTCTGGAAATGTAGTTTAGGGCAGGGCCTTTTGCATTCTCTGCCATAGGGTTCCTTGCCTTCCCAAACTACATTTCCCAGAGTTCTCTGTTTTCTTTCCCAGCAAACTGTGTGCCCTGCTTTCCCTCTCCTAATGGCAAGAGGCAATTAAACTAAAGAAGAAAGGCAGCCTTTCTGGAATTGCTTTGCTTCCGTGTGCTGAAAATGAAACTGACTTTGGGAGGCTTCCGAGATTAACAAAATGCAAATGAAAAGGGATTGGGTAAGTATTGATTCTTAAATTTTTGGTGCAGGCCATGCCCATGTGTCAGATATTGCATCATAAGTACGAATCTAACAAATTTGATACATCTTACAACAACTTACAAAAAATGCACACCCCTACTAGTTATGTTTATATTCATGTGTACTTGTGTATACATCATGTATAAGTCGACTGAAGGGTTTGGTGGAAAAATTATGGATTATTTTTAAATGATCCATGGATAAATTAGGGGTAATTCCAGAGAGGAGTAAGCATCAATATAATCTCAGGGAGCCAGCTGCCCCTGGCCACCACTGCTATTTTTCCACACAGAATTTCAAAAAGACCTTTGCCTTTCTACTCAATGAAGGGAATTGTTTCTTTTTTATCTAAGTTAAGATACAGTCCTAACTTTCATATAAAAAGCAACCATCTCTGAGTTGAGTGGCAAAAGGATTAGTCTATCCCAAGAGACTCTAAAAGAAGCACTGTCTGCTTATATTTATTTATTTACAATTTATTTACTATATTTATATCCCATTTTCTCTCATCCCAAAGTGGACTCAAAGCAGTTTATTTGGCAATTCTTTGAGAGAAAGTGCCAAACAGTTGCCACTGCTGCCCAGGTATTTAAAAAGCCCAGAAGTGGTGCCACAGAAGAGAGATTTAAGAGATGTTTTTTAAGGATCTCACAGAATGAACTTGCTCTTTCATTTTGCTATTTGGCTCAGAGAACGATATGGTTCATTTTTGATAATCATTAAGGTACAGTACTGATACAGTCATGTGGATAAGTCAACCTAGGCTTTGGGGAGGTCAACATTTTGATGAAAACTTCTAGACTTATACATCAGTATACACAGTACATGTACCAAGTTTAAATGGAAGATAAATTACTGGATAGCACTGTCAACCATCCACCTAGGAGCATTCCTGCAATAAGTTTCTTCTGAAATGAGTCCAATAAAAGAATTTTATTGAAGTCATACTTACAGTGTGATAGAATTTACACATTTTTACATTTTATTCCTACTAGGCAGTCATTTATACTTGTCTTCATTTTTATTTTTCATTTTAAGCCTGGTACTCTAATCTATCTGGGTTTTTCTGAATTTTAATTTCCTTCCTATGCAGTGGAAGCACCTTCACAGGCACAAACTATATTATAAAATGTTTGGTTAATGCAGTAAAATACCATTTTAATAAAAGTATTTTAGCTACTTACAGTCAGACATAAGAATTCATATAGAACAATCAAACAAACAGTTAGTTCAAGGGCACTTATTTCTGCTTTCATAAGCCTGCTTTAAATAAATCTGTACAAAACTGTACTCAGAATCACAGAATCAGAGTTGGAAGAGACCACATGGGCCATCTAGTCCAACACCCTGCCATTCAGCAAAACCACAATCAAAGTTCCATTGACAGATGGCCATCCAGCCTCTGTTTAAAATCTTCCACAGAAGGAGCTTCCACCACACTCTGAGGGAGAGAGTTCCACTGCTGAACACCTCTTACTGTCAGGAAGTTCTTTCTAATGTTCAGGTGGTATCTCCTTTCCTGTAATTTGAACCCATTGCTCCAAGTCCTAGTTTCAAGGACAGCAGAAACATCATTAAGTGCCTTCTCTTTTAGTATTCCTGTCCATTGAATCATGCTCAGTGTTTCCTTAAATTTCCTGAAGTCATCTCTCCTAAAGTCTAGAATGCATGTTTTGACTTCTCATAGGGCCCTTCCACACAGCTGAATAAAATCCCACATTTTCTGTTTTGAACTGGAATATATGGCAGTGTGGACTCAGATAGCCCAGTTCAAAGCAGATATTTTGGATTTTCTGCCTTGATATTCTGGGTTATAAGGCTATGTGGAAGGGCCCTTTGTCTCGCCCTTCCTTTGCGTCATAAACTCCTGCATGGTCATTCAGAGCCCTTTCTAATATCTAATGGAGTGTAACAAGGTTGTGTTCTTGCACCAACCCTATTTACAATCTTTTTCGGCATGATGCTCCAAAGGGCCATGGCAGACCTAGAAGAAAAAGACGGCATATATATACGCTACCGTACTGACGGCAGCTTGTTCAACTTAAGCTGTCTGAAGGCTCGCATTAAGACTCTAAACTATCTAGTCCGTGAGCTGCTTTTTGCCGATGAAGCTGCCCTTGTTGCCCATACAGAAGCAGCTCTCCAGCGCCTAACATCCTGTTTTGCAACAGCTGCAGAGCTGTTTGAGCTGGAAGCCAGCCCGCACCACAGGAAGAACACAATCATCCACATGTTAGCATAGGCAAATCTGTGCTTAAGTCCGTTCAGCAGTTCACCTACCTGGGAAGCATCATCTCTTCAGACACCAAGATTGATAAAGAGATAGATCACAGATTAGCAAAGGCATATAGTGTATTCAAATGCTTCACAAAAGAGTCTGGAGCAACAAGCACCTGAGGCAAAGCACAAAAATCAGTGTGTACAGAGCTATTGCAATGTCTATTCTCCTATATGGGACTGAAACATGGGTCACCTATCGTCAACACCTACAACTCCTCGAACACTTTCATCAGTGCGGTCTTTGCACAATCCTAAATATACACTGGACTGACTATGTGATGAATGTTGCTGTCCTTGAGGAAGCAGGGATCACTAGCATTGAGGCCATGCTATTGAGAACACAGCTGTGCTGGGCAGGGCACGTCTCTAGGATGAAGGACCACTGCCTCCCAAATATACTACTCTACGGTGAACTTGCCATGGGTCAGCGCAAGAGAGGCGCCTCAAAGAAGAGATATAAGGACTCCCTGAAACAATATCTCAGGCTTGACCAGATTGACCACCAACAATGGTCCACCCTGGCCACACATTGGGAGGCATGGAGATGCACTATCCACAATGCTGTGGCCTCTTTCAAGAAGTCACGCCGAACGGGTCTCGAAGAGAAATGACAACGCAGAAAGAACCGCAACTTGAAAACAACATCACCCAAGGAGACTTTCTGCTGTGCTTTCTGCAACCGGACTTGCCTGTCTCGGATTGGCCTTCTTAGTCATCAATGCACTTGTAGAAAGCGTGGGATGAGTCCTTCCTGAATATTCGTTTGTGAAGAAAAGCCAAGATTTTATTGTACTCTGTTCTTTGGGCTTGGCCCCATGTAAGCTGCCCCGAGTTCCTGTTGAGGGAGATGGTGGTGGTGTATAGATAAAGTTTATTATTTCTTATTGCCCATCAGACAACGTATGGCTACTTTCGGCAGGGCTCTGTGCTTCCAACAGCATGGTAGCACCCTAGAACATGGAGGGGTGGGAAGCCAGGAGATAATGCTTTTCCCGTGGGATGGGTAAGGGGGCAATGCAGGCAATGTGGGATACTGGGCGGCACTGCCCACTGGATTCGCAACACTGCCTGGTGAATCCCCTCACTGTTACCCACTCTTTGGACCTCAGCGTGATCACAGTGTAACTTGACACTGGTTGCTAGGTTTCTAGCATAACATTTATCTCTTCCAATGCAACTTTTAAATAAATATTGCAAAAGCTTCACAGAAACAGGTCTATCCTATTACTTTTTCAAAATTAGGATGCAGTGGGAGATCAGTGGGAGGTCAGTTTTAGTTTATGGGAAATGTTGCATAACTATATTTAAGTGGCAATGAATCTTGCCAAAGTTGTAAGCCTGGGAGGGTGAGAAAGGAGAGGTATAGATGAAGCAAATAAATAAAGAATTCCAAGACACTATATTGCTAAAAAGGTATCATTGTTACATATTTATACACACTAATCTTTAACCTCTAAATTATCATATTTCAAGCACAGAATTCCTCCTCACCTCCCTTCTCCGTTAAGGAAGAAACACTTGTTCTGCCTATAGAATTTAAGAGGTATTGTCTCATCACATTTTCAAAATTTGCCTACATATTGAATATAAAGAAAAATGAGGCTACATTCTATTCAGTGATCTAAGGATGCACCAATAACAGAATATCTTCAGTAAATAAGAACAGAATTCAATTACTGTTTTCAATCAGAATATAAGAGGAACATCTGAATGGCAGATTTCCTCAAGCGTACACCTTTCTCATGCATATTTTAAATTTTTGCATGGCTTTCAAATCTCCCTGTTTAACTTTTCTGTTTCAGTTCCATAAACTGAAGATCCTATATAGCAAGACAACTATGTTTTCAATTGTATACCTCCCCTCAACCTTTGATATTCACTGTTTGCTGTTTCCATGCATTTGGTTGTATCCCAAATTACAGTACAATAGTGACAACTTGATTCTCTCAAAATTGCTTTTTTCATTACGTTTTATTGCATTGAAGATCTATTCACAATTTTCTACTGGATGTGCAGGGTGATCATTTTTGAAATATAATCTATGAAGTTATGTTAGGGTATGAGTTAAATACCATAAATAGAATAGCTCCATCTCGGTGTAATTTCAAGTTCCTCTTTATTTGAAAGGATAATTCTGCTTAAGAACCTAACTGCATTTTTTGAAGTCTTAATTCTTAATGTTTGCATACAAATACATGATTGAAATGTTACACTCCTCTTTCATACTTCTATCATCCTTCTGTGGCAAAGAAGGAAATTAATTTTTTTGCAATGAAGAAAGTTGCATTTTACTCATACATAATATTCCAAAAAGAATGGAAAGAAAATATGTTTTAAGAGACTTAAAACACTGCTGGTTTGTGATGACTAATACATTTTGAAGCTCAACGTAAGTAAATATAATTGTTTTATGGAGTTTTTATTTGCTGTCAAGAACTGAAGCTGTTGGAAAGCTGTAACTTGAAAAAATAATATTGATCTTTTAAAAATGGAATTATACAATGAAAACTCTAATTGTGTAGATTGCATGCTATCTAATTGTGTAGTGCAGTATAGCTATTTTGTCTTAGTGACAGCAAATATATAGAATTAAACACTATGACAAACTATCACTAAATTAGCTGTCTTGAAGAAATTATGTTTTTCAGATAGGAGTATGCTTTAGTCAATTCCTTTTTGTGGCAAGAAGACCTGATACTCTTAGAAAGAAAGGTGTTAAGAGATGGTATACTGTTATCGAAGGTGATAAAATAAGTGTCTTTTCCACTGTGCTAATAATGGGATTTCCTCTGAACCCCATATCCTAAATCCCAGTATTTTCCTTTAGGTTACTATGTAGGTGTTTCAGAAGTTAAACTCTTTGAAAGAGCTGTGGGTATAGCAAGTCTATAACTAATAAGGCTGGATATAATCATAATTTAAAATTAACCACTTTTACTTTTTTATTTTTTTGTCTTCAATTTCTCATCATTTGTATTAGGAACAGTGCAAGTCAAGCTATTTATAGTTCATAAAAAGTGGCTTTATTTTAAAAACTCAAGAGGGAAATAGCTATTTTAGGGATATTGATTAGACAGAGCTTGACACATAATATGTAAGCATATCATTGGTCAGTCTAGCCCCGATTCTCCCAAAACTTGAAGACATTCCTTCTTTCATCCATCCTTTTAAAGTCCCCTAGGATTGCTGCACTGGGGAGTCTGGCTTACTAAGGTACTTTGGGAAACTACATCTCTCATGCATATAAAATTGCCTCAAAAGCTTCACATGTCTTCTGTTGTCTCATTGTCTTGTGCTCCTGAGACCCCATTCCCTTCCCTTTGGTGAGAAACTGTGGGGTCAGTCTAGATGTCCCTTGATGGGGTCTGCTCTGTATATGATTTCTGTTCTCTCCCAAATTAACACAGTTTGTGCCACACAAAGTTTCTGGAGTAGAACAACTACTTTCAAAGTAAAGACCACACAAAGAAACAGGAAAAACACTTTCAAAATTCAAACCAGGAACCAGGAAAATGAAAAATTTTCCTTGGCAGGGGAGGGGGATTGAACTCACGGACTTATGTTTATGAGACCGGAGCGCTCTCCATAAGCCATGGCTGCCTATAGAAAATTTCCATTAGAACTTGTATTTAAGCTGCGTCAGTCTAAAAAAACCTTATATAAAGTCAAAAGTTATGAAATTTGGTGAGCTAACAGTGATACATGTGTTCTGCCACTGTAGCAAGTGAGGGGCGGGGCGGGGCAGGGAGGAGGAGCAGGCTCCCTTCCTCCTCCTCCTACTTCCCTCCCCCCTCTCTCTCCCTCCCTCCTTCTCTCTCTCTCTTCCCCCTTTCATTCCTTCCCCCTTCCACCACCTGAACGAAAGAGGGAAGGAGAGAGAGAGTGCACCCGAGCAAGAGGGGGCGTGGCCAGAGTGAAAAGGGGGCGGGTGCGAGTTCGGAGCACACGGGGGGGGGTGCTCATCCATTCCCTTTCCGGCTTCCTCCTCTTCTGAGTATTCATGCCAAGTTTGGTCCTGATCCATCATTATTTGAGTCCACAGTGCTCTCTGGATGGAGGAGAACTACAACTCCCAAACTCAAGGTTCAGTACTTTCTGTTGCTCTCATGAGAGTTTAGTCTGCCAAGTTTGATTCAACATGGCTGAGGAATGCTTTGATTGTGTTTTCCCCTTATGGCAGAAGGAGGTAGGACTGGATGGCCCTTGGAGGTCTCCTATTCTAGGAACCCATTGTAATTAATATTATTATCATCATCATCATCAGAGGCTGAATGGCCATCTGTGAGGAATGCTTTGATTGTATTTTCCCCTTATAGCAGAAGGAGATTGGACTGGATGGCCCTTGGAGGTCTCCTATTCTAGGAACCCATTGTAATTATTATTATTATTATTATTATCATAATCATCAGAGGCTGAATGGTCATCTGTGAGGAATGCTTTGATTGTATTTTCCCCTTATGGCAGAAGGAGATTGGACTGGATGGCCCTTGGAGGTCTCCTACTCCAGGAACCTGTGGTTGTTGTTGTTGTTGTTGTTAGCAGAGGCAGAATGAATATTATGCCTTATCATTCAGGGTTATAGGCCTGTGTGGAAGGGCCCTGGCTTCTTATTTGAATTCCTTTCCACACATCTGAATAAAATCCCATGTTATTTGCTTTAAACCAGATTATATGAGTGTGGACTCCGATAATCCAGTTCAAAGCAGGTATTCTGAGTTATATGGCTGTGTGGAAGGGCCCTGAGTCCACACTGCAATATAATCCAGTTCAAAGCAGGTTTTGTGGGGTTTCCTGCCTGGATATTCTGGGTTATATGGCTGTGTGAAGGGCCCTGAGTCCACACTGCAATATAATCCAGTTCAAAGCAGGGACTGGGACTTGAGACTGGGATTTTGGTGTTCATCTCTATCTCCAAGTCAAAGCCCTGGTGTTGTCCACAGACACCTCCAAGGCGGGGAGGGGGCGGAGCTGGGGAGGGGGTGGAGCCGTGGAGGGGCGGAGCTGGGGGCGGGGCTGGGGTGGACCCGGGGAGGGGGCAGAGCCGGGGGCAGAGGCAGACCCTTCGGCCCCCCAGGTCATCAGTAACCGGAATTCCGGCCACAGGTCCGGTAGAAGTTGGACAGCCCTGATTTAGACTATATACTGTTCAAGATTATCAGGGCTCATTTCTCTATAACAAAGGTAAATTGATAAGAGTAAGAGAGTGACAGGATACAAAGAAGTTTTCATTTAATGGTCATAACAACAAACAGTAGCTTTGCTTCTTATCTTACTCCTATGTTTTGTCACACCACAATTCTCTCTGCCTCTAATTCTTAGAGCTCAACTAAACTGTGACAATTAATGAAGATGATTTATAGGACAGTGAAATGCCATCTGTCTCTGCTGTTGAATTTCCTTTTTTATTTCTTTTTGCTCTGAATGGACTAAATCCCTCTCTCTATCTCATATAATTTAGTATTCTGAGACTGGTCTCATGACAGCATCCCACAGATAGTGTGCCTTGGGAAGAACAAAATACTGTCCTGTCTGAATAAGTGCTTTTATAACTGCAACATATCTGACATGTGGCAGAAACGTAATTTCTATAATGAATTGTTTGCCTTTACTATTCAGTAAACTATTTACTATTCAGTGTCCTGCCCAACTGACACAGTACAAAAGGGAAAAACCAATGAGAAGAAATGGGTTAATTCAATCATTCAGACCCAAATACAGTTTTCACAGCAGTCCTGGAAGTGTACAAATGAACAGTCAGAAGTATGTTTCCAAAATGTTGATCCCTTTAAAAAAATCAATATAGCCTGCACATTTCTGTACCTTTTCTCACTAGTAAACACCAACATAATACTCAATGCTTAGTGACAAGCAGGGACGCCTGGCTCCCCCTCCCCTCATCCTCTTTCCCCTCCTCTAACTTCTTACTAAATCCTCAGAGCCTTTGACAGGGATTCAACAGGAGGCCACTGAGGAAAGGCCAGGCCTGGCCCTCCAGACAATCAGAGAGGAAGGGATAGAGCGCACCTGCTCTTTAATTTAATATACATTATTTTTTTTAACCACAAATCAGCAAGTCCACATAAAGCAAACCGCAAAGTAGCGAGGGAACACAAAAACTTACTATGCATTCGATGCTATGCAATAAATAACTGAGAAAATAAATTGCTTAAATTTGAAAAGAAGGGGGATATTTTTTCTTGGATTTGAAAACTCTATAATATATCCTCACATCCAAGCACAAATTGGTGACTACATGACTACCCTTCAGGCTTTTTTAAATCAGTGAATTTCAATGACTGTGTGGTTTGTTTCTAAGGTTACAGAATGCAACGTCTTCGGTTTAAATGAATAAAAACCTGAATATTCAAGCTTTCTTCAGCCACAGGAACAGACAAGTACCAATGGCGTCAGACTAATGCAAAGTATTATCTCTGGGTCCAGCTTGATTTATGAACAAGAGAGGCATAAATTACCTGTGAAGCTGTGTCATGCCAGAAAAGTTAACGACATGTTTTCTCTCTAGGAAACTGAATCAAAATTGTGTTAAATCTCACTCCATATTAAGAAAAGAGGGGCCTCTAAACAGATATCCACAGTGATTTGCTCTTGAGTTTCTTCCACTCTACCAAATACATTTTCATGTTGAATAATCATTTATTTATTTATTTATTTAAAAAACAAGTAGTCTTTAAACATGGAGATTCCTAACAGATTTGCAACTGCCACCACCTTGCTTTAATGTACTGTAATCTGATATGCTGAGGTGAGAGAGATACAGATTCAATTTTAATACAGATTTTCCCACTGGTCATTTAATGGCTGGGTGGCAATTTTTTCATACTTCTTAAAAGGTTTTGTCACTTACCCTACACAGCAATTGGTCAAGGACGGTATTTTAAATTCCCGCAGGCAAGAAGCAGCCAGGACTTGAAGCTGCAAGGCCATTCAATGCTAATCAAGCTTGCTAATTGCAACATTTACACTTGCCTAAAACAGACAAGAGTTCTTTCTTCCACCCTGGACATTATAACAGTGCCATCATGCCCTAGGAGCTGGGAGAGAGGGAATCTCTCCTCTCTCCTCTCCCACAACGCAAGGGCACTCTGGTTGATGTCAACCAGAGTACCAAAGAACAAGGTAGCTTGGGTGTCATGCTGGGGATAACTTCAGCTCCCGGAGGTGGGGGTGGGAGTGGGGAGAAGTCCAGGTAATGCGAAATGGAATTCAAGACACCTGCATCCAGTTCAGGTTAGCAACCAGCTGAGCAGTCATGACAGCCCTAGCGTTATCAGGGCTGTCCAACTGCCGGCCCTGCAGGTGTTTTCAAATCCCAGAAATCCTAACAGCTGGTAAACTGGCTAGGATTTCTGGGAGTTTAAGTCCAAAACACCTGCAGTTGGACAGCCCTGCGTTAGATGAAAGCCTGAATCATGGGTCACAATTAAGGCTTTCCCCCAACAGCTTAACCCAGGTGAAGACCACATTAAGGCAGCCTTACCTCAGGTTAAGCTGGATCAGTTCTGTGCAGTATTTAGCTGATCTGATGGCATGCCAACCTAAGTAGTCACTGTAGATGAGCCCTGAGTGTATTTCATCAGATGCACCTTGTATAATACCCTCAATCTATGAAATCTTATGCTAGCCAGTTAATCTCAGAGGTACTACAATATGACTGAACATCATCATACCTTTATAGTATTTACAAATGGTGAATATACAAGATGAAGCTCCTTCCAATGGCCCCATTTTGTAAATAAAGTGGGACGATATATGGAAGTCAAACTACTTGAATAAAGTCTTATTCAAGATTACTCCAATCACCATTATCAGAATCACATTCAAAATTGCAACCTCCTAGTTCCAAACTCTAATATTTCATTTCAGTATACATTAGAGTGTGTGCTGAAGCAGACTTCTGTAAGTTCAGTAGCTGCCTATAAAAGAATCCCCAGAGGACACAAGAAAATGCTGTTTCACCTTCCCCTATGGCTTGTGGACTTGAAGTTGGCACCAGTGTATTGTGGGAAAATGTCCTCCTCTCTTATCTGCATCCAAATTGCCTATTCCATTCTGAAAATCAGAATTCACATTCAAGAATGGAATAAAATATGCTGAGACACTAAATTAAGTTTAGGGAACATTACCAAAAATGGTTTCATTCTAACATACAGTATATTCTGTGTTGGGGGCAGTAGTAATGTTTTACATTTAAAGGCTTTTCATAATCTGTACTCCAAAACTACATTTACTTCATTTGCATATGGTGATATTCCTTGATGGAGGACTAAATATATGCAGTGGTTATAGTATGCATAGATGTCACATCATTCATTCAAAGCAGATGCACTGATCTACATGAATGCTCCTGATGACAAAGGAAATCTAAGGAGTTTTTAAAACAGGGATATGGGCATTGCTTTACCTGTAAGGAACTAGACAGAGCAGGATTTTTTTTATATACACACACACACACACTTGGTTATTTCATGTTTTGGAGCTTATTACACCGCATGAGGGAAACACCATAAATGTTTTATGAGACTTGAATCATTTGATATCCTGATAGAATCTTACGTTCTTGGAAAGATGTGAAGAGCATCTGGAATCGGCTGCTTCGACTGCCTTCATCTGCCCACATGCGGATTACTCCAAGACCTGTGCGCAGCATCACATCATTAGCAACAGTGCTGCAAAACTTAGCTTTTAAATCCTCCACTGAGCTACTTCCATCATAGACAGCCACAAAATTCCTTTTGCATTCATTAGAATTCTGCATTTCATAGTCCAAGAATCGTAAATATATCTACAAAACAAAAACACAGTGAATATGACAGCATAAACCATTCAATACTGGAACAAGAGGCATTGTAACACCATTCTTTCCTTTTAGAAATTCTAGAAATCCACTGCTGATTAATAAGAACACTGCCAATATTGATAGTCTCAGAGAATAGCAAACAGCAATATACATAGATTATGAATAAGGCTGAGCAGTATTTTAATCGTTACCACCAGATGACAATCCTGCTAACATAATGGGATACTTTTCTCTCTTAAATATTTATTCTTTCCCTGCAGACACACAATATTTATGTATGCTTGCTTATCACTTACTGACTGAAGCTGGTGAACCAGCTGCAACAAAAAATCACCATGGAGAGGATGCTGTATAACTGCGATTGGAACAAAAAACTAAAAAGCTTCTTATTGAACTTTTTGAATCTGTTGGGTTATTTGCACAGAAAGAAGAATATTTGCCTGCCTTCTTTTTTTCAGGATTTGTCTTCCTTGCAATACGTTTGAAATCCTTTCCTATGGTACTGATTTTTATTTCCCATTTCCTCAAGCATGTATATAGATTGTAAAGCAAATTCCATGTTCATTAATCTTGCTATAATTTAGCAGTTTAATATCAAAGTCATTTTACATTTATTGATTTAATTAGTTCTCTCATATTCTTTAATTATAATCCAAAATTTATTTTAAAAACCCAAACTGAATAAAAAAACCAACATAACAGGAAGAGCTAGCAATTTGGACCAGAAAATTATTTTGAATGAATTCAACACTTTTAAACGCTTGGATAATAAAATGCATTTGCTTGGCTTAGTCTAAGATGATAGCTAAAAAGTATCAGACAAAAAGCCTTCTGGAAGATTCCTTACAAAAGACGCCACCACTCAAATGTCACTCTTTTGGATCCCACTGTTTCTCTGGCCCCATCTACACTGGCATGTAATGCAGTTTGAAATTGCATTATATGGTCAGCGTAGACCAGGCACGGGCAAACTTCAACCATCCAGGTTCTTCAATTCCCAGTAGACTGTTAAGAATTGTGGGAGTTGAAGTCCCAAACACCTAGAGAGCCAAAGTTCACCCATGCCTGGTGTAGACACATATAAGGCAATTTAGCAGCTCTGAACTGACCATAACTTGCAGTGCAAGTTGGGACATCTGTTTGCACCCATTTCAACTCATCCAAAATCTACTATTTATGCAGAAATCCTAGTTTTGTCTTTTACCTAAGCTTAGAACAGTTCACTCATTGCACTATTTACATATTTGCAGAGAACTAGAAGTTTCTGGCTTCTTTATGGCATAAGCCATAAGATTCATGTCAATTATTTTTTTTACAACATAATTTGTGCTGAAACAAGTTTTTGAGATTTCATCCACTTATGAATATTGCATTCATAACGTATGAAGTCTCCATCCTTCAGTCTGGCAGCTGATCTGTGGTAACATTTAACAAATGATTTGTTCTTTGACGGCAACAATTAAATCAAGCATGATGGGGCTGTGGGATTTTTGCAGAAAAGATAGAAAATTAAAATCTGTGTGAACAGAATACATAAGAATTTAAGGAACTGATTTATTTAGATCTTTGATCCTTCTAGCTTAGTACTATCTTCACTAGGGTTCCGCATACATCAGGCTTAGAGCTTCATCTGCTTCATTTTATTTTGCAACCCTAAAATCTACCCACTTGACACAAGTGAAAATATCACAGGAAAAATATGTAATAATTAAGTAATAGAATTCTTTTAGGAATTTGAGCAGCCAAAGGATTTGTTTTCAGTGACAGAAATCAGCTCACAGAACAGTCCAATCAGGCAGAGATCACATTGGCCCACCTGGCCCACTCTCTTGTTCTTGTGTTTTTCCCTGCCCTTTGAGAGCCCAGCCATTGCAGGTCATACAAGTGTGCCCAAGTGATTAACAAGAAGGAGCTAGAGCAAACCGCTCCTTAGAATCATAGAACTGGAAGATATTGCAAGGGCTATCCAGTCCAAACCTCTCTTATGAAGGAATACACAATCAAAGTGCTCCTGACAGATAGTCCTCCATCTTTTGTTTAAAAACCTCCAGAGAAGGAGACTTCACCACACTCTGAGGCACCATATTCCATGGTGAAATTGCTTTTACTGTTCTGCATAATGTTTATGTGAAATTTCTTTCCCGCAATTAAAACCCATTGTGTACTAGTCTCTAGAGCAGCAATTTGTGTACTAGTAGCAGAAAACAAGCTTGTCCTCTCTTCAAGATGACATTTTTTCAAATATTTAAACATGGCTATAATGACCCCTCTCAACTTTCTCTTCCCCAAGCTAAATATGCACATTTCTGCTTCTTGCTGATTACACAGTCATCCTATTCTGACTTCTGCAGCGGTAACTGCAATGGCCAGGCTCTTGCAGAGAGTTCTATGGCCAGCAAGGAGCAGCAGCAATAATGTGAAGATGACCCATCCCCTTCTTTGTGCTGATCAGCACAGGGTGATGAGGTGTGTGTGGACAATGGATCAGACTGATACAGACCCTATTCAGCTGTCCTGATGGCTGCAATCTCTTGAATACTCCTTGACTTTGCTTACTGCAGAGTAAAACTGAGTTAAGGGTGAAAAGTTCCAGATTTTCATTAGATGTCATTATGTGACACAAAGTCTGCCAGCCTGGCTTCAGGGTCAGTATGTTTTTTTAAAAATCTGTGTAGACAGGTTTGGGGCTTTGAAACTTTTGTTATTGTCAGACAATAGGAAGTCAGAAACATCTGCCAACCTACTATCCATCAGCTGGATATCTACCAACAGATCATCATCTATCTTCTGTTCACTCTGGGTTGACACTGACTTTGAAGAGCATTTAAGGTTTACCAGGAAGCATCCTCTGATTCTAATCTGTAACTGCTAATAATTGACCCCAGAACTTTTTGCCTGTGAAGAATGTGCTCTACCACTATTCACTGTTCCAAAAAAGAGAATCAATGATTTCATGGACCTTAAGATCGTAGATCAGGTCTGCCCAACCTGTGCCCATCCACAGACTTTGGATCCCAGAATTCCTGACCATTGGACAAGCTGGCTAGGGCTGTGGGGCACTGCAGTCCAAAATACCTAGAGAACCATGGATTGTGCAAGCCTGCCATGGATTGTCAACATTTTCAACTATTTTTAGTTTTACAATTTTTTTTATTTTTCTTTGGTTAATTTGATTGAGAAATGGTGTTTGCTGCCCCCCCCCCATACAGATAAGTGTGCCGTGCTGACGGGCGAGAGGGTGTGAGGGCGAGAGGTATAATCTAAACAAGATGGCGAAAGAGCAGATAAAATCTCCTGAACCCAGACCAGCCCGGTAAAGTGGGGAGCAAGAGAAAAGAACCAAGGGAAAACTAGGGAAAACAAGGAAGAGCATACAAAATATACAAAAAGTAAATAAGAGAGGACCGGCATACCCCTCCTTACTGGTCTGTGAAGATGGCGGACAGTGTTTGGAGACACCAGGAGAAAGAGCTGGTGAAGAGATAAGGAGCGAGATACGGGGGAGGAAAGAAGAAGGCGGAAGTTCCAACCCAGTCACAGACTAAAGATATGCTGGGCGGAGGAGGAGGGAACTGCAAAGAGAGAAGAGGTCTGGAAGACTGAGCCCTAGAGCGGTCCGGAAGCGGCAGAGAGCCGAGTGGCAAGAAGTGTTGTGAAAGAGAGGGAGAGCAGAAGGAAAGGCGGAAAGATGTAGCAACCCAGCCTCCAGCCCAGCCCGGGGGGGGGGTCAGGGGATGCCCCGGGGGTCCCAATTGCTCTGGACCCGATTGAAGGGGATTCAGGTGAAATGGATGATGGGGCCGCTGGGCCTGCATCTCCTACAGAGAGCTTGCAATGGGAAGATGATTGGCCCGAGGCCTACGAGGACGAGGAAGGTCAGTCTGACCCAGATTCAGATAACTCATCTGAGAAACCAGGTGGGCGAGGTTCCCAAGAACGAATCTGGGAACCCGCGGGGGATGAGTCCATGGAAACAGAACGGGAGGATATTTCTCATGAAGATAGTGAGACAGCTGTGGAACGGGAGGGAAGGAGCGTTGACCGCAGGAGGAGCATCGAGGCCAATAGAAAGGAATGGCGGCGAAGCCTAGAGCGTCGCTGGTCTCACAAAGGAGGAACTTAAATATACATTCTGTGGGAACGGATCCTCAGTTGAACGGTCACTTCTGATCTGAAGTAGTGTAGCGTTCCTGATCCTTGAAGCCTGCCGGCTTGCCTTGCCTTGCCAAGAACATAAGAACATAAGAAGAGCCATGCTGAATCGGGCCTCAGCCCATCTAGTCCAGCATTCTGTGTCACACAGTGGCCCACTAGTTGTACACAGGGATCTCTAGCAGAAAGGAGGGCAAAACCCTCACCTGCTGCCGACCCCCACAACCAGTACCCGGGGGAAATCCTGCCTGCCTCCATCAACACAGAGGTGGCACTTGGATGTCCATTTCAGTAGCTACTGATTCCCTTGGTATCCATGAATCTGTCTAATCCTGCCTTAAAGCTGTCCAGGCTGACAGCTGTCACAACCTCCTCTGGAAGTGAGTTCCATAACCCAATGACCCTCTGGGTGAAGAAATATTTCCCTTTATTAGTCCTAATTTTCCTACCTTGGAGCTTCAGGGAGTGCCCCCTAGTCCTAGTGTTGTGTGACAGAGAAAATATTTTTTTTCTTTATTCACCTTTTCTATCCCATGCATGATTTTATACACTTCGATCAAGTCACCTCTTAAACGCCATCTTTCAAGGCTGAAAAGACCAAGGCGTTGCAACCTGATTTCATAAGGGAGCTGCTCCATCCCTTGGATCATTTTTGTCGCCCTTCTTTGTACCTTTTCCAGTTCCGTTATATCCTTCTTAAGGTGCGGTGACCAGAATTGTACACAGTACTCCAAATGTGGCCTTACCATAGATTTGTAGAGAGGCAATACAACATTTGCCGACCTATTTTCTTTTTTTTTTTTTGAATTGATTTTTATTGGTTTTACATTGTTTTAAAATACAGTTGTCAGAACAGTGCAGGGGTAAGAAGTAGAAAAGGAAAAAAACCTATAGCTGAAGGGAAGTAGGGTCAGGGTGTGTGGGGTGAAGAAAGAAAGGGAAATAGATAAAGTAGGGTTTAGTGAAGTTAAGTAGAAAGAAGAACAATTAAGTTCCAGATGTCCTTCCAGTCCGGACTGCGAGAATTGAAGTAACCCCTTTGCATTTCTTTCCCACCTCTTGTCTCTGCCTATCGGATTCCTGACTGTGCCTCTTATGCCCTTATTTCTTGCATGAGTCCATGTATTGTTTGAATGGCATCCAGTCTACTTTGTTTTTCTTGCTCTGATCGTTGACCCTTCTATCCATCTCGTCCATCGCCATCAGCTCCTGCAGTTTGGTGAGCCATTCCTCTACCCGAGGTGCCTCTTCTTTTTTCCAGCTTTTTGCCAGAACTAGCCTTGCAGCTGCCGCTATGACGAATAGTAGTTTATCTGTCTCTCGGTCAATTTTTTCGTCTGTTAAATTAAGGAGAAACATTTGCCGACCTATTTTCGATTCCCTTCCTGATCATGCCAAGCATAGAATTTGCTTTTTTCACTGCTGCAGCGCACTGGGTTGACATCTTCATTGAGCTGTCCACCAAAACCCCAAGATCCCTTTCCTGGTTTGTCTCGGAAAAGCTTTGACCCCATCAATTGGTAGGTGTAGTTGGGGTTCTTTGCCCTGATGTGCATGACTTTACACTTGTTTAGGTTAAAATGCATTTGCCACTTTGTTGCCCATTCACTCAATTTCGAGAGATCTTTCTGGAGCTCTTTACAATCAGTTTCATTTTTAACTACCCTGAACAATTTAGTGTCATCTGCAAACTTTGCTACCTCAGAATTTACTCCTACATCCAGGTCATTAATGAATAAATTAAAAAGTAACGGTCCTAAAACTGAACCTTGGGGTTTATTACCACCCTTTGTTTCCTACAGTTTAGCCAGGTTCCAATCCAGGACAAGACCTGTCCTTTGATTCCATGGCTGAAGAGCTTATTTAGGAGCCTTTGGTGAGGACTTTGTCAAAAGCCTTTTGAAAGTCAAGGTAAACAATATCGACTGGGTCCCCTTTATCTATGTGTTTATTTACACCCTCAAAGAATTCTATCAAGTTAGTAAGACATGATTTGCCTTTGCAGAAACCATGTTGATTTTCCTTCAGCAATGCCTGTTCTTCTATGTGCTTAGTAATTTTTCTTTAATAATGGTTTCCATCACTTTGCCTGGAACTGAGGTTAAACTGACTGGTCTATAATTTCCTGGATCACCCTGGATCCTTTCTTGAAGATCGGAGTTACATTTGCCTCCCTCCAGTCCTCGGGTACAGTGCCTGATCTTAGAGAAAGGTTATATATTTTGGCTAGAATTTCAGCAATTTCACACTTGAGTTCCTTAAGAACTCTGGGGTGGATGCCATCTGGCCCTGGTGATTTGTTGACATTTAGTTTGGTAAGGCATGTGAGAACATCTTCCTTGTTTATCTCTATCTGGTTTAATTCATTTAATTCCCTCCCTGAAAAAACTGACTCGGCTGCAGGCATATGTTGTCTGTCCTCCTGTGTGAAAAAGGAGGCAAAGAAGTCGTTTAGCCGCTCAGCAATCTCCTTGTCTTCACTTATTGTCCCTTTCTTACCATTTTCGTCAAGTGGCCCAACTACTTTTCTAGTTGGGTTTCTACTTCTCCCTTGGGCATTGTACCTTGCCTTGCCTTGCTCCATGGAGACCTTGTTTTGCCTTGTTTCGCTTTGTTTTTATGGACCTTGCCTTTGAAAGATTCCCTGTTTTTACTTGGACATTTTACCGCTTACCATTTTGGACTAATTGCTTTTTACTTGGACATTCTACTTTTTCACCTGTTCTTTATTATTCAATAAATAGTTAATAGATCAATTGTCTGTGTGTGTGTGATTAAGGGGCCGGGCCAAGACTCAGCATCGTGACAAAAGAGGAGCGAACACAATAAACAGTGAGCAGCGAGGGCGATAAAAACCGGGAGAAGATTGAAGATAAGAAAGAAAGAAGACAGAAAGGGAAACCTGAGAGAAAGTGAAAGAGGGGAAAGAGGGACAAAGTTCGAGTCGATCGAAAAGACTAAGGAAAGGCAAAGTGTATGAAGATTTCTCCCCAAAGGAAGACAAGGTAATCCCCTCTTTCCACGGGGAAAAACAAATGATTAAATAAATAAAAAAAGGGGAGGACAAATACACAAAGGGCCAATAAGAGTCAAGAATTGCGATACCAATGTACTGAGTGGAGCTGGGAGTGGTGCTGTGAGGCGTGCTAAGAGACAAGAGACAGGGGTGTGTGAACTCCAAGGCGGTCAGTATCCCGAGGGGGATACTTTCCCAGATGATGGCCACCAGAAGGCAAGACAAAGAAAAGGAGAAAAGGGTGAGATGCAGAGAAGAATTTCGAATGCAAGTGAATTTGGCTTCAAAGAATTATTTGCTGAAATGCAAGATATGAGGAAGATATTGGAAAGAGGGGAAGACGATAGAAGGAGAATGAAGGAAGATCTTAAGGACATGAAAGGCGACTTAAAAGGTGAATTGAAAGAAATGAAAGGCGAGATCAAAGGGGACCTAAAAGAAATGAAGAAAGAAATGGTATCCCTAAGTAGAGGTATTGGGGAGGTGAAAGAAGAAATCACGATCCTAAAGAGAGAAAACAGTGACTTGAAAGGCCAACAGAAAAGAAACTTGGAGAGAATTAAAGAATTGGAAATAAAAAATCCAATTTTAGAAGACAGACAAATTCACACTGACTTAGCGTTGAAAGAGCACCAGGAATTGAGGAAACGGAAAATGAAAATATTAAAGAAATTATAATCGCAATCTCGGCAAAGATCTTAGATGCAACAACAGAATGGATGGGAAACATGATTGACCGGGTCTACCGGGTGAGCTCGGGCTACACCAAGAAAAACAAGCTCCCTAGAGATGTAATTGCTAATTATTAGTTAAAATCCATAAGAGATGACATTTAGAAGGCAAGGGGCATACAAGGAAAAAAAAGAAATAATTCTAAAGGAAATCCCAATGGAATTAATGGAAAGAAGGAAAAATTATTATTTCCTAACAGACATTTTAAAGAAGAACAACATTAGATACCGCTGGGAGAAAGTGGAAGGAGTGATGGCCACCTTCAGGGACAAGAAATACTGGCTCACCTCAATAGATAAAGCCAAGGAATTCATTCGAAAATTCGGCAAAGAGCTCAGTGAGGAAAAAGATGGACACGCTAGCTTTAATTCCAAGAACAGGTCTCCAAGTCAGAGAAAAGGCCTTGAAGGAGCCGACAAGGAAGTCACAGAGGAACCCTCGGTGGGAGAGGAAGACGTCAATGACCTTCTAGAAGAAGAGAAGCGAGAAGAAGCAGCCTATATCTCTGAGTAAATGGTATTAAAATGCTTGACCTGGAATGTCCACGGGCTTAACAGTCCGATTAAACGGAAAAGAATTTTCCAGAGGATTAGAAAGGGTAAAGCAAATGTTATAGCACTACAGGACACCCACGTCAGGAAAACAGAGACTATATATCTCAAAAATGACTCACTAGGAGAAGTCTTTTGTGCTGCATCAGACAAAAAGAAAAAAGGAGTGGCATTATATGTAGATGCATGTCTAAAACCTAAATTGGTATTTCAAGATAAGGAAGGAAGAGCTGTAGCAGTTACTGTGGAAAGGGATAAAGAGAAAACCCTAATATGTAATGTATATGCCCCCAATGACTCCAAGACGAAGTTTTTTAAAGACATAGAAGGAAAACTATTAGACTGTGAGTATGATAACGTTATATTGCTGGGCGATTTTAACGGGGTGATCGACCCGAAAGTTGATAGATCTGGGGCAGAAACTCTTAGGAAAAAAGGATCCAATGGTAAACTTCCTAAAAATTTCTTTGACCTGATAGAGGGTTTGGGCCTCAAAGACGCATGGAGAGAGATGCACCCTAGGGAGCGTGACTATACCTTTTTTTCCCCAATAGGCACCAATCTTGGTCCAGAATTGATTATGTGTTTACATCAGAGTTATTGATTCCAAAAATAAAGAAGATCAAGATTCTTACTAAACATATCTCAGACCACTGCCCAATAGAAGTTGAATTCCATAGGAAAAGACATGAATTTTGCTGGAAATTACCGCTAAACCTAATCCAAGATAGGAACGTCATTGAGGAAAGTAGGAAAAGTATAAAAGAATTTCTGGAAATAAACTGTAAAGATAATAATAATTGGAGGGTTATATGGGATACCAGTAAAGCCTATATGCGGGGATATTATATAAAAACCCAGGCTAGAAGGAAAAAAAGAAAGGAAAAAGAGGTCCTAGAATTACAGCAAAGGATGTCTGCTATTGAGAAAGAACTTAAGAAAAATCCTAAGGACTCCCAAAAAGTAAAGGAGTTTAAGTTACTAACTAGACCGTTGGACTTCTTTGAATTAGAAAGAATACAAAAAAAAATATGTGGTACGCAAATCAAAAACTTTTTGAACAGGCAAATAAAGCAGGTAAACTCCTGGCCTGGCAAATAAAAGAAAAGAGAAAGAGGAATGTTATTTCAAAATTAAAAGTTGGAGATAAAGAAATAACAGCTGAGACTGAGATAAGAGAGATCTTTGAAAATTTCTTCTCATGTCTATACAAGACAGATAAAATAATTGAAGAAGTACAAAAATATAGAGAGACAAAAAATCTTAGCAAACTGAAAGACGATGAGAGGGAGTTACTTAACCAAAAGATCACGAAAGAGGAGATAAAGCAGACTATAAAAAAGGCCAAGTGTGGCAAAGTGGCGGGACCAGACGGGTACCCTATGGAGTATTATAAGGAGCATTATGAGGAACTGGCAGACATGTTGGTTATATTGTTTAATGATATATTAGAATCAGGGAAAACACCAGACACATGGGGAGAGTCCAATATAATCTTAATAGGCAAATCGGGAAAAGATGTATCAAACCTCGCAAACTTTAGACCCATTTCCCTTCTTAATGCCGATTATAAAATATTCGCGTCAGTACTAGCAGAGCAACTAAAAACCTTTCTAAATGACTGAATCAAAGGACATCAAAACGGTTTCCTTCCAGGACGCCAACTAAAATCAAATATCAGAACAATGGTTAATATAATCGACCACTACCACAAAAACATCAACAAAAAGGTAGTGTTGGTCTTTCTCGATGCCAAGAAGGCCTTCAATAAGGTGAACTGGCAATTCTTAAGAACATTAATAAATGAAATAGACATGGGGTTCAGATTTAAAAATGCTATACAGGCCATTTATAGTGAACAGCAAGCAAGAATCATCGTAAATCAAAATAAAACGGAAAAAATAAAAATCCAAAAGGGGGTTAGACAGGGATGCCCCCTGTCACCCCTCCTGTTTATATTCATGTTAGAATCATTAATAAACGAAATTAGACAGGATGAACATTTGAAAGGTCTAAAAATTTAAAAAGAAGAATACAAAATTCAAGCCTTTGCCGACGATATGGCATTGATAGCAGAAAACCCAAATGAGAACTGGGCGAGGTGGATGGGGAAAATATAGAGTTTTGGAAAGGTTGCTGGACTCAGCATCAATAAGGAGAAAATGCAGATGTTAACCATGAACTTAACAGAACTGGGAAAAAAGGATCTTCAATTAAAATCAGGTATCAAGATTATAAATAAAGTCAAATACCTCGGGGTGTATCTCTCTACCTGGAACTCACAATTGTTCAAACACAACTATGTTCCCAAATTGAAAACAATCACAGAAGACTTAGAAAAGTGGTCAAAACTAAAAATCTCTTTCTTGGGAAGAATCGCCACGGTAAAAATGTTTCTGCTCCCTAAAATGAACTTTCTGTTCTCAACAATACCCAGAATTAAAAAAGAATCCCCTTTTATTAAATGGTCCAGCAATATATCAAAATTCATATGGGGGGGGGGGGAGAAACCCCGAGTCAGAATGAAAATATTGCAAGGTGATAAGGAAAACTGTGGTCCTGGAGTCCCGAACCTTAAGCTTTATTACGAGGCTAATTGCTTGAACTGGGTGGCGGATTGGTGTAAAATGGATAATAATCGGCTATCTAGAGGGATGTGACCTGGCATACGGGATACACGGGTATATGTTTTATGATAAGGTGAAGGTAGACAGAAATTTCAGGAACCATCCTATTAGAGACTCCCTATACAAATCTTGGACAAAACACTACAAAAAACTGACAACAAAACTGCCCATGTGGCTATCGCCCCTAGAAGCGTGCAAAATAAGATCTCTAGATAATACCAAATGGTATAAATATAAAGATTTAATAAGCTGGAACGGACAGAGACATGTGTTGAAACCCAGAACTCAGCTTTGCGAACAGAATAAGGAGATAAATTGGTTCCCTTACCTCCAGCTGAGTCAGAAATTCAGAGAGGATGTAAAGACAGGGTTTGCTGAGGAAGAAAACTTCCAAGACAGGCTGCTTTTGGGGGAAAGATAAACATAGGGTAGGAAATATTTACAAAAGTTTAGCACAATCCGAGAATGAGGACGACAAAATAAAAGGCTTCAGGAAAATTTGGGGTAGAAATATTGGATACAAGATTAGACGGGAAACTTGGAAAAAATTATGGAAAAGAAATATCACCACCTCATTGTGCTATAGATATAAAGAAAGTTGGGTAAAACTGGCTTATAGATGGTACCTTGATCCAGTTAAAATATCTAAAATGTATAAATCCACAAAAACTAATTACTGGAACTGCGGACAGAAAAACGGAACCTTTTTCCATCTTTGGTGGTTATGTCCCAAAGCCAAAAGGTTCTGGTGTATGATCAACAGAGAAGCAAGTAAAATTCTAAAAAAGCCCCTACCCAGGAGACCCGACCTGTACCTACTAGGTATAATAGACCCTAAGTTAGAACTAAATGAAAATGAAAAAAGGACATTGCTCATTGTGACAATAGCAGCCAAAATGACACATGCCAGATACTGGAAATCAGAGGAGAATCCAAAAAAAGAGGAGTGGTTAGGAAAAGTTATCAAAACGATCCAAATGGAATGGCTCTCAGAAGCACTCAAGGATAAAAATATAGAGAGGGCAACGGAAGATAAAACAGACTGGAGCGGTATACAAGAATACTGCCAAAAGGAACATAATATAACATTAAAATTGAACTGGGATTAAAAGACACATAGGGGTAATAGTAGAGGGTGTAAATAAATAGATATATATGACTAATAAATTCAATACCGGTACTTTTTTCCTCTTGCTCTGTAGGTAAATTAAGAATGTCTATTAAGAAATCCATTAACACCTTGGAACTTGGGGGGAGGGATGTGTGAGTATAATTGAACAGACTGAAACACCGTCTATCCATCTTCTTCTTTCCCCCTCCTATCCTTTTAAACACTGTATCTTTAAATGTTTTTTTCTATATGACAAAGGGTACATCTGCTCTGTTACCCACAAATTACATGATGTGTGCATGATGATGCTCACAACTTTTCTTAATAATGATTTCTATTGCGGTATGTGTATTTCTATTTCTGTACTTTGCTTTTATTGAAAATTGAATAAAGTATATTTTAAAAAGAGAAATGGTGTTTGCCAAGAAGGTCACAGCTATATGGTTTTAAAAAAAATCTTTTAACTCTTACTATTGCAGACACATTTGGGGAGGAAAGAGAAGAGGACCTTCTCAATGACTGCTCCCAGGCTTTGTAACACCCTTCCATGGGAACCTAGCTTAGCAACCTTTTTGCTCTTTTGGGTTGGCAGGTAAAGCAGGTGTAGGATTTTGAGTGTTGAATTATGCCTCTGAAGACTAGGGCTCGACTCATCATTGAATCAGGCAAAGGCAAAACTCTTTGAAAAAATCTTGCCAAGAAAATCCCATGACCGGTTCACCATAGGGTTGAAATAAATTGGAAATGACTTGAAGGCACACAGCAGTAACAAAACAAATTATCAGCAGAATAGTTAACATTTACCTGCCACAAATATTCAATGATTTCCTCCAATAAATTAAGCTAAAAGCTTTACTTATGTTTGGCTAACCTCAGGTTCTAATGGCAACTCATCTCGGTTGGGGGAGAAGTCATTGAAAAAAAACAACAGGTGCAACAAACCTAAAATAGATGTGGTTTGTTTTACTGCTATGAGCTGCTGCCTTGCAGCCTCAGATTCAAGTCAGCAAGCTTTTACCCTATGGCTGCTGGAGTAAGCATGACAAGGAGGATTATGTTGCAAACAAACTGGTGTTGAGGGAATCCTACTCCTGAACAATCTAGCTAGCTTTGAGAAGCAGCATAAGCTGATCAAACTCTTGCTTGTGGTGCTCTGTAAAAATGGAACATTTTGCTTTAATCCACAAGCTCTTTAGCCTGCAAAGCGCTATGATAGATGCAGCAATATTTATTCTGTATTTCACACATTACTAATCAAGTTGAGATTGACTTGATACATCTAGTACAGTACTATTATTTCAGAAATATATTAAAAATAGAAAGATTGACTTGACAATTATAGTATTGTACTATTTCAGAATCAAAAAGGGAGAGAGAGATTGACTTGAAAATTCTAGTGCTACATATTCTTCTAGTACTACAATCATCCAAGTCAATATCATTTGATTAGTAATGTGTGAAATGCAGAATAAGCACTGCTGCATCTATTATAATGGTTTGCAGATGAAGAAGTCTGGATTAAAGCAAGGTGATATATATATATATATATATATATATATATATATATATATATATATATATATCACCATTATATATCACGAAGTTCCTGCTTTAGAGACTAATACTAGACTCCAGACATAAACTCTCAGCCAACTGCGCCCTCCATGGAAGTTGCCAAACTTATATTAAAAATAATTTTCACTATTGATAAATGCTGTATACATAAGATAGTTCCACACCAGAGCATGAACACGGGGATTATATACACACACATTATTACAACATTGCAAAAATTACATGATCGGATCAAGAATCGGTCAAATTTAATTTAATCAATACACTAGTAGGAAGTATAGCTTTCAAACCTGTGCACCACTGGAAATACTTCCACTTACTCAGTGAATCTTAATTTCATGTTTACATGCTTAAGGTTACACTGTTGGTAATATTGTATCACTTTTTGCAGGAAAATTATTATTAGTATTATTATTTTATATTATTTTTAAAAATTATATTTCTATAATATTTTGTTTATATATTATTTTATAAATTTTATAATATTTATAATATTTACTTGCTCTGTGCCATAAAGATATTTGAATGATTACAGCTACATTTCAACTAAGGCTAGGAGAGAAATTTGTTCACATTTTATGGCAAATCTGTTTAATTCAGTGTCTTATGTCACATCATTTTTTAACATATTTGATAATCACATTTATCCAAGTGTATGTTGGCCTAAAACTGACTTTGTGATTATTTTCTTTTTTGAAAAATCTTGCCTTAGTGCCTTCTGGTTATGTTTCGAAAAGCAAGTCTATTATATCTTTGTGTTAGATGGCTTCCATTGCTTAGAATGTGTCAACATTTTGACATATTTTCTGAATCACACAAACATCAATAAAAGATTAATTGTTATTGTTGTAGATGAGCCCTTGAGTGATCCTGAAAGTGTGGAATTGGAAGCTGGGAGGGGAAAGCGGGTTACTTGTGAGCAAGAGTCAGATGAAGAGCAACAAAGGAAAAGGATCCGGCAAATGCTTGAGGACTCCACTGATGAGGACTCTTTTGAGGGTTTCTCTGGCGATTATGGGTCTGTCAGTGGGGAGCCAATTATGGGAAGTGGGGCTGGGAATTCTGAGGATCAGGCTTCATCCTGGGGGGAAGTTCAGTCTTGACAGGAGATGGAGAGATTGGAGAGGGAGGCAAGGGGCTACACCTGTGACTGCCATCACAGCTGAATGCACTAATGAGAGGGTGTTGCCTAGTTCCAGTTCTGATGAAGATTTGTGAATATAAAAAGGGGCTTGGAATCTGGGTTTCTTTGCAGTTGGCAAAGTGTTGCTGGGTGGCCGTGTCTTGCTTTGTGTGCTGTGTTTCCTAGTTCCTATGGACTCTCTTTTGGGCCTGCTTTTGACAATGTGTTTGCTGCTTTCCTGTTCTTCGAACTCAGACTTTGCTGATGCTTCTTTGCTCTTCGTTTTTCCTTTGTTGCTTGCATTTTTGGGGAATAATCCAGGTTTTCTGGAGATGTAATCCAGATTATATATGTTTTATGCGTTTTTGACTGGTTTGGTCTTTTTAATGTTATTTTGCTCATTTAACACTGCAGCTTAGGTGTTTTTGGGACAATTCTTTATTTTTGAAATAAACTCTACTTGTTTACTATCTGGTCTGGCCCTTTAAGGCTTTCTGTGTTGTGACCGTTATAGCCCAATTAGATCAGATAATATCAAAGAGATGAACAAAGTAATAACATGCAACCAATGAAATGCACAAAATAAAAAGATAATATTTCCATGGTTTTCTCCATGATAACGTGGAAGGGCTACATAGGGAAGCCTTTTAGAAATTAGTATGCTCAATATGCATACTAATTTATATGCAAAATAAACATTTTGGCATCTGTCAACTTTCAAAGGTAAAGTCCTCCCTCCCCAGTTACTTGATGAAATAAATCTAAACAAAAATAGACTATTTTATTTATTTATTTGTCGCATTTTTATCCCATCCTTCTCAACCCCCAAAGGGGGACTCATGGCCAGAGCTTGGAAACAAATTACTCAGTTTTTAAGTAACACTGTACTAATCCATTTTCTGCTTCCCCCAATGAGGAATGCCAAATATATTTGCTGATTAACTGCACTCACTATTCCTTTGGAGAACCATGTAAGAGGTGCTGCCTCTTATTCATTGCTCAAGTGGTCTCAGGAGGAGGAATAGAGCTGGAGAATACTGGGGTTGTGAGAAACTGGAGTTAGCAGAGACGGAGACTGAGTTTTTGCTCCTACATGCAAAAACAGTACAGTACAACTCCTGTACCTGCAGTGGATATGTTTCCAGACTTCATGTGCATACAAGAAACCACAGATAATAGTGAGCCCTGTAATTTTTAATGGAACAAAAATAGAGGTACCTAGCTTGTATGGAAGCACCCTAATAATTGTATAAGTAAAATTGTGGATAAGTAAAACTGCTTATACCAATTTTATGGATATGGGAGTCATATTTTATATTATACTGATCTGTAGATCAAGCTTCAAGATATTATTTCCCTGGCAATTAGTTATCATAGGCCATGAATGTGTCTCTAGTTATTAAAGTTTGAACACACTCAGTATCTAAAAGATGAAAAGCCATTACTGGGTTGAAACAGGTAATTTTCATTAGTTAAATGGTAACTGCAAATATAAACGACCTATGGAAATGAATGGAAACACAAATCACAATCTCAGTAGGGTCAGTGAGATGTCACTAAATTGCACATATCTGATGTGCTGCTAGAAAGAATAGAGTATCACTATCTCCATTTCACTTTCTTTATAACAAATCAGCAGTTCACTTATTCCTGCCTAAATTCCATGTTGTGATTACAGTAGTGTCTTCACATTAAAGTGTGATGTAACAAGATGATGATAATGCTGAACCATCTTCAAACATTATTTCCGAACATAAGAACATAAGAACATAAGAATATAAGAAGAGCCATGCTGAATCGGGCCTCAGCCCATCTAGTCCAGCATTCTGTGTCACACAGTGGCCCACTAGTTGTACACAGGGATCTCTAGCAGAAAGGAGGGCAAAACCCTCACCTGCTCCCGACCCCCCACAACCAGTACCCGGGGAAAATCCTGCCTGCCTCCATCAACACAGAGGTGACACTTGGATGTCCATATCAGTAACTACTGATTCCCTTGGTATCCATGAATCTGTCTAATCCTGCCTTGAAGCTGTCCAGGCTGACAGCTGTCACAACCTCCTCTGGAAGTAAATTCCATAACCCAATGTCCCTCTGGGTGAAGAAATATTTCCCTTTATTAGTCCTAACTTTCCTACCTTGGATCTTTAGGGAGTGCCCCCTAGTCCTAGTGTTGTGTGACAGAGAAAATATTTTTTCTTTATTCACCTTTTCTATCCCATGCATGATTTTATACACTTCGATCAAGTCACCTCTTAAACGCCATCTTTCAAGGCTGAAAAGACCAAGGCGTTGCAACCTGATTTCATAAGGGAGCTGCTCCATCCCTTGGATCATTTTTGTTGCCCTTCTTTGTACCTTTTCCAGTTCCGTTATATCCTTCTTGAGGTGCGGTGACCAGAATTGTACACAGTACTCCAGATGTGGCCTCACCATAGATTTGTAGATTTGATACAACATTTGCCGACCTATTTTCGATTCCCTTCCTGATCATGCCAAGCATAGAATTTGCTTTTTTCACTGCTGCAGCGCACTGGGTTGACATCTTCATTGAGCTGTCCACCAAAACCCCAAGATCCCTTTCCTGGTTTGTCTCAGAAAGCTTTGATCCCATCAGTTGATAAGTGTATTTGGGGTTCTTTGCCCCGATGTGCATGACTTTACACTTGTTTAGGTTAAAATGCATTTGCCACTTTGTTGCCCATTCACTCAATTTCGAGAGATCTTTCTGGAGCTCTTTACAGTCAGTTTCATTTTTAACTACCCTGAACAGTTTAGTGTCATCTGCAAACTTTGCTACCTCACAATTTACTTCTACATCCAGATCATTTATGAATAAATTAAAAAGTAACGGTCCTAAAACTGAACCTTGGGGTACGCCACTTCTCACCTCTTTCCATCCAGAGAAGTGTCCATTTATTACCACCCTTTGTTTCCTACAGTTTAGCCAGGTTCCAATCCAGGACAAGACCTGTCCTTTGATTCCATGGCTGAAGAGCTTATTTAGGAGCCTTTGGTGAGGGACTTTGTCAAAAGCCTTTTGAAAGTCAAGGTAAACAATATCGACTGGGTCCTCTTTATCTATGTGTTTATTTACACCCTCAAAGAATTCTATCAAGTTAGTAAGACATGATTTGCCTTTGCAGAAACCATGTTGATTTTCCTTCAGCAATGCCTGTTCTTCTATGTGCTTAGTAATTTTTTCTTTAATAATGGTTTCCATCACTTTGCCTGTATATGAAACAGGCTCTCACTTTTAAAAAGGGTATCACTAATCACACACAAATGTTTTCAGCAGGAATCACTGGAGTGGGCTGTGATTTCCACCAATAATGGAAGCACACCTCATACAGGTCTCCAAACAGTATACAATATACAAAATACTATATGGGGGTGTTACTGTGCAAAGTGGATGTTTAATAGTATTCCATTCACTATTCTAAGTAGGCTCAACTAGGGGAACTTCTAAGTAAACCTTTTGGATGATTGGATGGGAGAAATTATTTGCCCTCTCCCTGAGTGTTTATATATTAAATCTGGTAGAGTGGTTTTGCAATTTCTTTTAAAAGTATAATGTGATCAACCCTATATCTTTCAATATAGATGCACAGATTTTGCTTTATAAACAAAATTTTAACAGTCTTACAAGTGCTTTCTTATAAAAAATGTGTAATACAAAGGACAGAACTACTGCATATTATGTTTTAATTTTTCTGTTTGAAATGTCAGTGAATGTCTCTCTTTCAAATCATCAGTTCTGTATCATTTTTAATAAAATAAATGACATGGAGTTGAATTCTGCTAATGCTTGGATTTTGGTATAGCACTGCAAAATGTCAGTGCCTTTAGCAATAAAAGTGATAAAAATTTCTCTATAGCTCTGGCATATATAATTTATAGTCCCTGATTGCATTGTCGCTTAAAGGATTGTCTTGTCACCTTTAATGGTAGCATTCTGATTATAATGATGGAAAAGCAAAAACTATTTCTCCATTTCATTTTAACATGAACACAACAGAAAGTTCTGACTGTGTGCATTAAGAGAGAAAAATACTGGAAACTGAATAACACAAAACTTCAGTAAAAGCCTTATCATGATCTCTTTATAGGGAATCACTTTTGATGAATTCTTTTTCATCAGAGGCTAAAGTTTTGGTCAAACAAGATTAATGGAGTAGGTCATGAAACCATCAAATGCCTTAGCACATATTCCAGGAAATTTTTGTCCTATTTTTTTCTACCATATTGCAGCTAGAAAAAATATAGTTATTGGAACCATCATAAATCTACTCACAAGGATATGACAGTTGCAAGTTTTAAGAAATATGCAGACTTGCATCTGAAAGAGTAATCAGCATTTGATTTCTGAGAAATAGAAATGTAGTAAAGTTCAAATCTGCCTAAGAGACACCATTTTTCAGGTTTATAAAGCTTGACCCACCAATACTTTCTAGCTACTTCAGGCCACGGTAATTTCCCAGAAATTATATGCTCAAAGGCACTGAAAAATTGACTTGGCAGGTTCACTTGTGCTTTATCATTGCCTTGTAAAGAGTCAGCATTAAGGTTTATTCTGAATAGATCTAGTTCGATTAACTAGATTAGACAGACAAGAGAGAAGAGGAAGAAAGTGAAAACTTATAGAGGTTTCCTGCTAGTGCAGAAACTTCCCAGGGTATAGAAAGTCTATAATAATGTATCTGCCTATTTCCTATTCTTTTTGTCTCTCAAACTCTGCCTTTTGATTGAAGTGGCAGACAGATTTTCCAGAAACAACATGATCTTAAAGACCCTACAATGAAAAGTGTTAGGGGTATCTGATGACTTTTTTCTTTTTTTTTCTTTTTTGCAAAATTACAGCATTACTGTAACTAACATAATACATGCCTTCTTAGATCAGTTTCCAAATCAGAAATCAGAACTGACATATTTTGTATCTTCCCTCCCTCCAAAAATCTTAAAATGAATTTTAAAATACATTCAATTTTTTTTAAAAAAAGAATTCACAAATGTATTCTTGAATAGAAATATATTTAAATCTGTACTTAATGGTTGCATTTCTATCAATAAAACACAAATGCATGTGGGAACAGAACGGGATGACTTTATGGCTTCAGGAAAGTGACACAAATGGGTAAAAACAAATTTATCCATCCCTAACCAATGGTGAGAAAGTGCCAACTAAATATATAATAGCTATAAATTGCTCAACATTTTTGTAACATCTCAAATTCAAAGTAGGTTCTGTGAGTGAAGGTATAAACTATTTTTATGATATCAGAACACCTAAAAAACAAACTATCTAGAAGTAAACAGGTATAAAACATTTTAATGTTATAGCACTTGAAAATGCACTTCAGTTTATATGCTTGTTCTAGAATTTTAAATGGTAGTTAACTAATGGGGTAGATGGCAAACTGCATTGACATTAAACAACAAATCATGGCCTTATGACAAAACTGAAAGCAAAGTGATCTATTTTACTTTTTCAAAATGGCTGTTCCTTTAGTTATAGACCGTATGCAGTATTTCTGTGCTGTACAAAATCATACCTGAATCAGGCTTCTATGTAACTAACACTGGTTACTGGCATTGAACTACTGGCAACTCTGGCTATTATTACTGTCTAGAGATGCAGCTACAGAGGAGCAAAGTGAGGACATTGCACCTCCAAAATAAGAATTTTGTCCACCAAATCAAATTTTGCTATCATGCCCAAATTTCTAGCATTGCAATAACTGAAAACTTCAATTGAGCAATTAGGAAGATAGTTTAAGCATCCAAGAAAAAAAACAGGCCAAGGAATGCAAGCATATATAAAAGTTCTAGATCTCAACAATTTTAGTGTCTCACTCACAGCAGTGCTCGCTGTCTACATACTAATTATCACCTGCTGATCATTCGCATAAAAGTCAAGCTTCATCCTGATGCAAACATGCACAGGAAAAGCTAAATCAGAAATACACATTGTCCCCTTCTATAGTAATGATGAGTGGAGCTGTGGTCAATGTGGTGGGTTAAACTGCTAAGCTGCAGAACTTGCTGACTGGAAGGTTGGCGTTTGAATCTGTGGGACAGGGTGAGCGCCCGCTGGTAGCCCCAGCTGCTGTCAACCTAGCATTTCGAAAACATGCAAATGTGAGTAGATCAATAGTTACCGCTTTGGTGGAAAGATAATGATGCTCCATGCAGTCATGCCAGCCATATGATTTAGGAGGCATCTATGGACACCAGCTCTTTGACTTAGAAATTGAGATGAGCACCACCCCCCAGAGTTGGACTCAACTATACTTATTGTTGAGAGGAAAACTTTACCTTTATAGAAATGCTTACATTTTCCTCCATTTCCCTTAGTTAAGATTTTCACTTGTTTTCCATGGGAAGGTATACTGTTGAACTGCAACTCTTATCACTCTTAGGCAACCTGGCTAAGAGCAAATGAGGATAGACACTTCTGCACAATTCTCAGAAAGCCATGTACCGCCTGTCCCTTGCTTGTGTACACTCACCTCCCTTCCTGTCTCCCTGTGAGGAGGGACCTAAGGTGGATTTCGCTTTTTAATTTTGCCACTATGGAAGTGTAAACATTGTAAGTGTAAATACATGCACTTTCGTGCATTAATTTAACAGCACATGCACAAAAATTAAACAAACAAAAACTTCAATAAGCTGGACAGTAGAACAACACACATTTCTTCAAAAACATAACCGCTTCTCCTTTGCAAAGTCAAGGCCACAATTGTGGTTTTAGAGCCATTAAAATGTCCATGGAATAAACAAATACTTGGGCATTCACAAGAGGAAAAAGAGAGCCTTCTCTCCTTGTTTCAAAATGGTTTAGCAAGAGTAAATGGTGACTAGAGTGAAACACAGAAATAAGTTAGGGTCTAATAATACATAAGTAAGATATATACATAGACCTGCACAACAAGGCCACAGACTATATTGTTTTCATATAAATACTCTTCTACCAGAATATAATTAGTAGCTATAAGTGCAAAATCTGGTGGCCAGATTATTGAAAGCTGTGTACAGAACAAGGGCACATTTACACAGGCACTTTATTCTGAAAAGTGATGGGCAAATCAGCTCTGTGGAGGCTTCAGCTGATTCTGAGCTGACGTGTTGACAAAATTCATGAATTGCTCTGAAGTTTCCCCAAGAATTCAGAGCAAACTGAAACAGAATGGGCTACAACTCCATTCATTGCCTTTTCATATTCCCTGTGCCATCTCACCCAGTCTGTAAATATTCAGTGAAGGGTGAGGACGTGGTCTCTCTATACCAGGGGATTGTTTCTTGCCTTCCTTTAGAGGCTTGGTGCTCCCAAGGACCAAGCTGGACACTATAGCTAACTCAAACAGGCTTTATTGTTCTTAACATGAGTTAACCTCTCTCAGGCGCTACACTTTGTTCCCCAAAAGATAAAGGAAAAATACTTTACAGTCTCTCTGTTGCTTAGATCCAGGAAGCTTCAGCTGGATCGCTCTCCAAGTCCTCTCCTGCTTTATGGCCTCGAGGTAAGGACACCCGAGACCCCAGCCAGATGGCCTATGTTGAAGGCACAAAACCTTCCTCTGAATGCCACCTGACTGTTTGAAGCACTTGAGACTCCTCAGAGCTGCCCAACTCTCTGGTATGCCGGGCTTTCTGTATGAGTCTCAAAGAAAGTCAGTTTGGTGTTGAAAGATAGCATAACTAAGGCCTAGCCTGGCAAACCTTCAGGTATGCTCTCTTCTAGAGAAATCCAGGAAAGCTCTGCTAAACAAATGGCTTGATTCCCAAAATCCCTGGGAAAGGGGGTGGGACAAACTTAATTGGGCTCTATAAACAATGATTGACAGGTACAAAGAACCAATCAATACAATCAAACCTTTGCAAAACTGAGCAGGCTGCAGAAGCACAATACAACAGTGCAAACCTTTTGGAACTTAAAGTTTTTCATACAAGTGGCATTTGCTGTGCCGCCACATTCCCTGATCTCATACAGCCCATGGACATAGATGGATTTTACCATACTAAAACATAAGAACATAAGAACATAAGAAGAGCCATGCTGAATCGGGCCTCAGCCCATCTAGTCCAGCATTCTGTGTCACACAGTGGCCCACTAGTTGTACACAGGGATCTCTAGCAGAAAGGAGGGCAAAACCCTCACCTGCTCCTGACCCCCCACAACCAGTACCCGGGGAAATCCTGCCTGCCTCCATCAACACAGAGGTGGCACTTGGATGTCCATTTCAGTAGCTACTGATGCCCTTGGTATCCATGAATCTGTCTAATCCTGCCTTGAAGCTGTCCAGGCTGACCGCTGTCACAACCTCCTCTGGAAGTGAGTTCCATAACCCAATGACCCTCTGGGTGAAGAAATATTTCCCTTTATTAGTCCTAACTTTCCTACCTTGGAGCTTTAGGGAGTGCCCCCTAGTCCTAGTGTTGTGTGACAGAGAAAATATTTTTTCTCTATTCACCTTTTCTATCCCATGCATGATTTTGTACACTTCGATCAAGTCACCTCTTAAACGCCGTCTTTCAAGGCTGAAAAGACCAAGGCGTTGCAACCTGATTTCGTAAGGGAGCTGCTCCATCCCTTGGATCATTCTTGTTGCCCTTTTCTGTACCTTTTCCAGTTCCGTTATATCCTTCTTGAGGTGCGGTGACCAGAATTGTACACAGTACTCCAGATGTGGCCTCACCATAGATTTGTAGAGAGGCAATACAACATTTGACGACCTATTTTCGATTCCCTTCCTGATCATGCCAAGCATAGAATTTGCTTTTTTTTCACTGCTGCTGCGCACTGGGTTGACATCTTCATTGAGCTGTCCACCAAAACCCCAAGATCCCTTTCCTGGTTTGTCTCGGAAAGCTTTGACCCCATCAATTTGTAGGTGTAGTTGGGGTTCTTTGCCCCGATGTGCATGACTTTACACTTGTTTAGGTTAAAATGCATTTGCCACTTTGTTGCCCATTCACTCAATTTCGAGAGATCTTTCTGGAGCTCTTTACAATCAGTTTCATTTTTAACTACCCTGAACAATTTAGTGTCGTCTGCAAACTTTGCTACCTCAGAATTTACTCCTACATCCAGGTCATTAATGAATAAATTAAAAAGTAACGGACCCAAAACGGAACCTTGGGGTACGCCACTTCTCACCTCTTTCCACCCAGAGAAGTGTCCGTTTATTACCACCCTTTGTTTCCTACAGTTTAGCCAGGTTCCAATCCAGGACAAGACCTGTCCTCTGATTCCATGGCTGAAGAGCTTATTTAGGAGCCTTTGGTGAGGGACTTTGTCAAAAGCCTCCTCCGGTTCTCATCATAGCAGTGGCTACTGGTGGCCATTGCATTAACAGTTGAACAGACTGCCTCAAAGGATGGTGATATCTCCTTCTTTGGGAATTTCTTACAAGATTGGATGGTCATATCTCGGAAGTGCTTTAGTTGTTTGTTCTTGGATGGCACAATTTGGACTAAATGGTCTTTGCAGTCCCTTCTAATCTTAACATTCTACAATCACTCGCATTCATGGAGCCCTTTTATGGCCAGCTTCAGTTTCCATTTAAAAAGTATAGAAAGAAGGCTGGAATACATTGCCACTCTAAACCAATGGTATTCACCAAACTTTTAAAAACTGGATGGCCTATCAAATTAAGGGAAGTAAAGTCCATCAAGCAAAACAGGGAAAATCCAAGTTAAGCCCCTTAATGTGCTTCAGTGAGCCCCACATCTAAACCACGTTGCATGGCAAAATTGGCTCCACACAATGTGAAGTGGTTTATAGGCACCCACACACGAGTACTTTGTAAGATTCAGAATGCAGGGGCAGCAGACCACCAAAACACATCCCAAGGGCATAGCTGGGCACCAATGAGACTAACTGACCTCCTGGGATTAACTGATTACTTCCCCTGCTAATGGTCACTTTCCCCTCCCCCAATCCTTTATGCCTTCAGAGAGCTAGTCTACATCTCAACCAGTAATGGGGGGGGACCTGTATTCTCCAGTGGCTGTCAAGTCACAGATACTGCAAATTTCAAAACTGGGTTTGGGGCACTTTCAATGGTTCATGCAAACACCTTCACTGCATCAAATATGTTCCAGATATATCATTCTAATCAGTTACAGTGAAAAAGGTTTCTCTCAAATTAGTTTCAACCCAATCTAAGTGGTCACTGTAGATAAGCCCTTGCTTTTTTCAATTATTGTAACACAATTAAGAGGACTGCATTTTGCTAGAATATGTAGGTTTATTTCTAATAGCAAGTTGCTTTCAAAGCACACAGTGGTATGGTATATATCTTGATAAAATGTTAGCCAGGAACATAATCACTGTTCTTGATCTTCTGCAATGTGGAGGATATTGCAGTATTGCACTACAATTAAACTCATGGCTTGTGCTTCTAGACTGCACAAAAGTGGATGGATATCCCCTCAGTCAGTCATTACAGATTCCAAGGATTGCTATTTTTCTAATGCATTGGTTAGTTCACAAAGATTTAGCACTTCCAAGTGGTCTCACTGTGGTTTTGTTAAACATTAAGAACAGTATATATGTTGCGAATCTCCAAGTCATTTCCTAATAATGGTGACACTAAAGCTACATTATTGTGGGATTTTATTTTGGGGTGGGGAGGAAGTTTTACCTTTTTCTTCCTCTGAGACTAAAAGTGTGTCTTGCTCAAATCACCTAGTGGATTCCAATCCATGGCCGTTTGGGGATTTGAAACATGTTACAATGGTGGTGTACCTTTATGTGATCTCCATCATATAGTGTCCCAATCATAAGATTTTCATGACCGGATTAATTTGCAATTCTCTTCTTCTTAGGCTAAGATAGTAACTTGGCCAAGGTCAAATCCTGATCTTCCAGAACCTAATCCAATACTCAAACTACTATCTCACACTGGTTCTCACCAGAGTCTTTAGGCAAAGGCATCAATTTCTTCCTCCTGTTGAGTTCAAATCAAATGGAGTTCAATCCTAGATAAGTGTATGTAGGCACATACTCCTTACAGTCCTATCTCACATGTGTCCTATGTACGAGTAAGTTCCAGCTTATAAAAAATGGCAGCTTTAGCTTTTAGAGTGAGTTAAGTCTCGATTAGCTCTGGGATCCATTTATGGGTTGTTTTTACAGTCCACTGCACCCAAATATAATTTCTATAGCACCACATTTCAAACTGGATAATTTTCTTCCTATCAGCTTTTTCAGCAACATAGCTAGAAATGGTAAATATGATGGCATGGACACTCCTAACCTTAGTATTCAGTTATATAGCTTTACACTCCAGGATCTTATCTAGTTCCTTGGGAACATGGAAAGAGCCTCCTCGAAGACTGAGTAAATACAGTTGAGTGTCCCCTGGGCAACGTGTCTCATAAACGGCTAATCTTTCCAAATCCAAAAGCATTGCTACCACTCCTCTTGGCGTCCCCCCAGTAACAGCAAGGGTATCCCTCTGGGAAGCTAAACCAGGAAATCCCAACTGGATGGCCCCCCGTGAGGGTCTTCCTCCAGGGGCAAACAAAAAATTGGTAACTTGGAAATCCCTGAATAGACCCAGAAGCGGAGTGGGCAGATCAGAAGACAACCTGGTAAAATGGCATTACCTAAAATAATCCCACACCTTGTGTGACTGTGGAGCAGAACAGACAACTCCGCATCTGTAAGCTTGTCCACTGTGCCCAGCCTTATGTACAGAGGAGGAATAGTTGGAGGCTACAGACAATGCCGTTGCCCGTTTTTTGTCAATAAATATTTAACCGCCTGCACACCTCTTTTTTATCAGTTTTATACTAATTTATGCAATGCTTTTGATACAAAATAAATAAAAAAATCTAGTTCCTTCCTTGCTGCTCTTCCAAATTCTCACCTTTCTCTGATTTCTTTACTGGAGTCTCCATTCTGATTAGTGACTGATTTAAAAAATCTTGAATTATTTCAGTCTTCATTATCAACTTTAAATTTATGTAAATAATCTGTGGTCATTGCTTTTGTTTTCTTATAATTCCTAAACCCGTCTTTATACTTTCTTCTTCCTTATTTTTCTTCGGGATTTTTACTTTAATTTAATTTGCATGCTACCTTTCTCCTGGAATGGAACCCAAGGGGCTCAGAAATGAATTCGATGAAAACCTATACATATATTTTTTTAACAAAATAACTAAGAACTTATTTAAAGCTGTACAAAAATTATAAAAATACAAAATGCAAAACCATAAATAAAGTACACATATCAAAACAAAACCTTCTTGAGAGTGATTGAATATTAAAAGATTGCTTGAGCAAAAGGAAATCAGGGTAAGGGCCAGCCTCACTTCCCATAGAAGGTCATTCAAAAGAATAGGTGCAGCCACTGAAAATATTTTTTATTTTGTCCTCACCAAATGATCCTTTTGGTGTCACAAGATTCCTCACCAGTATCATGTCCTCCTCCTGCCACTGGCTAGTACATTATTACATTAAAATGGATGTAAAGTTGTGTTCACTATGGCAAATAATAATAATAATAATAATCAAAGGGCACATCTTTCATATTTGAAAACAGAAGTCATTTTAATAGCTTCAGTAAAATGCTAGTGGATATAGTAGCACAGCAGATGTTACACTATGATTATTAAAAATTAAAGATAAACTAAAATAAGGTGAAAATTGATAAAATGGTGTGTGGGTATGTTATTCATTCTCAAATTCCCTGTAGCTCAAAATGACCTACCTATTATGCAGCCCACAACATTATTTATAGCAAGTGAAGGTTACTCTGTGAAGTGATAAATTGCTTTCCCCTCAGAGAAAAGAAAATAATAGTTTACAGGTTCAATACTGCAAACCTTATTAAGTAAAACCTGTCTGTACAGAGTAATAAATGCAGTATTAGTAAAGTCACTTTCTTAAATTAAGTCCCCAAATCAGAGAATAGAACAGGACTGACCTTGGATCGTGGTGGTGCTCGGATATACCATTTACAATCTACTGCCTCATTGTCAGAAGCTTTCCCTTCTTTTCCAATTTGCACAGATTCCACAATTCCTTCAGATCCTCCCATCTCAAACTCACAAACTGAGAAATGACAACAATACAACAAAATCAAAAGATGAAGCCCAAGAAATAAGATAAAATATTTTAAATATGCAATATACTGCTGAGTGTTGTGGAACATTGAACATACCAACCTGGCAATGGTTTCAAAACACCAAGGTCTTTGAAGTCTGGATCTTAAAGTGAAATGGAGAAAGAGGAAAATTAGCCTTTACCCTCCAAAATAAAATCTAATTGCAAAACTAAATTAATGTTGGAGAGCTGAGAGTATTAGTGTGCATTCATTTTGAAGATCAAATTGACAGTCTGAGGATCATATAATACAAAGAGCTATTTGAATGAGATGTATTTGTTGTAGGGTTTTTTTTTCCTAAAAAAACCTTTTTGGATCCAAAAAATCTTCTCATCAAAATAAAATTTACCAAAACAAAGCTTTGATTAAGGCTGGTGGCTACATGAAAAGGTTAACCAAAAAATCCTTTTTAACTATCTAAATATTAGGCCTGTTTGATCCATGGTTCTAAATGCTTCAAAAGTACTTACAAAAGTTCTGCTAGTGAACATTTCAGAATTCCAACAAAACTTTCAAAATTTCATTATAATTGGCAGTTCCGAATTGGTTCTGTTTTAAAAATTGCCAATAATGAAATCATAATGAAATTTTGATAGAGTTCTGAAATGTTCACCACCAGAACTTTTGTTTTGTAAGTACTTTTGAAGCATTTAGAACCATGGATCAAACAGGCCTACTAAATATGTATTTGAAACAAGGTTGACGCACTACCAATTATGTATATAATGCATTCTTACACATATCAGAGCTACATTACTTACTAGAGTTGCATGGACACTTGAGTGTGACATGGTAGCACAACCTTGCCACAACACAGAGACCCCAAACAAAATAGGCTGCACATTGAAGTGGACACGAGGTGGAAACCTCAATCCTTCAGGCAGTACAACAGATGTCATTCCAAAGGAAGAAGGATAAAAACAATAATAATAAATAATAGATCATGAGCACTTTCTAAAAATGCAAGTGAAAATCTTTGTCAGAAACAGGTGCATTGATGTAACTATGGAGCGTCAAGTAAGGGTACTGCTTCCAAAATTAAGAATTCCACATGAATTTTTTTCTTTAATTCCTAAATAGTTAGTAATGTAGTAACTTACAATTTCACCAGAACATTTAGAAATAGTGTTTAGGCATCCAAAACAAAGGAAACAGTTACCAAGGGAATGCAAGCACAGCAAGAGGTGAACTGTCTTCAGTGACTCACTTTATGCTATATTAGACATTAATGAAAATGTATTGGGTGTCTTTATTAGGTGTCTTTGGAGTTTCTCTATAGCTGATGAGCCTCCTAATCTCCTGTTTTTTTGAAGAAATTTTTGCTCAAAACTGGATATTCCTAAATATCTGCTGTTAATAAAATGACATCATGATGTTGCTGCGAAGACTTCAGTAACAGTAGTACTGAGTTAAAAGCTTTGTATCCCTGCCATTCTTTACTTCAAGAAAGTTACTCATATAAGTTACATAAGAAGCTAGTATCTCCCCTGTATGGAATTATTTCTTGCCTCTCCTTGATTTGAAAGTTTGCAAAAGGTTGAGTACTTTCAAAAAATCACTATGCGATATTTTCCTGTTTCAGATGTTATTTGGTATTCATGGTCAACTTATATAATTATGGGGAAGTCAGCTAAGATTTAAATGTTTCTGGGTGTTCTTTCCAAGATTTAATCACTCCAATGAGTTTACGCTTGCATTCCTAGATTATTTAATCAATTGGCAGCTTTCTCAAAAAAGAAAGACAAGCAAAAGAGAAAACCTCTGCAAAAATATAAATAAATACAGATTGCACAATCTATTTTCTAGGCATCATTAATATTTCACCTTCAAAAACAGCCATTCCTTCCCCCAAAAAATTGCTGACCTAGAAAGTTTGACATAAATCTGTTGGGACTCAGCCTACTAAAATTGATGCTTAATACTTGTTAATTTGTTCAATAAGTTTATTAACTTGAAATTGGTTTTTACAAATTTGTATTAGGTTGCAATATCATAGCATTGGAAATAATATTTTGAAATATGCAAACAGAGGCACAGAAAATGCCCACATGTCATTATACTTGTGTATGTATGGTGTATAATCACCAATATTCAAAACTAAAAACATATACAATTACTGAATGTAAATCTTATGCACACAGTTTTAATCACGTTTTAAGTGCTTAAATGTATTTTAGCTAACTATTACAGAAGTGTTAGGATAGGGATTTGTGTTTATTGTGTCTTTGCATACTTGTCTTTTGTTTTTTACTGTTGATTTGGTGAGAGGATTAATCAATAAACAAATCTATCTACAAAAATGATTATTCAGAAATGTACTGTACTTTTAAATATTCTTTATTATTTAAAATACATTTGTATTTATTTTTCCCTTTTAATAGGATTCCTTATTTATTTTTTAAAAAACTTTTAATGATTACTGTAGGTTTTTGTCTATACTTTATTTTACTTTTATTGCAAGACTTTTTGGATCTTGAATAAATAATTAAATAAATGAAGAATGGATGGATGGATTCTAGTTGTTAATAACTACATTAATCTCTTCAAGTACTAATTATTCAGGAATGTGTGGGTACTAGCTTTGTTAGTGAAGGAGGGGTTGTTTTTGTTAATAATGATATATTTGTGTGTGTATGTGTGCAAAATTTAATATTAAACTCATTGAACCAATTCAATTCCATATTAAATTACAATTGTATGTAAAATATTGCAATTTCGTCTCTGTGCAACAATGAAATGCTTTGATTGATGAACTACTTAAAGGTTCTCTCAAAACTTCATGACACTTTTCTATCATTGAAATACTTAATCCTGTTAAAGGTGCGTGCATTTGTGAAAAAAATGCAAAAAAATGTATCAAGAATTATAAACCATTGAGGAGGATACCCTGTATATAATTAATGAGTATATACCAGGTAATCGATGTCTATTTGATATCTAGAGAAAGCTGAAATTTCTTTCTTGAAGATTGACCAAAATGAATGAGAGAACTAGAGAATTCTGAGTAAGATTGTTAAGACATTATATAGACAGAAATGTAGCTATACCTAAAGGGTAGATGGTTACACCAAATAGAAATGGCAATGCAACACATGGAAGGAAAATATCAAGGAGAAACCTATAAACAGATGAAAGGCCACCTCATTCAGACAAAATATCTTGGGACCACTTTGTATAGCCTTGCCACTCCCTATTTCTTTTCTCCACTGACATGAACACATACATAGCAGGAGAATTGATAGGAGGACATCTTAAGGATACTTTTGAGCATTACAGAGAATTTTTCTAGGTGCAAAGCTACTTGTAGGTGGGGGCATTTCAAAGGTATCTAAAATATCCTAAAGACCCCTGACTCCATTAAATTTTGTAAACTAAGCACTGTCAGCCCTGGATAGTATTTGGACAGCCCTAGGAAGTCTTTGGATGGGAGAACCCAACAAATACCAAGTGCTGTAGACTATGTTCCAGAGGAAAGAACTGTCAAAAACCCCTTTGAGCATTCCTTGCCTTAAAAAACAACCCCTGTGAAATTAGTGAGTCTCTATAGATTGACAGAAGGCTATCAAAGTGCACTGTGAGCTATCCAAGGGCCTTGTTCTTGCTTAATTGAACCTCCCATAGCATTGTTATGTAGGCATGCCTTGGCCAACATGATTTCACACTATGTATTACATCAACTTGACTCAGTTTGGCCTAATCTACTTGATTAGATCTGATTGCCATAACTTGGGTGACCTGCTATATTGTAACCTGATGCATGCCTACTTCACATACATGACAGCATGTGGCTCACTTCATCATAGATCTGTTCAATTCAGTTTACTTCTCATTCTGTGGACATTAGGTTCTTATGAAACAGCATACAGGGTCATAATCCCAAGTGTTAGGCCCAATTGGTTTTACGTAAGTGTTGATGTAACAGTCAGCAATTAATTCAATTTCTTTAATTAGAAAAAAGCATTGAATTTATGCCGTAATACTTTAAAAGGGTTTTTTAAAAACTAGGGAAGGAGAGAGGGAAGAAAGAGAAGGCAAAAGTAAGATGTAGAAATCCCAAGGCTCCATGGGAAGGAAAGTGGTACAAGAAAAACCTGAACTGAAATCCAAATTAAACGTGTGTGTGTGTTTGTGTGTGTGTGTGTATTTATTTATTTGACTTATACACCGCCACTCCCTATGGCTCGGGGCGGTTTACACAATTAAAATGAGAACACAGTGTGAAGAATATATCTAAAGCTTTCTGATGCTAGAAAATGAGTGAATTATATAAAGTTAGTGTGTGTCTAACACACTAACAAGTAGCTTATGTTGAGTATACTGGGATATAATTCAAGCTAAGCAAACAGGATTGCACTGCAAAGTCATTATTCCAGAAAGAACAGAGGGAAACAGAGGCAAAGGGCAGGAGCTATGAAACATAACTAAATCCAACAGCTTTATTTATTATCTTTCGAGTATCACACACTTCCCAGAAACAACCTACAAAAAGTACGATTGTGTTCCTTAACTATTACACTTTATTTAATAAGCCTGTCTAACATATCACAATCACACTCTTTTATATTGCTTTTTGTTTTTTTCCAGAGAGTTCGCACAATGCAGTAAACATATATCCTAGAGCAAAGTTTCTACACTTCTCCTTGGATTTATTGAGTAAGACAGTTATAGTGAAAAGGCTGAACAAGCTTCCTTTCACTGCAGATTTGTAAAAGGCTACATTTATCTATTAGAAGCTTTATCACATTTACCAGATTGAGCAGGCCCTTAGGACAAGGTGTCCCAAATGTCATCATACATAGGGGAAATGGGAAATTGTAGCTAAATGTACGTTTATTTACAAAATATTAGTTACAATTTTTTTCTACATATTGACCACCTCTTTCTGCATATACATAAAGTCTTCTCCTTCACTCATGAAAAACACTTCCTAAATATCTGTTGTTATGCAAGAAATTGTTAATTTTTCCTATGTATGGGAACCCTGTAGATTCGCACTATGAAGCACAGATGCTCAAAATATCAAATGTCTGTTCTGGAATTGTTAAAGTGTGCCAAAAACATGAGGGGGAAAACCCTGTGTCAGCCACTTTTTGTCACTTCTTCCACCATTTGCAACAAGAGACTAATGAGCTTTCAAGCCCCAATCATTACTAGCTGCAAAAGGCAGCCAATAATATACCTTTTGTAATATACAGTCAAAGGCTGACACTCTCCTGAATCTATCACTAAAATGGAGAACTTTATCATACCAACCAGATATTCTGCTACAGTCACATTAGGGCAATTGCAAAATTTGCCATTCTGTGGCACATACCTCCATAACCTTGGCTACTTGTACTACTACAGATCCTTTATTTATTTATTTATTTATTTATCTATTTATTTATTTAGCATAATTGCACATGTTTTTTTAAAAGACAAAGATATGTATAAAATAAAAGGACAACAGCCAGCTTAGGAATAGCAAGGGGGAAAGGAGGGGAATCCTATCCCAGACATCACATTATTGGTGGCATGCTGGCACAGAAGTTACTGTATGCAGACATCTTTCAGTTATGAATGGAGAAAATATTCAAAAATATTTTTAAAGGGGGAAATACCATTTTGGAAAAATCAGATTAAGAGAATACTAGAAGTTTTGTGTAAATTCCACATATGGCTTTTCTGTGTGGAGAAAGTAGCACACTTTTGTGGAAAAGCAACGTTCACAGAAGTATTATTCTAATTAGAGAAAGCTGGTTCCATGTATAGAAAATCCTTTTTTCTGTGCACAAATTAGGTAAATCCTAACCAGTGGTATTTTCAACAGAGTTTCCTAATATTTTCTTGCAGGAAAAAATTGCTGATGTTATTCATTATGTCCTTCAAGAATGAAATTGGAAAGAATTACATACCTCTTTGCCCCAGTGGGACGTAATTAAATCTTTTGTCTGGAAGCAATGATACTGCTCAGCATGTCTTTCAAGATACACGTGTTCAAGAATATAGTGTTTTGACGGAACAAGTCATAGTTAGCCATAACATTTAATATTTTTTTTGCAAACTCTCCTTTGGTAAATCAAAAAATGTTTAAACTTTACAAAAATTGGCTTCATGTAGTTTAAAATAACAGATATCATCAATTTGATAAATTAGGCAAGAAATGAAACACATTATTGGCAAGTCTGGCATTTTATATAATTTGAAAGATTTTATTCTTTTAAAAATATAATATTAGCTTATTTGCTTCAGGTTTTGCAGGGAAAAACTTGGATGGTTTATTTTGGGTTACTGCTTATATGCAATTCAGTGAAGTATTGACCATAATTTTCATGATACTGGGAAGTGAACCAACTAGGATTTTCCATGGCATAGCTCAAGATAATAAATGTGTTTAAAACATAATTTATGACTTAGGTACTGATGAATTTGTTTATAAATTGGAACAGGTATGTTTTTTACTTGTAACTGCAGCCAAAAATGTATATTTTTAGCTTTGGATAGCTTAGAGAATGGCTAAGACCCCTGTGGTGTTTGTTTCCCCTCTCACTTTCTGTTCCTTTGATAGTTGGATTTTGAAAAAAGTGGCTTGCTGTAGAAACAAGGATTGTAGAAACAAGCTTCAGATGAGATATCTTTTCCCCATGATAACTCTTACAAGGGGTAGATTTATCTCACTTCCTGTTTCACCACCATTCTTAACTATGGGTTGTTTGTAAGTCGGTGACTGAAGAAATCACAAAAATTAGTCACAGCTTCCATACATGTTACATATACATTGATTTTGTCCCAGGAAAGTATCCAATGACACCATCAAATTAATCCTTGGGCTGACAATTCAATCATAAGTGAATGAAAATAAGTGCACATCTGCAATAACTAGAGACATTATGTCTCAAATGAAGGACATCAACCTGGCTCTAAGCCCAGTTCAGAATAAAATCTGAGATGTGTTTATGTCAGTCTATTTGCAAATGTAAGCAAAGAAGGGTGCCAATCAACTTATACTAATTCCTGCTGATTATCTTTTTTTTAAAAACCAAGTAGATTTAAAAAACCAAGTCCAATACCACTTCCTACTTCTCAGGTCTGTAGGCTTTAAGGTGTTGCGATAAGATAGCAAGCCAAAGAGATGTCTTAGGGTACTCACTGGTGTTCTATGCATTTTATGTCACATGTGTCAAAATAATCAAATAAGGCAATTCAACTAAGCAGCTGTATGGAGTAGTCAAAGAAGTTGTATTATAAAATAATAAATAGCTTTGATAATTCCTACTCAGGTTCACAAAAGGTGATGAGCAAAAGCCCATACCATTGTGGGGAAGGGGGGGTTGTTTGCTGGCCTAAAACAAAGACAGCTATAAAATGGCATCTTGGTAGTTCTGTGCACACTAGCTCTCATAAAAACTGGAAATGCCATGGGACTCCCAAAATTTCATCCAGGATTCTTAAGAGTAGAATAGAAAATCATTGTGGACATAATAGTAGGAGCAACTGAGTTATTTCTTCCTTCTGCAAATATCTTACTGTAGGGCATGCAACTGCACAAATTTTTCAAGAAAGTTTCTATACATAGACAACTTAGTTATCAATTAAGGGATTTCCACTGCACTTAAAATATGCAGGCTTTTTTCATCACAAAGAGAAAGATGAATTGATAGTTGTCAGTTACATATATGTCTACGTTTTTTCCCTAGAGCCCATCTATACAGGCACATAATGTGGGGGCTGATCCAGAATGCTAGCACTGCAGTAGTTGGACAGTCTATGATGCTCAGCCTGCTGGAGCCACTTTTTCATCATTGTAGCAGAAGCCATGGAGTTCCAGAGAACTCCTGGCTGTTGCTTGGCACCTTTGCCAATGTCAGGAAAGTTGGCCACATGACTTGGAGAAGGGAAGGGGCAAAGAGGGGACAATTTCCTTCTCTTCTCAAAGTCAAATCAAACCTTTTCTTACATCAGCAAAACTGTGGAGCAATGGCCAGAAGCACTCTGGAAACACCCCCCCCCCTGCAATTGCTACAGCAACAAAGAAAAACACAGATAAGTGCCATCTGATTTTCTCCATGCCAATAAAACAAGAGGAAGAAAACAAGAAATGAAAATTTGGGTCTCTTGCAAGGCTCCCATCTTCTGCCAAAGCAATTGAAAAGAGAAACCTATTGATTTAAATTTGAACTGAGAATACATTAACTTATGCCAGATCTTTAACAGATGGATTTTATCAAAAGAATTTGAACAGAAAAGACAAGAGACCCCATTGCTCAATTTAACACCTGCCAAAGACCTGAAAACATTTCTCTCTTCTCTACCCAGGCTCAGCTATTTGGTGTGATGGCTGTTAGTGTTCATTTGATGCTCTACTTGTTATGCCTGGTTATTAGTTATACCAGTTGTTCTCAACCTTCCTAATGCTGTGGCTCCTTAATACAGTTCTTCATGTTGTAGTGACCCCAGAGGCAGCTGAAGCATTAGGTAAATTAAGCATTTGCGTAGAGCGCCAATCCCCAAGGGGCATAGAGCCTCTTTCCCAGTAACACTGAGCCATAGCAATGCAACTGCCTAATTCATGCTACAATGCCAGTGCGCCAGAGGCGAGCAAAGGAGAAAAAGCCTCCATCCACGAAGAAGAGCACAATCAGTGCCTTTTCTCATTCCAGGAAGAGAGGCAGGCGGCAGGCTCCTCCTCCAGAAAGCCAGAGCACAGGCGCGAGAACAGGAACCGAGAGCTGAGCTTGAATTGACATCGAGCTCCTCTTCTTCTGGTGCTGCTGAGTGGGGAGCACACTCTCCGCTTTTCCCAAGTAAATAGAGGGCAAGGATGGATGGGGAGAGGAAAGGGGGCCCTTCTCTGGTGGCAGGAAAGAAGGCAGCCTCTTCCTATGTGTTACAAAAATAATTCCCCTCCACCCCATCCTTATCCTGTGCCCAGCAAAGTCAAAAAGAAACCCCCATCCCTCACCTCCTCCCTTTGGAAAGGGGTGAATCTGCCTTCCCTCTCATTCTGCACAGGAGGTAAAGAACAAAGGCATGTGCACCAAGCATGTGCAAACTTCAGCCCTCCATGTGTTTTGGACTGCAACACCTTTAGGCTTTTAGGAATTGTGGGAGTTAGAATCATAGAATTGGAAGAGTCCTCATAGGCCATCCAGTCCAACCCCCTGCCAAGAAGCAGGAAAACAGCACTCAAAGCACCCCCGACAGATGGCCATCCAACCTCTGCTTAAAAGCTTCCAAAGAAGGAGCCTCCACCACTCTCCGTGGCAGAGAGTTCCACTGCTGAACAGCTCTCACAGTCAGGAAGTGCTTCGAAATGTTCACATGGAATCTCCTTTCTTGTAGTTTGAAGCCATTGCTCTGTTTGGACACAATATTCCAGGTGTGGGATGACCAAGGAAGAATAGAGGGGTAGCATGATTTCCCTGGATCTAGACACTATACTCCTATTGATGCTATTTGAACACTGGTGGAGTTTAGGGAAAATAGATCTTGCCATTTGGGAGTTGTCGTTGCTGGGATTTATAGTTCACCTACAATCAAAGAGCATTTTGAAATTCACCAACAATGGAATTAAACCAATCTTGGCACACAGAACTCCCATGACCAACAGCAAATACTGGAAGGGTTTGGTGGGCATTGACATTGAGTTCTGGAGTTGTAGTTCATCCAGAGAGCACTGTGGACTCAAACAATGATGGATCTGGACCAAACTTAGTACAAATACTCAATATGCCCAAATGTGAGCACTGGTTCAGTTTGATGAAAATAGGCCTTGATATTTGGGAGTTGGAGTTGCTGGGATTTATAGCTCACCTACAATCAAAGAGCCCCTTGAACCCCACCAACAATAGAATGGGCCAAACTTCCCACTTGAATCCCCATGACCAACAGGAAATACTCAAAGGATTTGAGAGGAATTGACAGTGATTTAAGGGAGAGCATGCTTGCTCTCCCCTCCCCACTTGGGAGTCTCAGAAACAGCATTCCCTTTGGCTGAGAGGCCAGCTGATAGGCTGACCAATCACAGCAGGAGGGAGAGCTTTTGGTGGGAGGATTCACTGTTTGTTTCCAAAAAGGAAGAGAAAACAGGCAGAGAGATATTCAGCCTTGTCTGCCAAAAGGGTTCTTAAGACCATCTGAAGGTCTTTGGTGACCACTCTGAAACCCCCTCGTGACCCTCTCCAGGGGTCCTAACCCCTAGGTTGAGAAACACAGAGTTAGACCAGAGCTCTGAATTATGTGGGTATAACCAATGCTGTGGAAAGCTGGGAGTTGTGGTTCAACATCTGGATGGTCCCCAATTCTTGCTCCTGCTCTAGATTGAGGTTCTCATTTGAAAACACAAAACCATAAGTATCAAATTGAAGATATGGGAAGATACACACACACACACACACACACACACACACACACAGAGTATATATATATATATTCAACCTGGTTGTTTGTAACTTTGATAGGCAATAAAGCAATAACAATATACAGAATGTAACTGAAATGCAAGGTTATGATATGTCAGAAACAGACTTCCTAAACATATCTAAAGATCTACATTTTGATTGCCTTTCCCCTCCTTTTCATCTTTGGCAGAAGGAGTGTAAATTAGGTATGTGAAGTATATGGGATAAATTTTTCTACAAAATGATACATCTATCAAGATATAATTTTTAATAATAAAATCCTGCCATATGGTTTAATTAGAATGATTTTACAGGTATCAATGATAAAATTCCAAAATTCATTATTCCATGTGCCATTAAACAAAAAAAAATGGGGGGGGGGCATCTGTGCTTGACCAGTTATAGTTGATGTTTTAAAATTGCAACTACAGCAAGGAGGATTTTGATCAGGACAACGGCAATGTGGAAGAGTTTAATCTTACTTCCCATTGGCATTTTCCCAACTGAAGCACATGTGATACATGGATGTTGCCCAGCAAAGAAAACAATAGCCTCAAGGGACAATAAGCAATGATTTTAACTGGTAAAATAGTTTTATTTCACACACTGTAGACAGATAAACCCTTTTCTGTGCCTGTAGTGACAAACATGCAATGTTTTTTTCTTTGTTATTTCATTCTTAATGAACTTTTATTCAGAACCCCAAAACGGAGTCATCAGTTTAGGGTGATGTTCCAGCCTGTTCAAGAGGTTATTTTAATTTTACTAATAAAAACATCTTAGCTCCTTGAGACAGCTTTAGTTTCTTCTATGATTTCATTGGATGCTTCCCAGTTTCTGCTTATCATCACCTATTTCTCAATCAATTCTGGTCTTCCTAAGTATGAGATCCATTCCAATCATGCCTCACTCAATTATCACAAGTTTCAATGGCTTTACACTTAGTATGACCCAATCTGAATCTAATTCTGCTACATACACTTCACAGATGTCACAATGAAAGAATCTTGAATTCCATATCACTTTGCCGCATGGAGTACTCTGTCACTACCCATAAATGAATCCCAAACTTAATCTTGCCTTGTAGTTTTTTTTCCACACCATACTTTCCATAGGTAAAAAAGCAGGCACATTTTCTTTAGTATTGAAGACATTTTCATACTTTGGATTGGGACAACTATCATATGTTTATTTCAATAAGCACCTCTAGTATATATGTGTGTGCAGAGAGTGTAGTATATATCAGTGTGTACAGAGTTATCGTACTGTCTATTCTCCTATATGGGTCTGAAACATAGGTCACCTATTGCCAACACCTACAACTCCTTGAACGTTTTCATCAGCGTTGTCTTCGCACAATCCTAAATATACACTCGACTATGTGACAAATGTTGCTGTCCTTGAGCAAGCAGGGATCATCAGCATTGAGGCCATACTATTGAGAACACAGCTGTGCTGGACAGGGCACATCTCTAGGATGGAGGACCACTGCCTCCCAAATATACTACTCTATGGTGAACTCACCATGGGTCAGCACAAGAGAGGCGCCTCAAAAAAGGACTCCCTGAAACAGCATCTCAGGCTCGGCCAGATTGATCACCAACAGTGGTCCACCCTGGCCACACATCGGGAGGCATGGAGACGCACTTTCCACAATGCTGCGGCCTCTTTCGAGAAGTCACGCTTAAAGGGTCTCGAAGAGAAATGACAACGCAGAAAGAACCGCAACTTGGAAACAACATCACCCAAGGAGACTTTCTGCTGTGTTTTCTGCAACCGGACTTGTCTATCTCGGATTGGCCTTTTTAGTCATCAATGCACTTGTAGAAAGCATGGGATGAGTCCTTCCTGAATCTTTGTTCATGAAGAAAAGCCAAAGAAAAAGAAGACATTCAAAGCAAATATAATGAAGGTAAAATGCATGACATTTCTTTAAAAGCAAATTATCACAACAAAGGACAGTTAGTTGTCTTAATCATAGTCTTCACCCACTCAGATTCACTGGGAGGGAAGTGTTTCCACCGGACAAAATACTGTAGAGTGTTTTTCCAGATCCTGGAATCTAGGATTTCTGCTACCTCGTAGTGTTGGTTTTCTTCTATCATAATGGGTGGGGGAGGGGGCTTGGCTGGGTGCCATTGGCTGCTCTCCGGAGCTGGCTTGAGCAAGCTGAAGTGAAAAACTGGGTGAATCATTATGTAGCTCTTAGGGAGTTCTAGTTCTGCAGTCACTTCATTGACCAACCTTTTGACCTCAAAAGGTCCAATGTACCTAGGTGTCAATTTCTTGGTAGGTTGTCTAGTTTTTAAGTATTTGGTGGAGAGGTATACCTGTTGGCCCAGCTTCAGGTCCCACCCTGGCTTCCTGTGTTTGTCTGCTTGGTTTTTGTAAGCGGCCTTGGCCTCATCAAGTGCCTGGGTGATGACTGACCATGCCTCTTTGATGCGAGTCATCCATTCTGTAAAGGGGACAGGATCAGATTGGATGACCTCTGGGGTTGGCAAGGTGCGGAGATTGTGACCGTAAACTATCTCAAAAGGAGAGTGCCCTGTGCTGGAATGGAGGGCATTGTTATAAGATACTTCAGCATACGGCAGCATTTTGGACCAATTGTCCTGCTGGTAGTTTGTGTAGCACCTCAAGTATTGCTCCAGCACCTGGTTGACCCTCTCTGTTTGCACATCGGTCTGAGGGTGGTATGCTGTACTAAGGGCTTGCGTGGCCCCTAAAAGGCGGAGAAATGCTTTCCAGAACCTGGAGACAAATACTGGGCCTCGGTCTGATATGACCTTAGAAGGAGCCCCATGGTGCTTGTAGCAATTTTCAATGAACATCTGTGCCAGTTGCTCTGCGGTGGGCATGCTTCTGCATGGAGTGAAATGGGCTTGTTTAGAGAACAGGTCCACTACCACTCAAATTGTGGTCTTCCCATTGCTGGGAGGGAGATCTACAATGAAATCCATGCTGATATGTTCCCAGGGGGCTCTGGGGGGCTCCAGTGGGCGCAGGAGACCTGATGGTTTGCCCCCACCACCCTTTGCTGTGGCCCAGACAGGGCATTGGTGGACATATGCTTTCACATCCTTGCGCATGAATGGCCACCAATACTTCCTCCTCAGCAAATGCAGGGTTTTTACAAAGTGTCCTGCTGTAATGTGGTCATGGTGATCCTTCAGGGCCTGTTTTCTTTGGTCCTCTGGGATGTAAATTTTGTTGCCTTTCAGCCACACCCTGTCCCGGTGACTCAATTCGTGATGGTGTTCCCTGAGCCACTGATCCCTGATGTTCCCATATGGGGGAGGCATGGCCTCCTGGTCTGGACTCTCTTTGCTTGCCTGGCTTCTGGTGACCACCCCCATGCCTAGTTGGGTGCGCGTAAAGATTGTTCCTATTGTGTCTAGTTTGCCTGCATTGTGCTGTAGCAGCCTAGTGGGCTGGGGATAGCAAGGAGTTTGTGATTTGTAGCAAAGACTTGTTGGAGTTTGAAGACCTCACTGGTTTCTCTAAAAATACATCAATTTCCACCAAATACATGATCAGCTTTACTCTTAAATCAATTAAACTTGAATATTTGGATTTAAATTGATGCTCTACATTACAATTCAACTTAAATTTAAATTTAATCCAGTTTAATCAATTTGTGGATTACTAAAAAATCAAATCAATGGAATTATTAAAAAATAAATTGTAGTAGCAACTTTCATGTAAGAAAGAAATATTTTGTAATTGAAAGGGAAAGGTTGTTTATGCCTCACCATCTTTCTTTACTTTAAAGTTTTAATATGAGTCTCTAAATGTTAAACTGATGAAAATGCCAGTCAAATCACTTTTAAAGTACAGTGCTTTGAACAGTCTTCGATTTCTTCACATGGGCTGCCAGAATGGGATGGATCGCAGCATTCCATTTACATGGGATGCATCGCGGCAAATCTGGCAACTGCCGCTGGAGAGCATGGGGAACTCGTTACCCCATACCCCACATCGCCTGGCTTACCTTCAAGCCGTTCCCATGGGGGGGGAGAGGGTACTGAAGTGAGTTGAGATCTGTTAAATATTATGCTACAGGCACAAGGGGCTGAGATGGAAAGCTGTTATTCATTTATTTCCATCATTTCTACCCTGCTTCTTCTCAACCCCCAAGGGGGGACTCAGAGCGGCCTAACAATGGCAATGATTCAAAGCCACATAGTATACATATAATAAAAGCAAACAGTTAAGAATAAAATACATTAAAATACAGCTAGAATTAAAATACATTAAAAATACAATTAACATTAAAATGCATCGTGTACATTCACAACAGTTAAAACAGTATTCCATCTATAAGCATTAGGTCTTGTCCACCAGACTGCCATCTCAATTTGAACACCGAATGTTTGCACTTTATGAATTTTAATAGAACTAGTACTTCTATCAGGCCTTCAAAACACTGACATTTTTGAGGGAAAAATAATGTGAAACTGTCAATTGTCTTCCCCATCCCTTTTTCAAAGTAAACACAGAATCACATAATAGAAGGAATAACAGAGATGGAAGGGATGACAGTGGCCACCTTGTGCAGCTCATACCATGCAATACATCACTAAAGTTTGTCCATCCAAACTTTAGAATAATATAATAGAGTTGGAGGAGACCATATGGGCTATCTCATCCAACTCCCTGCCATGCAGTAAAAGCACAATCAAAGTACCTCTGGCAGATTTTCATCCAGCCTGTTTAAAATCCTTCAAGGAAGGAGCTTTCACCACACTCCAAGGCAGAGAGTTCCACTGCTGAGCAGCTCTTACAGACAGTAAGGCCCCTTTGACACATCTGTATAAAATCCACATTGAACTGGGTTATATGGTAGTGTGGACTCAGATAACACAGTTCAAAACAGGTATTGTGAATTATCTGCCTTGATATTCTGGGTTATATGGTTCTGTAGAATCTCCTTTCCTGTAATTTGAACCCATTGCTCCAAGTCATAGTCTCCAGGGCAGAAGAAAACAAGCCTGCTCCCTCTTCATTATGACATCCTTTCATATATTTATGCATAATCATGTCTCCTCTCAACCTTCTCTTCTGCAAGCTAAGCAGATCCAGCTCTTTAAGACACTCCTCATATGGTCTCCAGACCTTTGATCATTTTAGTGGCCCTCCTTTGCATGTCTTCCAACTTGTTTAAAGACTTCCAAGATGAAGAGTCTATCACACTTTGAAGTAGTTCCACTGTTTAGCAGCTATTATATTAAGACGGATCTTCCTAATATTTAGGTAAAATCTCTGTTCTTCTCATTTGAATCTATTGGCTTATGTTATAGTCTCTGAGGCAGTAAAAAGAAGGGGGGGGGGTACTGTGGCCTCTTCCAGTTACATAAAATCCAGATTGAACTGGATTATGTGGCAGTGTGGACTCAGATAATCCAGTTCAAAGCAGATATTGTGGATTATCTGACTTGGTATTCTGGGCTATACGGTTGTGTGGAAGGGCCCTATGCTTCTCGTTATGCTGTATTTTTATGTGTTACTTTGTTTGGATATATTGTTAATTGTTAAATTGGTTTTTTTCTCATCTAACGCATTTTACTGTATTGCACTTAATTATAAATTTATGTTGTAAGCTGCCCCAGGTACCCTGTGGAGAGGGGGCAGGACAGAAATAAACTTCTGTGATGATGATGATGATGATGATGAAGAGAAGGAGGAGGATTCATTGAAATGCAACAAATTGCATTCAATGTTTTATGTCCCCTAATAATAACTGCTGATTTTAAGGATTTTCATATAAGAATTACCTTTTTAGTTAAAAATCATTTTATTATAAGAACTGTAACCATCGATGGAAATTCATATGGAAATTTTCCACACTTCCACAAGATGCTTTCTTTGAAATTCTGTCCTGCTTTCTAAAAAGGAATGTAAAACTGTCAGCAATGATGAAATGTGCAAGAGCAAACAGCAGGGCAGGAGGAAAGTTCTTGGTTTCAGGTGTGTTGCAGATTTTAAAAAGATAAATCATCATCACACAAAGTGTCAGAACAGTCTAGCCTGGCTATCAGAAGTCTTACTTGAACAAGGAATTCACCTTTTTCTTGAAGCAAGAGAAAATCTGGAGACAGCTCGTTATCTAATCAATAGCCTGCATGCTTGTCATAGATAACACTGGGAAGAAGTTAAAGCAAAGGCTGACATGACAAGTTCCACCATGAAATAATTGACATGTATTTGAAAATAGAAACACATGCACAAATAACTCCAGATGCTTTGCAAGCACACCAGTCACAAACAGAGACAAAGACGCAGGTCTAAAGCTGACTTTCATCAAGGAAGTGACATGTAGGTATGTATTTTTCCCCTCATATAATTATGGGGAGGACAGCATGGGGTGGGAAGGTTTCTCACTTATACATGTACATGCAGACATGCATATATCTGGATGTTTTGTAGTATGTTAGAGAGAGAAATCAATAAGGAGAAATTAGATAATCTTTATAATAGGTCTGGGGGATTGTCCAAATAGTTATATACTGTTTCTCCCTTTGGGCATTAAGAAAACATTCACTGTGGATAAATGAAATGGCTTTCCTTAGAAATTAAATATTGTTATTGTCATACAATATTGGCATATCTGACTCTCATGTCTGCACTTACTGAGTGCAGTTAATTGCAAACAATGGGCATACTGTATAAATGAAAGTGATCTGACTTGACAATCTTATGATATCTTACTAGGTATAATATGATAAATGAAAGGTATGTCACAGAATAAAGTGATTGTCAAAATCATTTTCTTTCAGGAAAAATAACATTATTTTATGAAGAGCTGGTCACTACAAAACCAGTAATCATATGCTGATTATTCTATATACAAAAAGCACTTAAACTACCTGAATTGCATTCCAAAACAGTTAGAATAGGGAGAGCAACCCTATGACAGCAATCAAAACCTTTTATCGCTGTCAGGCACCCATTTCCATGGGTCACTGCAAAAAAAAAAGGCTATGGGAGTCATACAAACCCAGATCTTTTTCTCATAAGTATTGGAGTGTTATTCATTTGGTATGAATCATAATGTCAATGACCATACATAGTCATGAATAAGTTGAGGGCAGGTATGGAGTAAAAGTTATGGAATTTGATATAACTAATGGATATTCCATGGTTATTCCACAGAGAGGGGAAAGAACCAACGCTAATTCAGGAGAGCAGCCACAACTGACTGCCACTATTATTTCCCTACCAAGGCCAAAAGCAGTGCCATGGCAGAAAGAGTACTGGGGTAGGTACTTTTTAAAGAGTATCTCATGATTCATTAAGCTCTTGCCTTTTGACACTCTACTCAGAGAAGGGGATGTTTCCTCTTTTTTATGTAAGAATTGAGGTATGGTACTCAAAGTGACCACAGATAAGCTGACTCGGGTTTCTAGACTTGAGTACGTATATAGGGTAACAAAATCCCTCCCTTCTCTCCTTTAAAAAACAACTGAAGACCTACTTTTGCTCACTAGCATATGGAGAGGAGGGAGATTAGATGGTCGAGAGAGATCACTGCTGGGCTTCTAAGTTGAGAACTATGTGTATTTGGGCTATCCATCTGCCCAATTACCTCATTTGACTACATAACCAACCCACAATTCCCACCCCCCATTTCCTCATGCATCATTTTAGCGTGCCAGGAGAACTCTACAAGCAGGCTCCATGCCTGGAAATCACTTTCAAGTAGGTTGTGATGGCTAAATTTGGGGCTGAGGGAGTGGGTGCCTTCTCAGACCTTTGGGTTCCAGAAGCCTCAAGTGCAAGATAGCTGTGTGGATTGACCCCCAGGGTTTCGTAATGTAACCCGGGGGGTTATTCCACACAGGCACAATGCTTCATTAGCATCTTAATTCTTCTCTAACTTTTTTAATCTTAGATTTTTCATACCATGCCAAGAAATTCATTCTCTGACCAACCCATTCAATAATGAGACCACACTCAGAAGACTGACTGAAATGTAGGTGACTTTATCTATTAATTTTCCTTTGAAATGTGCAAAGAAATGAGAAGACAAAATTAGTGTGGTAACAACTGGAACAGTTGGACTCTCCTAAAACTTCCTCCTTAGTTTCCCCTGGATTAAAATGATTGAAGCCCAAAGAGAAACCCCAAGTGCTGAGTTGCACCCAGGCTGGCCGTATTCTGGAAAATCAACCTGAGAGTCCCTACTTCCAGGCTGTATGATCTCTGGTGAAGGCAAAACCTTCAGGCCATCCCCAAGAATAGTCTCCTTCCCCATCCTTCCAGCTGCATGATCACAGAGGCAGTTTCAAAGGCCTATCTTTCACCAACATAGGTACTCGACAGACTTTCCCCATCCCTTGCAACTAATGATCTATTTAAAATGTGGGAATGTGGCACAGCTAGCTGGGTGTCAGCTGCATAAGATCTCTACTGTCCAGAAGGTCATGAGTTCAAGGCCTGCCCAGGTCGGAGTGAGCTCTCAACCAATATGTGTAGCTCATTGTCAACCTTTGCAACCCGAAAGACTTGCATCTGTCAAGTAGGAAATTTAGTGTTGTGACCCAGCGATGGCAGCAATGAAGTCCGGGAGTAGAAAAGGATAACAAATGTTTATTTAACAAGGCATGGGAGTTGGTCTAACAAAAAATAGCCTTTCGTCGGCTGGAGAAAAACCCACACTAAACCCAGGACCCACAAACCAAAAAATGCCGGAGATAAAAGAACTTCAAAGCAAATAGCAGACGTCCGTCTGTCGTCTCCAGTAGAGGAATGTTCAAGAAGCGAAGTCAGTCACCGGTCCGAGGTCGTCAGGTAGGAGAAAATCAATCAGGATAAGGAGGAGACGTCACCAGGTCGAACAGGAGAGTATTCACACGAGGATCAAGAGGCACACGGCAGTAGGAGTAGTCTTGGAAATCAGGAACAAGAATACCAGGAACCAGGATGCATGAGCTAGAACAATAATAACTCCTTGACCACCGCAGGGATCAAGCCAAATACTCATAATTCTTATAGGACTTTCAATCAGAGTCCTCGGAGACCCCACCCAGCTCCAAAGCATCACCATTCCTATTCCCTGCAGCTGTAGCATCAGGCCCAGATCTCCAAGCCAGCCAAAGCTCTTCTTGGCTTAAAGGGACCCCCTCAGCCTCAGAATGTGAAGACGGCCAGTCCCGGTCCATCTGGAACCCCAGAAACGTGCTGGTCCCCGAGTCCGCATTACATACATCCCTCACCTCCTGTACCAAGGCCGAATCCAGATCAGTATCACTTTCCTCTGACTGCAATTCTGCATTCCCTGTGAAACCCTCAAAAGAGCCAGACTCAGAAGGCTCCCTAAGTAAATGCTGGATTTTCCTCCTTTGTTCATTGTCTTCATTAATGCTCGAGTCACTAGCCACCCTCTTTACTCCAGCTGTAGGAGCCTGGTCATTCAGAGCCGCACCCCAAACTGAGCTATTGCTTGATGTTACTGTCTCCACATCTCCCTCCATGTTACTACCTGTAGCAACTAGAGGCTCATTCACAACATTTAGGTACCACTTTGTGGGGAGGCTAAATTTAACTGATTTCTGGAATGTTAAATTGCCTCTACGTCTGTCTATATATGTTGTATGTCAATGGCATTGAATGTTTGTCTGTATATGTGCATTGTGATTCGCCCTGAGTCCCCTGTGGGGTGAGAAGGGCGGAATATAAATGACGTAAATAAATAAATGTCACCCTGGCTGAACACTTCCCCTATCAACAGTAAAGGGTGGGACAATGTGGAAAAGAGAAAAAACTTACCTGGACCTGAAAGAATCAGAAAGCATACACAGAGAGAGACTAGACAAAGGATGAGCAGGGGATGCCTCGGATTTAAGTAAATGCCACTCTTGCTCCCTGACTCTCCATGACTCTAAATGGCTGGTGCCATTGGGGCTTTCTGACTCTGAGAACTGCATTCTGGGAAATGTGGTTTAGGGCAGGGCCTTTTGTGTTCTCTGCTACAGGGGGGCTCACCTTCCCAAACTACATTTTAAGAATGCTCCTCCCAAGTTTGCTAGTGCTGCCCCCAGTGCCTTCCTTATAGTGATCAGACCAAGGAAAAACAGGATTGGTTTTTAAAACACTTTATGTTCTCTTTGCTTTACCAAAGTTGCTTAATGCTTATACTGAAAATTAAACTGACCTTGGGAGGCATCTGAATGTTACAGAATCTTAATGAAAATGATTGGTGAATGTTTCAGTTCTTAAATTCCACCCCACCTTCCTGCATGTTTCTAATATCAATTTGTATGCACAAATTTAACCGATTTGATATGAAATATTAAAAGTAATGATATTTTGCCCCCCCCAACAGTTATCATTATTATTTTCATAGTTTGTCCAGCAATGCAAAAAGCCTATGAGGCCTACATTGTGGTTGTTTATGAAAGAGACAGCTATATCTGGGTTACACTGACTTAAGCAACCCTGAAATATTGTCACCAGCTAATCAATCAAATACAGCAGTGATCTTTTTAACTATGTTAAACAAATCATCACATTTAGTCAGACAAGTTAGGACTGCAAATCATGACAAATATGTCATTTTCTCCTCCCCCATTTCTTAGTTTTTCACCCATCCTGCTTAAACAACAAAAACATGTAGTATACCTCATGAAGGAGCTTGTAATTTATAAACATGCAAATAATGTGACATGTAAACAAAAGCAGGAGAAAACAACAAAAATACAGTAACAAGTAAAGTACTGCTAAATGCAAACATTCTGTAGCTAAGTGACACACAAATGTTTACAGAATGTGTTATGTCATCAACAGGGTTGAGTTCATAAAATATCTAGCAGTACATTATGTGCAAACATATATATGGCAACTCAAACACCGCAAATATCCCAATTTGGCGAGAACAGTCCCAATTAATACATGTTCATCCCATTTTTCAGATACTATTAAAATGATTAGGAAGGTAATGGAGTGCTGGAGAGGAAGATACCTAGCATGCTCTCTCAGAAGCAGGAAATAAAATTCCAGGAAAAAAATGAGTATGATCCTCCCTCAAATAAGGAAATCCTTGAAAATGAATTAAATGTTGTATGTCTTTTGCTATGGTATTAAATTGGTTTGTTGCATATTTTGTTTTTACTTTAATGATTTTAAAATGGGTATTAGTGAATTCAACTCTATTCCATTTTTGACACAAAAAGAAATATGCTTATTTTCTCTATTACAAGTAAGTCTGAAGCACATTTTTACAATGTGAAAGTAAGCTCTAGAACTATAATCTTGAAGTTATTTAGTTTGCATAAATGTTTCATCTGAGAAAGTCACCTGATCAATTGCACAAGAGAAAATAAGCATACTGAATACTGATTTCAGTTGGATGCATGATGCCCAAGGTTCTGCTGCTAATGTATAGGTCTCAGAAGATATGTGAGTACATAAACTATCCTTAATTTACAAGTTACATATTAATGATTTATGCCACTGGGATTTCATGAAAAAAGTCAAAATTCTGCACATTTCAAAGTTGTGTTAAATTTCCTAAACTAATAATCAACACCACATTAAATGCATACATCACAATATGTATTAGAATTAAAGACTCTATTTTTAAAAATGAATATTAAAGTACTTATTTGTATGACATAAATTTTTCAACAGTGAAAACTGTTCATGCTTAAAATCACATAGCTGTCTCAATTTCAAAAATAAATCCCATATAATAGTTGAGGCTTGAACATTTTAATAAACAAAATCTCAAGGTGAAGTGAGTAAAGGGGTTCGTTTTAAAAGTGCTACAAGATTCCTTTGCCTTCATTTTTATATTATCTGAATTAGTCTGCCAGGTCTTTGAAAGAATTGTTTGGTAAGGGTTCAGAGAGGGCTTCTTGAGTGGACCCTCCAAGGTATTGGAGCTCCTTTCCAAAACAGGTTTAGCTAGTCCCTCCTTGTCATCCTTCTGCTAGCAGCACTAAGGATTCATTTTTCTCAATTTCAGTTCTTCACACAAGAACAAATTAATTTAAAATATTTCTACCTACTCTCCATGTATTGATGTTATGCACGTTTTTAAGGATCAAGAGAATCTTTGAAAAAGTAACAACAACTTTTTAAAAACATGAAGAATCCTGAACTTAGACAATCATTATCTTCAGTTTGGGACTCATTCATCATAAAATTTCATTTCCACCAAAATTAGAATTGTATACAAAGTGCAACACTTTGCTTTGAGATTTCTGCATTTTAGACAAATCCCATTATTATCTATACAAAACTATTTATGTACAAAACATGTCTTTGTAGATCAGATGCACTCTGAAACACACAAATAATGGAACAAAGATCATCTCTGAACACATGCTCTGTATAAGCAAACACATTTCAGGAGTGGAGATTAAACATACTACAGTGAGGCTACACATTATCACATTAAAGAACAGCTGTTCTACTAAAACAAAGCACTATAGAAAACTGGGTTAGATCAGGATGTTATTGCTAAATCAAAGGGAAGGAGACAGCACACACTTTTCATTTTCAACATGAGGTCGAGTGCACTGGTCAGTCCATACATCCAGGATTTTGAAGTGTAGGTCAGCAGCTTATCCAGTAGGCAGGCAATAATTAAATTTCACTCTACTGAATAAGGGCTTTGGCTGCCAAATGAGAAGATTTCTTCTAGCATGATCAAAAGGACTTGTTTAAAGCTACAGTAATAAAGGCTCCTATTTAAACAGAATATTTTCTCCTCAAATGTGCAACGAACTCATGCAGGGTCATACCTGTGCCAGCGTTATACTGAGGTTTTTAATAGGGCTAAACATAAGTCTAATTTCCTACTGATATCAATGGAATTTATGAGTAATTAAACTGGAATTAATCTGCTATAGGTTAAGGTTATAAAGTGTCTTGGAGTTGAAATCTACATTAGCCAGTGAATAGATGCTCTGTTGTCCATGGAGCATAATTAATGAAACTGTGCAAGAGGCTGGATATTCTTCCATGGTCAGTGCAAAAGGGGAGGGGCACGTTTCCCACCTTGTTGCAATATGATTCATGTTTCTAATTTAAAAGTATATGTATGATTTTCCATTGATACATACATTGATATCTCCAAGCATCTTGGATTTGTCTGGTACTGGAGAGGAAGAGAGAAGAGAAGTGGGTAGTTCTAGGAAGCAAATTCAAGGATTCAGGAATGTAAGATTGTAAGCATTGTTTCTTTGTAAGCCATCACGCTGAGATCCTATACAGTTCTGGCCCAGTTTACCTGTCTGAACGTATTCTCCCCTATAAACCATCAAGGGCATTAAGATCTTCTGGAGAGTCCCTGCTCTCAGTCCTGCCACCTTCGCAAGCACGTCAGTTGGGGACTCTGTGGTGGCCCCTCAGCTATGGAACTCTCTCCCGATGAGATCAGGTCTGCCCCCTCCCTCCTGTCCTTCAGGAGGCTAGTGAAATCCTGGCTATGGAATGAAGCATTCCCAGAATAATGGCCAAGACCTGTTATAGACCAAAGTGAGTTGTTATAGTCCAACCTGAGTTGGACTTGATTTTTTTGGACTTGATTTTATCTTGGCGATTTGGCTTTATGTATTTTATCTCATAGGTTTTTAATCTTGTATTGCTATATGATATTTTAGTCTGTATTATTTGCATTGAATTCTTTCTGTGAGCCAGTCCGAGTCCCTCTACGGAGGTGAAAAGATCGGGATATAAAAGTTTTAAATAAATAATACACAAGTGATAGGATATGTGAGGAAGAATGGATGCTAATGCTAGTGTAAAAACCGGAAACTGAAAAAAGAGGTTGGATTTCTAAAAGACATATGCATAAACTTATCTCCGCCTCTTTGATGTGAGAAAGGGATATAATTATTCAGTAATTTACTTCTTCAAGAAAGTGTCACGATCACGGACTTAGCGGGCCCCTTAATCACACACACAGAGACGTACTGAAGGCTAACTACTTTATTGAGTATAGAAACAGTTCCAAAGAGTATATAGTCCAATAATAAGCAAGTGTCCAAAAGGTAGTAAGCAAGATTGTCCAAAGTAACGTAGCAAATAAGCTGGAAGCTTGGCAAGGCTCCGCAATCCAATGCGGATCAGGAAACAGGGCAAGGCTCCGCAAACCAATGCGGATCAGGAAACAAGGCAAATGCAAGGCAAGGCTTGATGACCACGGCTGGCTTGTGGTCCCACTCCGCTTCACGCCTATTCAGGAAAGACGTGGCCGGAGAACTGAGGATGCGTTCCCACGGATCCTGTACTTAATCCTTTGGCCGAGGTCCGCGACGCTCTAGGCTTCTTCGTCTCCAATCTCTACTCACGGACCTCGGTCGGTCTAGGACCCTAGCCCAAGCCCTCCTGGTAGACTCAATGTCCCGTCTCCTATCGAAGGAGCGACCTTGCTTCTCAGCAGCTGTGTCGCTCTCTTCCAGACAACTTGCCTCCCTAGCACTTTCCCACTGGCTTCGTCCATGTTTACACTTTCAAACTCTTGGGAATTCCTCCCCCCGGGGTGTTCATAACTCCCTTCACTGCTTCCCATCTCCACTTGGTGATCGGAATCTATGCTGGGCCCAAACATCATCTCATCCCATGCTAAGCTCTCTGTGGGCGAATGAGGCCCATCCGAAGGGCCCTGTGCTTCACCCCAGTCATCTAGCTCATCCTCTGAATCCACCTCTGCTGCTGCAGGCCCTAAAGCCAATGGAACCCCAGGACCTATTCCCTGCCCTCCAGGCACGAACGAGAACTGCTGTGCTACAGAAAGCATTGAAGAATTTTAGCAATTTAATTCTCACTGTAAGAAACTCTTTAAAAACTGCAGTGTTTGAATTCTGAAAAAAGTTGAGGGCTTATTCTATGCAAAAATTGAGTGCTCTTTTTGCACAGAAAACAGCATTTTTTTAAAAAGCAGGAAACATTTTCTGCACATAAAATAATGATAATGTTTTATGTGCAGAAAAAAACCTGAAACAGGGTAAATTCACATGAGGGTTTTTCTTCTCACACAAAACAGCATTTTCCATGCAAGAAACTGCTGTTTCCTATGCAAAATAACTCTCTAAAGCTGTAAAGATTCTTACTTGCCCCAAATCGTTTTTGCCAGAGTTTCTTGATGCTTAGAAACATGTCTTTCTACAAAATTTTGGTTATTTTCAAATACTTTATCCATTCCTTGTGTCCACATAAATATAATTCTGAGAAAGTTTATTTTCCATAAAATAGAAGACAGTCCTCTCAGAGTCCTTCCAGACAGTCCTTTAATGCGATACCTGTCTTTCTTTTAACCGAAGGCATTCAAACAACACCTCCAGTAAAAGCAAATTAATGTGAAGTAAACTGGGTTTTACCAGTTTATTTGGCATTAATTAAACACCTGGTAAGATTCCAACCTTAAGCTAAAGTCCAATTCTTACCAGATGTTGCCCCAGTGTGAATTGACTCTCAGGACCATGTCCCGTAATCTCAGGGGTCAATTTACACATCTACTGTATGTTAGACTTTTGGGCTACTGGAGACTAAAGGTGTGAGAGGATACCCACCCCCTTCCCCCCAGCCCCTCATTTGGGTCCCAAAACTTACAAGATATGGCCTAGCAGCCACAGAGCCTCTCTGAAGAGTCCTCCTGAGTTGTGGAAATGGCACATCAGGAAGGAGGAGGGAGGAGGGATTTCCCTCCTTGCCTCTCCCGTCTCCTGAGGTGCCATTTCCTCAACTCATGAAGACTCTCTGGAGAGGCTCCATGGCTGCCACACCATCTCTGGTAAGTTTTGAAGGCGAAATTGGGGGCTGGAGGGGGACTGGATTGCATCCTAAACCAATCTGATGTGGAAAGGGCAATATGGCAATGCACATTGCTAACCTTTCCCCCTCTAATAGGGACAGGGCACGAACATGCTTTGTTTCAATGTCCTCATGTGATGGAGGAAGGAAAAAGGGTGTGTGGGTCACCGTGAAGCACCAGGCATGCCTTCCATTTCCCAGCAAAACATAACAAAATGGGGAGCGGGGTTCAATTTGATGAGGTCCTAAATAAATGAGAATAATTGTAACATAAGCATTGTTTAAATAAATGAGGCTTAGCAAATATCTTATAAAATCTTGTTCATGTTTTAATCGATTGGGATAGGTATAAGTATGGATTCTAGTACATTATGAGCTTCATCCATAACATAAGCCATAATTATCATATATTATTTAAACTAGTGCTAACAGAGAATATTGATAGTTTGCAACTGTTAATAAATGGTTGCTTGATCCAACTAATAAAATCTTATACAAGATAAAGAATTAAATCTTTTAAAGCTTCAATTAAACTTCATGCATCCAATATAAGATTCATACAGTCAAAAGGGTGAAGCACATAAGATAGAAATAGTCTGATGCTTTAAAAACTCACATTTCAACATAAATTTATTCATTGATTTTACTTTTGAGCATCTCCTATCAAATGTTATCTCTATGCACAACTAATTTCTTGTGCATAGAGAGACCTTAATAGAAGCTACACAGAGCTAATGTTCTCAAACCAATGCAAGTGTCAGGCCTCTTCTACACTGCCATATAAAATCCAGATTACCTGCTTTGAACTGGATTATATAATAGTGTAAACTCATATAATCCAATTCAAAGCAGATAATGTGGGTTATTTGCTTTGATAATCTGCATTATATGGTATTATCATAATTGGAAATCACTCATGTCCAAGTATGATTGCCTTCCAAGTGTAGGATCTTGGTGGTGGGTCCATAGGTGACCAATTCTTGACCTACATGTTCTTACACAGTGAGGACATTGTTTTCCAGATGGAAGGCAGTCTCGGTCAAAGTTGGCTAGATGCGTCTTCCTTTGACACATTTCTCCCTTTCACCCCCCATTTGTACATCTTCAAGTTCCACAGTACTGTGTCAAATGCCTTTGCAAGGTCAATAAATACCATGTACAGAAGTTGATTTTGTTCCTTAGTAGCGCATTTGGTGTCTCGCTGTCATATTTGGAAGGCTTTACTTTTCTTATCAATTAACTGTTGGATCTCATTATCATTTTCATTAAAACAGTCTAGATGTTTCATAGTTTGGAATCCAATGATTTCTTCACATGCTGTGACAATGGAGGTGTTCAGTTTATTTCAATGTTCCTCAACATTTTCAGGGTATTCTGTCAGTAGATGATCCTTGAGTGTTGTTTGGAGAAGGGCTCATTTGGAGAGCTCTTCAAGGGCTTGGGTGTTCATTTCGCACCTTTTCTTCCATTGAGTCTGTGTTTGGGGGTAGTCTTAATGGCGATCATGGATCGGATTAGCTTGTGGTCTGTCAAGCAGTCATCAGAATCTGTCATGGCTCTTGCGAGGAGCACATTGTGGTGGTCCCTGACATGTATCATAATTACATAGTTGAAAAGGTGCCAATGCCTTCACCAGAAGTGCTTCCATGATGTCTTAAGCTTGTTCTTCTGTTGGAAGAGTGTGTTCATGGTGACAAGGTTGGCAATGTAGAAGGGGCCTTGAAATTGTTGCATTGGTTTGGGAGCATTAGCTTTGTGTGGCTTGTATCAAGGTCTCTATGTGCACAACAAATAAGTTTCCAGTCATGACTTACAGGGATTCCCTGTATTTCAGTATGAGGTCCCCTCCCATTGATGTCAATAGTACTTGTTAGCTGCTATAATTGCCTCTTCCATTGCCTTAGGGTCTTTTCCCAACATATAGCACACAACATCCTTAGGGGTGTGCCATAAGAATAGTTCCAATGCAACTAGAAAGCTTATATCATTTTCTATAGAAGACTTTACTCCCTGGAATCTCTCCCATGCCGCACTATATATGCTAGCTCTCAATAGGAAATTCCAGGTTCCCAGGCTAGAGTTCTGAAGCAATTGTAAGCAGTTTCTGGGGTGAGACAAAAGCACTGTCTGGCCTTACTACAAACTAGTCAAAATTGCCCATGTTTTCCAATGACTTGTTGGGTTTAACTATCTGCAAGGCTCTTCAGAATTTGTCCCTAGGGGCACCATAATGCACACAAGTTCTCTGGAAGCTCACCAGAAAAACTCCAAAAAATATTTCCAGCTGTTTTCCTTCTAGGTTGAACTGGGTGGCCAAGTGGAAGAAAGTTTATTTGTGCAGAATTTCCCATCCTCTCATTAAGCAAATGAAGTTTCTGGACTTCCAGTTGAAGATGGAGTAATTCCTTGGCTATCTTGCCTAACTATGTTCCAATGTGTGAGCTTTCATAAAAGAACCAAAAAAAGACTATTGCTGAATAAAATCAGGCAGAGTAATTATTTCCCTTTTCAGAGAAAGAATGTGACTCATAGAGGATAGGAAAGTGCAGAGAAAGAGAAAAATCCTGATTGAACCCCACCTGTCTTCAGTTGACAATTTAGCCTCAACTGGATTCCATTTTCATCTTTATGATGAAAATTGTGTCTCTGTGGAGAGAGCTCCAGTCTTCTCAGAGCAAAACCTCTCTCCCCTGCACATACACAAAAAGCCAAGTATAGAAAGAGGCAGAAAGAGTGAAAAACAAAGGTGGACTCTCCAAAGGGAATCAGCCCACCTCCCCTTGTCTTCTCTTACCCAGAAAGCATTCACATTCTTATCTTGTGCAAGACAGGAAGACAAACTCAGGCAAAGGGAGAAATTCTTATGGCATGACGTGACAATACTTCTCAAAGGTAGAGAAAACAGGAAAAGCTTTTCTGCTACCAAGGAAACACTTGGGAAACACTGCAAGGAGTCTGCAGCGCTGCAAGACCTTCCATTTCCTCCAAGCACCACATACCAGGGAAAGACATGCGCTTTCCCCTCCCGATAGCTTTCCTCTCCTCCTTAGGTGAGCACAGATCTAAGCAAATTAAAGACAAAAGTTACCCTTTCCTTTTCACTCCACACACAGTCCCAAAGTTCACAACCACTGCCATCATGTCAGGGCTTTATTCCTGCTCCTGAGCAGGAGATGGAACCACTTGTGTTCCATCTTGAGCTGCTACCATCTACTGATTTAACCCCCCCTTGACTCAGCAACTCAATGGGAAGCTACTGAGGGCTTAACTTGGATTTTCCCACCTCTGATGCTGCAGAGATTTTTCTCCCCCTGCTTTCTCTATGGAAGATAAGAAACTTGACAAAATACATGTGACAAAAATGTGAGAAAGATGAGAATCTGTAAAAGAAGGCTTTTTATTCTAAGCAAACAATCTATATTAACAAAAAAGGGCATCTCATGCCTTCAGACACAATTAGAAGATGTTACAGTGTTACAAAGCCTAGGTCATATTCAACTGAGTTTAATGACTATAATCTCTTTGTGTCTAACTAAAACATTTCCTATTCTACTCACAATGCAGATGGAGTTCAGGTTTGGATGTACATGGGGAAGTTGAAGAATCTGGATATTTTCATCCAGACTCAATCCAACTCTCAGGCAGATAGGCAGTCAGCCTTTGACTCTCTTTCACCCCTTCTACAGTGCCATATAATGCAATTTGAAACTGCATTCAACTACATTATATGAGTCTACACTGACCATATAATGCAGTTTCAAGCTGCTTTATATGACAGTGTAGATGGGGCCTTTGTCTCCTTCTTTGGCTGTCCTCCATGTGGCATTCTTCTGGGGGTTTTACAATTTCTCCACAGAAGTGCCTCAAACCTTCCCCAAGTTGGTCACTTTCATTGGTCAGTTGTCTCTCATGATGTCCAACTGCTCCATGATCCTGACCCCAATAAATGTAACTTAACCTGACATATTCTTAACTCTTTGTTTACCCAAAGGGGAAGACTATACCCCTCAATTGCATTGGCTAGATAATGGAGAAGCTCATTATCACACATGATAACTCCGGATTTCCCTGTGCTGTTCAGAGAAGAATAAGACGCTTTGTGCTGCTTTCTTCAACTTCCTACCTAGCATTTTATAACCTGTGAATGTGACATTATGGTCAATGTCTTTGTTCCTTGTTCATTTGCAAATTACTGAGAAATACAATCATGATCATAGTCATCCTGGAATTCTATACTACAATTAGTTGGCAAAATCAACGAGACTCAAACTATAATCACATGGATAACTATTTAGGAATAAGGCCCAGTAAACTGTTTTTCCAAGTAACCAGAGGTCAGCTTGTTGCAGGCTATGCATTTGTGATTATCAATGGCTATAAGAAACCAAGAAAAGCTAAGACTGCAATTCTATACATATTTAAGTCTGACTGAATTTCTATGGGCATATGTCTTAGAACAGTGGTTCTCAACCTGGGGTCCCCAGATGTTTTTGGCCTGCAACTCCCAGAAATCCTAACAGCTGGTAAACTGGCTGGGATTTCTGGGAGTTGTAGGCCAAAAACATCTGGGAACTCCAGGTTGAGAACCACTGTCTTAGAAGATAGATTCTATCAACACCTTTCAGGTATTCCACAGTAGTCTTGAGGACTAGAAGGGGGGAAAGGGATCTGTCCATGCAGGCATGTAGCTGGGGGGGGGGGCTTAGGGGGCTTAGCCCCCCCCCTCGAAATTCTCAGGGTGGTCCGCGAGAAGGCCTTACTGGTACATTATTTAAACTGTTATGTTTATTCATATCATGATCTGATCACCATGCTCATTATATCCCACATTCATGGGGTTATTGGGATAACAATTTAAAAGGTTTGCTAGGATAGACCCTCTTCCACCCAGTCTCAGCCCCCCCCCCCGAACCAAACTCAGCCCCCTCCCCAATCAAAATCCTGGCTCCGGCCCTGTGTCCATGATTGCTAGCCCCACTTTCAACATACCAGTTTGTGCTGAGCTTTGCTCCTTCATTTTCTGAATGCCTTTCACTGGCAAAAGAGGCCAATGGCACCAAATTTGTTATGGCATACACTTTTGTGCATTGCAGTGAACCATCAGGATCAAATGGTGTTATCAGCTACAAATAAGATATACAAGATTTATGTAATGGTATTTTAATGAGTCAGAGGAACATAAAACACAGACACACCATGTTAATTTCATTATCAACAATGATGAGTCACACAACAGCTGTTGTTTATAACACATATATCTTAGTATGTGATGTGACAAAAGGGAATTACCTTTTTTCCAGCCACAGGTTGAACTGGATTTCTGATAACTGAAATTGATAAATATTGTTGTTGTGTGCCTAAGATAATTCCCAATCCCTTAAAGCAAACCTATCATGGCGTTTTCTTGGTGAGATTTAGTCAGAAAGGCTTTATCTTTGCCTTCCTCTGATCTGATGGAGTGTTATTTATTTAGGGTCAACCAGTGGGTTTCTATAACTGAGAGGATATTGAACCAGAATCTCCAGAATCTTAGTCCAATGCTCAACCTACTACACCATGCTGGCTCAGTGAATAACTATAGTTTGGAAAAATATGTCATAAAATGTGTTTATCTTAAGATTCCTTGTTGTTTTGCTGCTATAGACTAATAAAACTGTACTTCTGTGGAGGGGGGAATAAAATAAAATATAGGAATCAATAAAATCAGAATACCTTTGTGGACTTCATCAGACAGGGGGAATTTAGCATCCTAGGATGCTTTCTCCGCATCTAATGGATGGAACCGGATGCTTTCCCCACAACATAGGGGCCTCACCAGGAAGATGACATGTGATGGAGAAAGTGTCACCGATCTGCACACAGGTCGACAGACTCGCCCTGCTGCCCTTCTCCTTCACCTCTATGCCAGGCAAAGTGGGACATTTCGTCTGCTCTTTGTGATAAGGTCCTTGTATACGTAGTAGATGGCATATTTTGTTGCATGCAGTTTTCATCTTGTAGAATGTAACTCTACAGTGCAAACAGATGTAACTCTTAATGAGCTACATAACCAATTCCATGTCTTATCATCATAAAAGTAATTTAGATATGAGTAAGAGTAAGCTCAGCAAAAAAAAGCTGGAATAATTTTAAAGAATGCAGAGTTACAAGCAATATCAAATATTTGTTGAACTAAAATTGATAGGCAAAAATATGCTGCCTCTGGTTTCTAAGAGCAAAAATATTCTGCCGGCAGTAATATTACAGGAAGCCCTGTAGCCAGGGGGGGGGGCTTGAGGGGCTTCAGCCCCTCCCCCCCCCCCCATATTCTCAGGGTGGTTTGCAAGAAGGCCTTACATTATTTAAACTGTTATGTTTATTCATATCATTATCTGATTGACATGCTCAATATATCTCATATGCATGGGGGGATTGGGATAATGATACAAAAGGTTTACTAGGGTAGATCCTGTCTCACTCAGACCCCCCCCCCCCCGGAATCAAAATCCTGGCTATGGTACTGATTACAGATATATATATATATATATATATATATATACACACATACATATATATATACCCAGTGTGTGTGTGTGTGTATATATGTGTGTGTGTGTGTGTAATATTTGCAATGCAACAATATAAATAGTAATGTGCTATACAACTGAAAAGCAGCATACAAGTATCTCTGGCAAGCAAGAAGAGATGAGCATTTGACACACGAATGAGTTATTTTTATTATTTGTTTGTTTGTTTGTTTCAACTTGTCTGTCGCCACTCCCGTGCGGCTCGGGGCGACTCACAACACATTGTGATACAAACAAATAATAATAATAATACTTTAATATTTGTGAGTCGCCCTCCACCACCGGTGCTCCGGGCGACTTACATCATTTAAAAACCCCAAAATACATCAATGTACATCAATTTAAAAACATAGATACAGACGGCAAGGAGAGGCTCAGTCATTCAAGGTACCGATCAGGCCCCAAACGCTAGGCGGAAGAGCCAGGTTTTCAGGTCTGACAGGAACCTAGTCCGGGTCGGCGGGCTCTGAGGGCGGGTGGCAGTGAGTTCCAGATCATGGGGGCCGCCACGGAGAAAGCTCTCCGCCGGGTCTCTACCAGCCGAGCCTCTCGCACCCCAGGGATGGTCATCCGATCACCGTTTATGGCACGTGCTGGCCTCTCGCTGCGTTGGACCGTCAGCCGGGCGCTCAGGTAGGCTGGCCCAATGTTATGCCGTGCTTTAAAAGTGAGCACCAAAAGTTTGTAGAGCACTCTGAACTCTAGGGGCAGCCAGTGGAGATCTTTTAAAATAGGAAATGTGGTCCCTCACTGATGACCCAGAGATGAGTCTGGCCGCTGCGTTGTGGATGAGTTTTAGCCTCTTGGTTGTGGACAGGGGAAGGCCCGCGTACAGGGCATTGCAGTAATCCAGGCGCGAGACAACGGTGGCATGTACCACGGTTCTCAGCGCCTCAGGTGGTAGGTAGGGGGCCAGCCGTCGTGCCCTACGGAGATGGAAAAAGCGCCTTTGGCTGCAGCCTGGATCTGGGCCTCCATTGTTAGTTTTTCGTCCAGGATCACTCCCAGGCTTTTCACCGCCGGAGCAGGGGATAGGGACTCGCCCTCAAAGAGTGGCAGCGGTGGGTGAGGGTCGGGTCGGCCAGGCCAGAGGATCTCCGTTTTGCCGGGTTGATTTTGAGTCTATGTGCTCTGAGCCAGCTCGTCACCGCTCTCAACCCTTGGCTGAAGCTGTCCGGCACCGACGATGACCCTGGGTCAAGCTTCAGGAGCAGCTGTGTATCGTCTGCATATTGGTAGCAGGAGAACCCATGGCTCCTAGCAATGCTGGCCAGGGGCTGGACGTAGATGTTGAAGAGGGTGGGAGATAGAATAGCACCCTGGGGGACTCCACACTCCAATTCACTTTTCCTAGAGACCTGACCCTGCCACTCAACCCGCTGCGAGCGGCCTCCTCGCAGGAACGATTCCAGCCAGGTCAAAGCCTTGTCTTGGATCCCAGAGGCAGCCAGGCGGTAGAGGAGCAAGTCATGATCAACGGTATCAAAGGCCGCAGTTAGGTCCAAAAGGACTAGGACTGCCGAGCCTCCCGGTCCAGTTGACGGCGGATGTCGTCAGTGATCGCTACGAGGACGGATTCCACTCCGTGACCCGCGGAAACCCGACTGGGACGGGTCTAAGCCCCGGATCGATCTAGGAAGTCCCGCACTGGCTTTCTACCGCTCGCTCTATGAGCTTACCCAGGAAGGGAAGGTTGGCAACCGGGCGGTAGTTTGCTGGGTCGTCGGGGTCAAGGTTCGTCTTTTTCAAGAGGGCGCTGACTCTGGCCTCTTACAGGGAGTCCGGAAGGCGCCTGTCTCTAGGGAGAGATTCACCAAGTCCCTCAAAGCACCCGACATGATATCAATACTGGACTTAATTAGATGTGATGGGCAGGGGTCCGTTGGGCAGGTCGTCGCTCTTGCCCTCGGTCACCAGCCTTCACCTCTTCCGTTGTTAGTGGGCTGAATTCTGAGAGACGGTGTTCATTTGTGCGGGTGAGGTGCTGGGACCTCGTGTCCCCTTCCTCGGGGTCAGCGGCAAGTCATGTCGGCGCCGCGATTTTTTCCGATGAAGTAGTTTTGGAGGTCATCAGCTGTTATCGCCGAGTTGTTGTGTTCACTCCGTGGGATGCGAGGAGACTCGGACTACCTTAAAGATCTGTGCCGTGGGGAGCCCGCGGCTGTGATCTGGGCCGCATTATAGGATCTCTTAGCCTTTTGATCTCGTGTTCGTATAGCCTGTGCTGTTCTCTGTAGGCCGCTCTGGTATCCCCGCTGGGCTTTCGTCGCCAGGTGCTCTCGAGTTGCTTCCTCCGGTGTTTTATCTGCTTTAGGTGCGTTGTGAACCATGGAGAGCAGGTTTTCCTGGGGCGGAGGGGCGCCTTCGAGCTATTTGGTCAATGGCATTAGAGAGAACACTATTCCATCTGGCGACCAGATCTGGCAGTGATCCTCCGGGGACCTCCAGGGGTTCCAGCGCCGCGGCGAATGCCCTCGGGGTCATCGCGCTCTTTTGGCGGGCTAGAATAGACCTTGGCTCCGATCTTGCTGTGAGGAGGATGATATCTACCCTCACGGTCAGGTGGTCCGACCAAGGTACTGCTCTGGTATCACGGTGATTTGTGGTGAGACCCTGGCAAATACAGATAAAATCACATACATACCAACCGTGCAGCTTAGCTAACAACACCTAATAATACAGTTAAAAAGAGATAAAATATTGCATATAAAACTTCTTACATACATAGCTTAAAATGAATCAGACCAGACCATGTAGGAATTGTATTGTCTGCAGTAAGAGTGCCCGCAAAGTTGTTTAGCTGTCAAACACCTGTTTAAATAGTAAGGTAAGGTCAAGGCAAGTAAAGTTTTTTAAAAACACTGTAGAGTCTGTTCCGCATACCTTCATCCATCCATCTGTCCTTTGGATGCTTTCCCCAACAACAATCTGAGCCAAATATGTATGTACCTGGAAAGCTTTGCTACAATAATTCATTTCCCAGTGCAATTTAACCCACTGCTCATGTCTGCCTCATGTTTTGTGTCATAATGATACATGAAACAGTTATATATAAACCTATATACCTATTATATTAAAGAACCATTGTCAAAACACCTGTACAGAAAGCTGAGAAACTGAATACCTGTGATTCAAATAACTATTGATCTTGAAGTTATAATACTAAGTAATAAATGTTGTTTCTGTGGTTAATTGTTAGTTTGCTTTTCAAGAAATACACATTAGTTTTTGGATTTATACTTGCTCTTCACTGTATTATTCCAGAATAATTCTTTTTTAAATGAAGGTCCATATGGGTCTACATGTGCTAAATTTGCTATTGTACACTGTATCTGGTGTTAGGGGCCCATTTATATTAAAGATGGAAGGTGTTGGGGATATTTGGGGGGGGGGGGGGTCCTCCATGGGAAATCAGACAATTATCCCAATTCCAGAATTTATTTATGCAGCAATGGGTCTCTGGAAATGGTCCCCACATCTTCAGGGCAGCAGCAATTCATAATGAAGAGATGTGCAACCCACCAAAGTTATCCATGCCATTTTATGTCCCCAACACCACTGAATTCCCCTCTCACCCTATAAACCCATTTAAGCAGGCACCACTGTTGTCACTTCAGTAATGCAATCACAAAAGTAGTAACACCAACAGAGATTATCAATTTTGGGAATGTTAAAGTCTCCCCAATGTAGCAACCTCACTTCGTGATAGAAACAATGATATCAGCTGGTACTTGGAAGAAATATGTTTTTTCTTCTCACTGTCTCAATGACCAGAATTAATCCTTATTGTCTCTTCGCAATGATCTTGCATAGGATAAAGAACAGGTTGAAGCCCTCTACCATGCTAATGTGTGTTTTTGAAAGAGAGATGGGTTGTACAGGGACACAAGTGTGTACGTGCAACCCTCACTTCAACCAGTTGCAGCTGTCTATGAAAAATAAGTTGCACATATAATAAAAGATTATAGAAAAATAATATAGTCAGATCCCGGCAATCAGAAACTTACATATACTGTTTATGCTCATGTATAACTCCCAGATAACTGTAAAAGAAGCACTAGTCTCTCTCGCCCTTGACATATACAGGAGGTCATCTCATACATGAGCATATACAGTACTCACAGCCATAATACTAGCATGACTGGAAGCATTGGTCTATGTGAGTTCTTCATAGTTTGTTCATAATGAGGAGGGATAGACCCTAGGGCTATGCACATCTTTTGTGAAAACCCTACATTCTGGAACAGATTAAGCCCAATCCGGAAAATCTCACAGCAGATCACACTCTTTCTAATGCATTTTCCCTAATGCATTTTCCTTCTGATAAAGGATTTTGGAGAGGTGCTGGACTGATAATTCTAGCCTCCAAATTGTGGCAAAAGTCTAATTCTTGTCACAACATTTTTGATAGTCCGTTTGGCATTCCAAGAGCCTCAAGAGTACAAACTTTCCCATGGCCCCACTGTAGTTTCCAATTTCTTCATTAATGCTGCAGATTTTCTGGCAAAAAAAGGCTCAGCAATACTGCAGTGAATCCATGGGACAAGTTTCTATTCTCAAGGGCTATGTGGGCCATTGAAATGCCCCCCCCCCCCAAAGAAAACATAGTAGAAGTGGGCAGAAATCCACTTCTAGTTTTTAAGAGCAAGGGGTGAACTGCTACTAATTTTGAAGGTACTTTCATATTCATGCGGGTTGCCACATGAGCTAACTCATTTATTTGAATGATCACTAGAAGGCCATTTTAGGGAGCCTAGAGGGGCCACAGTCTGCAAAAACAACATTGGAATACTACTGTTTTTTGCCAAATTGTTATCTGATAGATCCAAGGTCTCCTCTACCCACCACAACTTAAGTATGCAAAACTTCTAGCCATTATTGGAAGTAGAGAAATATGTCAATAGCTGCTCCCCTTTTCTTGTTTTTTTCCTGTTTATAGACACATAGATATTCATCTTTCTAAACCTCTTTGGTCTGATGACCTTGGAGATGCTATGCAAGCTATTACAATATATAGATATGTTTTAATTTGAATGTGAAGTAAAATAGCTGCTGCAATATCTCAGCTGTTATCCACAAAAAGTCAATTCCAAAGCACAGCCACTCTAAATGGAAGATGGAAACTAAAATGAACTTTTGACCCATTTTCACCACATATTACTAGCCAAATATATGTCAAATTATTTTCCACTGACTTCATAATAGAACATAAATCATCACTTTCTTGTATTTCCATTATAAGGCTGTCAAGCACAGGTACCTTAATAAGCACAGTGTCCTTAATAAGGAACATTAAAATCTCAAACTCAAATAATAATTTAAAGGATGTAAAATTTAATATTTTATATAATGTAAAATAGATGACGATACAAAGACTAGTCTATACAGATTTATTCAGCACAAAATCTGACTGTTTTCAGTGGGATGTACAAGAGTGTTCATGAATGTATCCTAAGGACCTCATCACACGGAGTGTTTTCCTCATTGTAGGACACTTCATCTCCGTTTCAAGGACGAAAAGGCACAGAGCCCATCACATGACATTTGCCTACTTCTGGCTTTGATCCATTGTGCTTTGTCCTTCAAATGGAGATGAAGGATGTTGAAAGGAGGTACAATTCCCTTCACTAGACAGACAGACCCCATGATTCTCAAGGTCCATGTGATGAGTTCATAAGATTATCTTAATTTATATTCATTTAAGTAGTAAGTATAATTGATCTTCTAACAAATATTACACTAATATGGACCCCCCTCCCCCATTGCCAACTTTGATACACATACTTAAAAAAAATAAAACTTTATTTATACCCCGTCCCATATCCCAAAAAGGGACTCAGAGCGGCTTCACATATTTTCCTGGTTTCCTTTCTATTTTGGTCAGTAATGAAACTGATGTTGCTATGCTAATTGCTAGAAAATTCATTTGTATTTGCCTAAAGTGAATTCTATCTGTTCTCAAAAGATTGTAATACATAAATGTCAAATGTCTCTCAAAAACCAGAATATTCAATTATATATCAGCAAACTGACTCTCTTTGTCTGCCCTTGCATATTAACTCTAACCTGTGTATTCACTTTACATGCCAGTACTAGAAACCACTCTCTAATATTAATCTGGTAACTTTGTTCACTGAAGCAATTATTTGCCCCTTTTGAGGGTTCATGGTGGGAGGAAATAGTATGCAGGAAATGGGAACTGAACTTACTACCTCATCAAGCAAGGTTTTTCCCCCGTACTAGTGCACTGCTGACACGTTGCCGGGACAGAGTCCAAGCAATTCTATCACATGATTCAAGTCTGCTTCCAGCGGGGCTACATCCCAGCAGTGTGCTGGCAGCACGATAAGAAGATACTACCCGTATCCTCATTGAAGAAGCCAGGAACAGCATGAGATGAAGCTGTGGACAGCCAGGAAATGTCATGGGATAGCAGCCCATAACCAATCACAGTAAAGAGACAAAGCTGGGGGCTGCACAAGGTTTCCCCCACTGTTCCCTGCTGTCTACAGACTTCTGGACCTCCATGTGATGAGGTCCTTAATTGCTCTCCTGTTTCAGCATTACTGGCAGCATAGAACACAATCATCATCATCTTTATTTGTAGACCGCCCTATCAAACATTCAATACCAAAAAGGGGAAAGCACAGCTCAGTTGACCAATCTTTGCACTGCTACAACAGCATTGTTTTTAAAACATTAGAACTGTTGGAAGCACCTTACTTGGAAGCTTTTAAACAGAGTCTGGATGGCCATCTGTCAGGGGTACTTTGTGCTTTTCCTGCATAGCAGGGGGTTGAACTAGATGGCCTATGTGGTCTCTTCCAACTCTATGATTCTATGACCTGTTAAACTTTTGAAAAATCTGCAAAGGAACAAAGCATTGGGAATAGTCAATGTCACCTAAATTGCAATGACAGTGCACCAGCAGCACATAAAATTCACAAATAGGAAAATATTTAAAAGACAAAACATAGTCAGAATAACTCCGGTTCTTATATATTATACTATGAATTCTTCACGATGATTATTATGATTCAGAGAAAACTAGCACTGTGGTTTTATTCTTTTGGTTCTACCTGTATATTTCCTAAGATTACCCTAAATCATATTTCATAAAATATGAGGCACAATCCAGTTGAAGTTCCATACTGTTAAAGCCCATTCACAAACTCACACTCACTTGCTCATACATACACATCTCACTGGAGAAATAACGTTATGTGTTTAAACCTTTGCTATTGAATCAAGAGTACTTAGAAGTGTTTGGATTTGTCAGTTTCATACCTACGCTCGATACAAATAATTAAATATTTGTTCTACATGGTTGTCAACTTCAATAAGTCTTCATTTCTTTATAACCATAACACAAGCTGCCTTTTTTATTTAGAAAAAGCAAATCAGAATATGTAATTTCTACCATATGGCAGTTAAATGGTACAAATTAAAACAAAAGAGGATCTTCTCATCTACTGGTGTTGGCATCATTATATTCTTGTTATGTAAGTACTTGGAAGCTTTAATTTCTTTGCAAAGAAGGGAAACATCACATTTGCCAGCACCACTGAAGCTATTCACATCTCTAATCTAGGAAGCAGAACACCAAAACCTCAAAATCTGGCCACAATCTACATTCAATGGTACTGTAGTCTGTCAAGGCTGACCTCTCCCTTTTGTGTATGGTTTGTTTAGTTGTTCCCACTACAATAAATAATAATAAAATTTTATTTCTATCCTGCCCTCTCTCCCCTGGGGACTCAAGCAGAAGCAATCAGGCAAAATGTACCAGCAAGCTGTATCAACATATTTTGGGTGAACTAGATCAAAATATTCTCCTTAGATTCTACGGAAGTCACCTTTTTGGACTGAAACCCCTTCCAATAGCTTTCACTACTTAAGAAGGAAGGGGAGGAGGAGAAATGTCTCTCTTGGAAGCTTCATGGAGCAGTAACTCAACTTTTATGTAGGTTTCATGACACTCTTGTCATACTATTTAACGTTAAACAGTATCCATTCTGTAAGACCTGAAGGAGACTTCCAGCCTTCCAATTCTGATTCCTTTGTTTTTATTACTATTGTTACTACTGCAGCCCATTGGGCGAGTGGGTGTCGGAACATAAATAGTCCTGGGTCCTCTGATGTTGTCCATCCCCATCATAGAAATGCATATCAGTCATACTAATTGAGTTAACTAATATTGGTTTGAATATTAAATTATTTAAATATAATAATTATTGTTTTGAATATTTAAATATTTCAATATACTTTCACTGACTCAGGGCACAACACTTGCAACTTAACCACACACACACCCAGAAAGAAGTCTAATTAAGATAATTAGGACTTATCTGAGAAACGGAAGGCAACTTTTTATTTTATTTTATTTTGATCATTGTCTGTTGTTTGTGCTGACCAGATAACAGTAACACTGTTATATGATTTCAAATTTTGATACCCAAAATCACTTTCTTGTTCTATCTCTATTATTTTATTTTATCTTATATTGTTTGTGTTTAATTGTAAGCTCAAAAAATCTGGGCTTGTTTTTCAGTATACTTAACATGTTCGGGGATTTAAAAAAAATTACAACAAAGAAGCAAATATTTTCATTACAAATTTTTGTTATAATTTTCTGTAGGAATAATGGATTTCTCTGTAATTTTTATTTTCTTATACAGTGTTCCCTCACTTATTGCTGGAGTTAGGTTCCAGGCCCTCTCGCAATAAGTGAAAACCTGCAATGTAGGGATATTCTATTTATTTTAATATTTATACATTCTTTTAGTAGTTATGCACTATTTTAAGTCTTTATAAACTTAAAATAGAGTGAAGGAAAGGAAGGAAAGGCCCTTTAAGTCTGGAGGGAGGGAGGGAGGATTGAGGAGGGAATGTGCCTTGGAGAGCAGCGGCGGAAAAACCCGCACAGAACAGCAAAAATAACATGATATACATTTTAATTTTTTTTTAATCCACAAAACAGCGAGTTTGCAATAAGCGAACCACAAAGTCATGAGAAAACACTGTAAAATCAATAAGAGCTGATGAACCTAGTCAATGTTTGTGGCTTTTTGTTTTGCTGTGTTGGATCTGTTACTTTGTTGTACAGTCTTAAAGACTTAAATACATTTTTTTAAATTTTCATTGTCCAAAATAGAATTCTCTGCAATGCTATTTCTTTCAAAACATTGCACAAACATATCAAATGTTTTTTCAGAGAACCTAGTGAGGAAGCAGTCCAGGTGAAGAACTCTGTTCTAGAGACCTGCACATTACATATGTCACAACCTCCAAATATGAAATAAAAATATACCCCCAGAGATATCTGCAGGAGTGCAAAGGGTCTGTCATCCAGGCTATCACAGATGTAGAGAAAACATTCACTCTTATGAAGCAATAGTTTTGATTGACTGCTGTTGTAGATGTATTGAGAAGTATCTTTAATTCTCCAGCAGAAACAAATCTGTTTCCCCCCCAAGGGAAATCATAGGCAAGGGAGCCACATCACTTTTAGGAAGGCTTTGACGCACTAGTATACAGCCTAAAGAAATTAAGTCCTTCAAACCCAAAAATTCATTCATTCTTTTTAATCAGATGTTGACAGAGTTATAGCCAAGTGAGTGGTTCGAATATTAACACTTTACAAAAGAAAATTGCATATGTCAATGACAGAAACAGAAACAGATCTCCTTGGAACTGACAAAAAGTAAATATGTGTCTCCTTATCAGAATTAAAAGTGTAAATGGAACTGACAGATAAAATCTTTGTGATCAGTTTGAAATGTAAAATCCCAACAGTGCCATAAGACAAATGTCCTGATCACTGAATTAAAAAAAGAAAATGGAGTAAAAGAGGAACTGGAATATAAAAGAAGATATAAGTTTTTAATTATGACAGATAGAAATCTTTGTGATCAGTTTGACTTAGATTGCCATAGTCCAAAATATCTTGAAGGCAGCCAACAACAAAACAATAGCTAGTGCCATTATATAAGACATTTACAGTGTCCTGAGCATGTATAGAGACACTGAATAGATATGATGCAAAAAGAAAATGGAGTAGAAAGAGGAACTTAAGGAATTCCGGGACCAAGTACTGGATAACTTGTAGTCTAACATAATCAACATGCATGCCTCCCAATATTTAAATGCATTGAATAGATATACTCCTTCATGGACCTCAATTCTCTGAATGTTGAAAGGGACTAGAGTAGACATGGGCAAACTTTCTAACTTGGGGGCTGCATGGCAGAGCGGAGTGAGTGGGCCAGGAGGGAGGGGGGTCTCCCCAGGTCACCTCCCTTCCCTTTCATCCCTCTTCTCTTTCAGAGGTAGAAAGTGAAGGAAAGACGGGAAATGTTTGGATCCCAAAAGTGTTGGCCTTGGTCAGAACAAGATGATGGATGTGAGAGACAAAGTGCATCCATTAGACGCTGTCTTGCCTACTCCTGATATATAATCCTGGTATTCTAGAGCTGGAAGAGACCCCCAAGGGCCACCCAGTCCAACCCCCTGCCATGCAAGAAGGCACAATCAAAGCACTCCCAATAGACAGCCTCTATGGAAAAGCCTCCAGAGAAGGAGACTCCACCACACTTCTGGGCTCTAGATCAACAGAAAGTCAGTTTTCCCTCCTCCTGAATGGGGCACCCTTTAAATCTTGAAACATGGTTCTTATGTTCCCTCTCTACTTTCTCTTTTTCCCAGGAGGAAAGGAGGAATGAAAGAGAGAAGGGAGGGAGGGAGGAAAGAGAGAAGGAAGGAAAGACAAAAGGGAAAGAAGGAGAAAGAGAGAGGGAAGGAGGGAGGAAGGGATGAAAAAGGGAAGTATGAAAAGGTGGAAGGGAAAGAGGGAGAGAGAAAGAGGGAGGGATGGAAGGAGGAAGGAAAGAGAGAAAGAATGAATTATAAGATGGTGTGAGAGAGGAGGGCCTGAGAAAAGAACCCATGGGGCCACATCTGGCCTCCAGGCCTGGGTTTGCCCATACCTGGACTAGAATATGTCTGTTGCATGCTACTATATTCTAATTCCTCAAATCCAGGGGGTTTAGTTGTATTTTATGCAGATTTGTACAATATGCAAATTAAGATCATATATATGTTCACATTATATAAATTAAACACCTTAATTATTATAATACTTTTCTTCCACTGTGCTTCAGTTTGAACACAATTTACTGAGTATTATAAGTACTACTTTTAAAGAGCCATTGTGGTGTAATAGAAGTGTTCTATTTGTATTGGAAGATCCAAGCTAAAATCCCTGCTTGGTCACAAAGCTGAAAGGGCGACTTTGTGCAGTTCAATCAAACCTTTCTGAAACATTCCTGTGTGTGTATGATTAAATGATAAAAGGGGAACCATGTAAGTCACCCACTTCACGCACAGGAATCTCTAATGATAATGGTGTGTTTTTTATCATTTTAAATTGATGGCTATAACTAAGTATCTCTGAAAAGAGCATAAGAAACCATGAAGAGTAAAGTAAGGGTAAGCTGAAGGAATTATATGGGAAATGCAAGGTTTGATTTCCCTCAGGGATGCAAATTTAATACTTTATTTTGACTTGAACATATTGTAGTTTAACTTCAGTTGCACTCCTAAATTTTTCATCCCAATAAATTAAAATTTAGCTCATTTATGCAGTATATTCTATCACCCAAGTAATGTTTATTAATGACCACAGTTAAGGCTCTAGTCACATCCCGAATAGATTACTGCAATGCACTCTACGTGGGGCTGCCTTTGAAGACAGTTCAGAAACTGCAATTAGTCCAATGGGCGGCAGCCAGATTACTAACTGGAGCTACATACAGGGAGCATACTACCTCCTTGTTGTGTCAGCTACACTGGCTGCCTGTCCACTTCCGAGCTCAATTCAAAGTGCTAGTTTTAACCTATAAAGCTCTATACGGTTCTGGCCCAGCTTACTTGTCCGAACGCATCTGCCTCTATGTCCCACCTCGCAACTTAAGATCATCTGTGGAGGCCCTGCTCTTGCTCCCGCCAACATCTCAAATGTGGCTGGTGGGTAAAAGAGACAGGGCCTTCTCAGCTGTAGCCCCTCACCTGTGGAACGCGCTTCCAAGTGAAATACGATCGACCCCATCCCTCCTGGCATTCAGGAAGAAATTAAAATCTTGGTTTTGGGACCAGGCCTTTGCACAATAACATAAAGCAGCATTTTGACAGGAATGGATTGGCAAGATGACAATTCACTAGGTTCTCTTTCTAATGGATGCACTTTGTCTCTCACATCCATCATCTTGTTCTGACCAAGGCCAACACTTTTGGGATCCAAACATTTCCCGTTTTTCCTTCACTTTCTACCTCTGAAAGAGAAGAGGGATGAAAGGGAAGGGAAGTGACCTGGGGAGACCCCCCCTCCCTCCTGGCCCACCCACTCCACTCTGCCATGCAGCCCCCAAGTTAGAAAGTTTGCCCATGTCTACTCTAGTCCCATTCAACATTCAAAGGAAACAGCTTTATTGTTCTCAATCAATTGCCTTTATTACAGTTAACAAACCGTAGGCAGATACAGAAAAAATAATAATACAGGTAGAAGTCACACATAAAACACAATACAGGTTTATTGTTCTATTAGTTGAGTTTGTGAACTGAGCATTGTTATAATTTGTTTTTAATTAATTGCTATGGCTTTTAATTCTGTATGTATTTATGGTCTTATATTGTGTATTGTGGCATAGAATCACTGCCTTTGTTAGCCGCTCTGAGTCATCCCCCCCCCCCCCCAGGGGGGGTGTTGAGAAGGGTGGGGTAAAATGCTGTAAATAAATAAAAAATAAATAATATTGGCACTTTTTGTATTTCCATGCCCATTGACTACAACTTCTTATCTAAACACAATCTGCCAACTGAGGTTAGACTCAATGCATTTTGTGATTCATTGAGTCAATCCACAAATAGGGCTGATCTTGTCATAGGCATAGAAAAGCAACTAAATAAGGAATTAGGAAATCAGAACTAGGGGACTGTGTTGCTACCTTCATTGAGAGGGTCCAACTACTTCTACCTCAGTTAACACTCTTCTTATCTCCTTCACTTTGCCACTTTGTCCTCCATCCACACTCTCATCTATCATCCCTCCCTCTGTTTCATTTGAAATTGCTTTCCTGAAATGTGTGAGTAAGACAGAAACGGACACACAAACACTTATTTTTGATTAATCCTCTCTCTCTAGTGAGAAAATCTGAGAGGAGTGGAATGTGGGGTAGTGTTGAGTGCAACTCTACCCCCACATTCCACTCCTCTCCTCTCAGATTCCATCTACACTAGTCAATTAATACAAATCAAAGCTTGCTTCAAACTGTGGCAACCACACAACAAATTGTCATAAAAATGTGCAAAAGAAAGCCTCTAATGTGTAGCAGTGCTCTGTGGTTTGTGCAATCACTACTTGGGCCTCAAACTGGTTCCAGGATTTCTATATAATCATCTGCACAGAAAAACTACTTTCTTCAATACCAGTTTGAAACTATACTAAATGGTCTGTATAGATAGGGCCCCACACATTCCAAACTTCTCTTTTCTTCCTGGAAACACTTGTTTCGTTTCTTGCAATAAGTCTACATAACATCACATGGAACTTGCATTTTTTTCTGTCAATTGTTATACACCAGTGCTGTCCAACTTCTAACCGGCCAAGGGCCGGATTCCAGGTCACTGCCCCGGCCCCCGCCCCGGCCCCACCCCGCCCCCGGCTGCCGGGATGCTTTGGGAGAGAGGGAGGAGCCACGGGGCACCCCCTCCCTTCCAAGGCATCCTGGCCGCAGATGAAGCTGGCGGTTTCGCCGGCTTCAGCTGCTGCCGGGATGCCTTGGAAGGGAGAGAGGCGTCGCGGGACCCCTCCCCTTGCAAGGCATCGCGGCAGCCGCGAAGCCGGGCGCGGCTTCAGCCGCTGCCGCGATGCCTTGCAAGGGAGGGGAGGCGCCGCAGGGGCCCCTCCCTTGCAAGGCATCGCGCAGCCGCGGAAGCTGGCGCCGGCTTCAGCCGCTGCCGCGATGCCTTGCAAGGGAGGGAGGCGCCGCGGGGGACCCCCTCCCTTGCAAGGCATCGCGGCAGCCGCGGAAGCCGGCGCCGGCTTCAGCCGCTGCCGCGATGCCTTGCAAAGGAGGGAGGCGCCGCGAGGGACCCCCCTCCCTTCCAAGGCATCGGCGCCAGCAAGAGAGGGAAGAAGAGGGCGGTGCAGGGAGGAGGAGCTAGCTTTCTTCCTCCTCCTTGTACCACCCCTTGTCCCTCTCTGTTATATCTTCCTTTGGAGGCTTTTCTTTATAGAAAAATAATATGGTTGCACTATTTACAAGAACAAGGTTTCCATAACACAAATAAAGTTCTTTATGCTTCCTCCTTTGCTTCCACACTGGACTTCTTTCTCATAAAAACAGATAAACAACTTTGCTCTCATTGAGCTTCCTCTCACACCGAACTTACACAGAAACTTCACACAGTTGCTTTTTACACACAGCAGCCTTTACACTGGAGGTTCATAAATGAGGTCTTCAACCTAGGGCTTCTCTCACCGAAGCTTCTCACATTAGGTCTTTTCACACTCTGAGGTCTACTAACACTGAGGTTTGCCTCTCTCAGACTAAAGCCTCTTCATACTGAGGGCAACTAACACTGAGGTGTATTAAGCTACAGGCATTAATATGCCTCAGTATATTGAACTACAGCTCTTGCTGAGTCATTGCATCCATTTAACACTTTCAGTGCTTGACTCACATTTTTGTAATTAAAAACACCAAGTTAATTTTTAATATTTATGTCAAGTACCAATACACATATGGGACAGATTTATGTACATTTTTCTCCATAGTAACTTTGCACATTATGTTATGAAAATGACATAGCATTTTGATATCACCAATTTGTGCAATAATTAATCAACTATCAGTATCAATGTGATGACCCATGATCCTTATACCTATGTCTTCTAGGAGAGTCTAGGTCTTCCAGGTGTTTTATGCTATACTTCCACCAGATGTTACCATAGAATCAAACATATGATCTAGCATATTCCTACAGAGATTATATCTCTAGAAGTTTTCAACATCCTCTACAAAATTCTTAAAGAGCTAACTTCCAGCAGAAGTTGTTTATTTCAATAGGGATTTTTATTATCCATGACTTCTTGTTTCCATGGTATGTACAAGAATATATCCTCCACAGATATGGGAGTCATACTGTACTTGCAACAACTATTCCACAAGGCTAGATTTTAGAGTCTTCCTTTCTTCTCTTGTCACCAAGTTTTTACCTCATCTAATGCTTCACTAATGTTTTTAAGAACTAAAACACTCACACTACTACTGATGTGCTACTTTTATAACACTTAACAGTCTTAATAAAATGGAAATCTCTGGTTCTTGCTTTTATATATACTCCTATTTGGTACTAGCTTGTTCACCATCGCAACCAACAGGGAGACGGTGTGGAATACCATGTTCTGCCACTCCACCATCTGTTAGAGCATCAGGAAGGTGGAGTTCATATGGGTGACAATGTCTTACAACAGCTTGTGTTGCTGGATTCTCTCCATTGCCTGCCTGCCCTACAGCTATCTGGCAGCCTTGATGCTTCGGTAGAAGTAGCCCGTGATCTTGCAACATCAAAACTGTTCAAAACTTCCAAGACTTTCGAGTCCGTCGTTAATGGTTTCAAAGTGTTATTTCCTGTTTAATTTCCTGTTATTTCCTGTTTCCAGCATTGGGTGTTCTTTACTTTGAAAGTAGTTGTTTTATTCCAGAAAAGGGGGCAAAATTCAGGGAAGAAATTCCAAACTGGACTGAAGGACTGACGAGAGAAAGGAAATACATCCAAACTGGGTGAAACAAAACTCTCACCCCAGGACTGACGCAGGAGGGAAATGAAATACATCCAAACTGGTACTAGGGAAACGGCTCTCACCCCACTGGACTGATCATTTCTGACTCACTGATTCGTAAGAGAAATGGAAAAAAACTTTGAAAATACATACAAATTGGGTCAAACATGGATCCGAATTTATTCCGAATTAAGAAGATTCCGAACGAACCTAACCTAACCATGCCACACACACACACACACACACACACACACACACACACCAATATCCAGGTGAAATCCGATTACTGTTCCAGTGATATATTCCAGTGGCTTTTAGCAAGTCTGAGGGATGAAGTTTATTGCAAAAGCTTTGTTATTGTGGGGTGGCATGACTTCTCTTTCTTGTTTTGTCGACAGTAGTAAGTTGCCCCATAAACAATTATTTAAAGTAGTAAACCAAAAAGAAGACACAGTTCCCCACTGGTTGCTTTAAACCAGCAATTGCTACAATGGCTCACACTTCAAATACCTCTACTATAAAAACTGAGATCATAACTACTAGAAACATCCCTCATTTCTATTCTATCAGGTAACCATATCTTAAATATCTTTTTCACCCCTTCTCTGCCTTTTCCAACAGCCACCTACCCACTCCATAAAACCACCCTATTATGTCATCTCAGCTCAGCCAGATGCTCCCTCAGCTACCTTGCTTGGCTAGCTCACCTTTCCCTCTAAATCTGTCTCCATTTTCCCTACCATCCCTTAGTCATTGTGTGTGTATGTGCACTCTGTCAGTCTGTCCTCCATCCCTTCTAGCAAAACTTTCAATAGAGTCAGCAAGATCACAATGAGGTGATGAAATTAGTAGGTAGGAAAGGAAACTGCATTGCACATTTTTTTAAAGTCTCCAAATCCCTAGATGTTTTAAAAATCTACTCAGAGAGAAATTTTAGATGTGAAAAGGGAGGTTTGATCACATTAACTAAAATCAAATGATTTTAGTAACCAAGTCAGCGCCACCAAGGACATTGCCCTTCTTGAAAGTGACACCTAAATCACATTTTTTTCAAGTCTGAAAAGTAGACTTTGGATGCTTCAAGAAAATAGGAAATAAAGGAACATCAATTGTAGTTCTGTAATGTCATTGGTTAATTTCTTGATTTTCAAGACATGGTAATATCTCTAGTGCAAACAAGAAATGTTATACAAGCATAAGTAATGATCTGTATACAAACAATATACAAATCATGTTCAGAAAGTCTAACAAAAATGTCTATAGTTTCAAATGTAGAAATAATAAAATCACTGCATGTACATTACTACTCTGGACCAAGGGCATTAGAGATGGAGACAAGAACTTTAGCGCAACACTGCAAATTGTGGGTTTTTGCCAGTGCTAGGACTCAATCTTAAGACTCAGCACTAGGGTTGCCATATGTCCCTTATTCTAAGGGACATCCCTTATTTTGACCCTAAAATTTGTGTCCCTTATTTTCAGGCCCTGTCCCTTATTTTTGACTAGCAGGACAGGACTGGGTGGGGTTCACCAGAGGAAGGTGTGCGCTGTGGTTTCCACGGCAATGCCTGCCCGGGGATTCCAACTCGCAGGGCAGCCTGCGTCCCCGTTGGAAGGAAGAGGCGATACAGGACTTTTTCAAAGTACAGTAGACTAATTAACCGTTACCCAAGGGGGATGTTGGATAAAGATAGTTTCTGGTTGTTTGAGAGTTACTCTTAAAATAGGCCTAGCTGTGCATCCCAATACTATACAATGCTGTGTATCCCATACTATACTATACCATTAACTATTGACATAATAATCATGAAGATGTACTGTCTTATAAAAGTTATTTTATTTTAATGTTTAGACAGTGCACTTTTAAAGTCAGCAAAGTCAAGTACTAAATACAGATGGAGAAAATAAGGTAGTTCTAATAATGTTTTTTCTGCATGTTAAAAGGGTATAAGTCAGTTTCTTTTGTGAGTTTCAATCATTATCTTATTCTGCTAATAAAACTATTTCTACCTAATGTTTGAGTTTCAAGTTTTTAATGAAGTGTCCCTTATTTTTGTGAAAAATCCCGTAAATGTCCCTTATTTCTTATATCAAAAAGTGGCAACCCTACTCAGCACCCAAATGGAAGATGTAAAGTATTCTGCAGTATGTATTGTTTCTAGCTGTCCTTGATACACTACAATTATGTCTCATCATACAGCACCCTATGGCTTCTGACCTGAAGCCAGGACAATGCTGTGACAGCTTTTCTGTATCAGGAGCATGGGAGGTAGAAGAGAAGATAACCTGGCAAGAAAAAAAACTGCTGCACTTCTCAAGCACTGTGACAGATGCCCAAATGGCTTCCTATAGCTACTTTAACAAAATCTGAATTGTATTTGCATAAATTCACCTTCAAGGTGTCATAGTTTGTACCCAAACAGATACAGTGCAAATTATCTTAGGGAAGACAATTCTCAAAGCTAAGAACATAATATTTGTAAATTATTTCCTATAAGTTTATCACTTTTATTGTTCTGAAGTACAGTGAACTGTCAGGACCTACTGGGGTTTGATTCAAGGACACACACACACACACGATAGCCATCCAAAATCTGTGGATGATCAAGTGACATTATAGAATGGTAGGGTAAAACGATGAACAATTCTCATGAGTAACAAAGAGAGGTTGAGGATATGTGAAATGGAGGGAGATTGCAGCAATGTAAGCTTACATATCAGAATAGAGCTTAACGAACAGAAAAATCAAGACTTGCTTTGTGGAAGTTTTTGCCTGTATATTTTCAAATGATAGTTGATTAAATCCATGGATGAAGAATCCATGAATCAAGAAGTTAACTTCCTAAATTATTTTGGATAAGTAGGCAAATGATTGCAGTTTCTAGAACCTTGAATGAATATATGCACAGAACACTTGATATATGTACACAGAAGGAGGTGCCAGAATTTACTGATCGTTCATTATAGCCCATATGGTGTAGTCTTGGCATAGCGATAGACTAGAGGCAATGTGGGGTCAATGGGTCCAGGAGACTAATTATATGCTTCCCAGATCTATTGTTAAACACCCATAAAACTAAAAGTTCAAGATGATCTCCGGTTTCCGAAGCACCCTGAAATCGAGGAGATCCAAAGCAAGGCTAAAGGTACATTGTGCCTTTTAATATAGAGAATGACACTTCCTAGAGCAGTGTTTCCCAAACTTTTTTGAGCCACGGCACATTTTTTTTACATTTACAAACTCCTGGGGCACACCACCAACCAAAATGACACAAAATGACACTCTAACACAGTAATACATATAGTTAATATGTTTTTAAATGTATTTATACACTCAGTGTAAACCTGGGCCTGTTTCGATGAACACAACATAGATATCCTGGCAGGAATGGCAGAAAGATACAAACTTCTCACACAGAACTCCCATAACCAAGAGAAAATGCTATAAGAGTTTGGTGGGCATTGACCTTGAGTTTTGGAGTTGTAGTTCAGTATATCCAGAGAGCACTGTGGACTCAAACAATGTTGGATCAGGACCAAACTTGTCATGAATACAATATGCCCAACTATAAACACACATGGAGTTTGGGGAAAATAGACCTTGTTATTTGGGAGTTGTAGTTCACCTACATCCAGAGAGCACTGTGGACTCAAATAATGATGGGTGGGCCTCATGGGGAGGGGGACACTCCATCCTTTTCCGACCCCCCCTTCGCTCAGCTCAGCCTCTCTGCCTACCCTTCCTCCTCCCCCTCCCCCCGCAAGCAGCAGCAGCAGGATTTGGCAGGAGAGGGAAGAAAGAGTATATTGGAGGGGCCGACACCTCTGTGCAGCCGCACCTTCCCCTCGCTTGTTGTCCCCCTCCCTGTTGTTGTTCCAATGCCTCCTCCCATCTTTGCCCGAGTTGTCCGCGCCATCCTTCTTCCGAAGGAAAAGTAATGGCAACGGCAGAGGCCACTTCCTCCTCTCCCTGGCTCGCTCTTTCCCTCGCGCTCGCTCGAGTGTGAGGCAAGGGGCGGCTCCTCTGCACAGACGCACCTTCCCCTCACTCGCGTGTGCGCGCTCTCTCTCTCTACCCCACTGGGAGTTGTAGGCCAAAACATCATGGAGGAAGGGAAAGGGCTGGGCCGACGGTGCTCAAAACAGTCCCCGCCCTTTCCCCTCCTCCATGATGTTTTGGCCTACAACTCCCAGCGGGGTAGAGGGAGAGGAGAGCGCGTGAGTGAGCAGAAGGTGCGGCTGCGCGGAGGAGACACTTGAGCAAGCGCGAGGGAAAGAGCGGGTTGGGGCAAGGAGGAAGCAGCCTCCGTCGCCGCCACTGCTTTTCCTTCGGAAGAAAGATGGCATGGACGGCTCAGGTGAAGATGGGAGGAGGCGCGGGAACAACAGCAGGGAGAGGAACAAGAATAACAACAACAGCAGCAGCCATAGCAGCAGCCTCCTTCTCCCAAGGCACACCTGATGATCGGCCGCGGCACACTAGTGTGCCATAGCACAGCAGTTGAGAAACACTGTCCTAGAGGATTGTAGGAATACTATTCTTCTTTTAAAAAATGGGATGGCAGAAGCTTTTGGGCTACCTCCTACCCATTACTGCCATAGCTAATATGTAGTAAAATTGAGGATAACCCATAGCTGCTACCAGGCACCAGAAGATATTAGAAGACAATTATAAGTACTAATTCTAGGAGAAGTGAGAGTCTTAAAATGTTGATCCTAAAGTAATTTCTGGGTTAGAAAGGGAAAATACAGGAGGAAGAAATCTATAAAAACAACAGCTATGCAACCAATTTTGTTTTCTCAGATGAAACCTAGATATTTCCAAAACAAACGTCAGAACTATAGTGCACAGGAACCTGTTTGTTACTAAAGACTTATCTATGTTATGCCATTATACCACTTGCTTTTAGGCTAAGAGCCAAATCAAAACACTGACATATTTTGAGGGCCAAATTGGGTAAGTAAGAGTGCTTTGTTCAAGTTCAAATTACCAACATTTCCTAATTTCTCTGGAAAGACCTTAACAGCACAATCCATATATTTGTGTTCATATGATTTCCTGTCAATACTTTCTCCTATCTTTTTCTGCTCATGTACTGCATACACCTTTTTGTTTTGTTTTCAAAGACAGACCATCCAGTGAAATAGATATCATAACTGACATTCACATCAATGAAGCCAAATAGAAACACAGATGGCTTCCACCAACTGATGGAATTGAGAATAATAATGTGCCATCTGAGGCCACAGACTTGCAGATTCCAAGAGGGAGAAACCAAGATAAAAAGAAATCTGATTATTCCAGATGAATAAGAGTGATCAGCTTAGAGCACAGCCTCTCTCTGTCTGGATCTCTGTCTGCTGCACAATAAAATTGACTCACTGAAAAAAAATGATTCTGAGCGGATGCCCTTAAACCATCTGGTAGCACAGAAAACAGAAAACTACATTCCATACCACTTAAGGGGAAATGTGTTGAAACAAGACTTTTCTAAATGCCTTCAGCAACATCTGACTTTCCCAGGATAGAGAGGAATAAGAAATAATGTAACAGCATCTCATACTTCAAGCAAATTCAAGATCATAAATTCTAGGGCAAAGGTGAGTAAGATGCAAGCACTACATTTAAAAAAAAACCCAAGTGTACTGGAAAGGATTACATCTCACTGTGGTGCCCTCCCTACCAATTTTTTTTAAGAAAACCTTTTTGAAGTGCTCCAAAAGCAAAAACATAGTCCACAGACCATAGTATCAGTTCCTACAGTGTGGTTTTAGGCCTCTGAAATGCATTTTTTCTAAAGTAGGCAGTAAGGTGTGCAATCAATTAAAAAAAGTTTTAAAAGTCATTACAAAATGGGAGGGGCACTGGTGCTTTGTTTCTAAAATGTTTCTAAAATATACTTAGTGAAAATTTCATTACTATATTGAGAGTAATGAAATTTTGTTACTATTTCATTACAGTAATTACACATAATTAATTACTATAATTGAGAGAGATTCGGGGGCTTATTTCTCCCTCACTGTCAAAGCTATTGGGGTGAAACTTGTGCCAATTTGCTAGACCACCAAATTTCAGAACGTTCCACTTATCCACTAATTTTATGGAAATTTTCAAAGTTTTTTTTAATAATAAGGAAAATTGAGTCCTAATTTGAAAGTGTTATTTCCTGTTTAATGGTGTAGTCCTTCCATTGAAAGTAAATTGCTCTAATCCAGAAAATTTGCTTTTGTGGCACAAACTATGTTAAATTGGTGGAGACTCAACAAGATGCTATAGCAAACTATGCTACAGCGCAATGTTCCTCCCACAAAGACAAATTTTAATAAACTTTCCCCATGTTTTTATGATAGAACAAATTAGGAACTGACATTTATAGCCCAGGAACAAACCCGACAAATGGCCATCCAGCCTCTGAATAATATAATAATAAAGAAAATTTATTCCTAGTTTGAAAGTGTTATTTCCTGTTTAATGCTGTAGTCCTTACATTGAAAGTAGTTGTTCTACTCCAGAAACTTTGTTTTTGTGGCACAAAATACATTAAATTGGTGGGGACTCAACATACTATCGTAAAATGTGCTATAGCACGAAGTCCCTTCCGCATTTATTGGAACTCTGGCTGGCTACAGAGTGGCAAATCTCTTTCTCCCCCTATACTGATGTGCTTTCTGATGTGTTCTGGGAAATGTAGTTTAGTACAGGGCCTTTTGAATTATCTGGCATAGGGCTCCTCCCTTCCCAAACTACATTTCCCAGAGTACTGTGCTTTTCCCAGCAAACTCTCCTCCCTCTTTTCCCTCTCCTAATGGTGGGATGCAACTAATTTACAGAGGAATAGGAGCATTAATTGCTTGCCATGAAAAGGAAGATCAAACTTATTTTGGGAGAGAGCCTTCAGAGATTTGCAAAATATGAACAGAAATGGATTGGGTAAGTTTCTAATCTGAAGTTTTTTGTGTGGGCCATGCAAACATATTGGATATTGCTTCAGATGTACAAACTTAACAAATTTCCTTCTGACTTACAAAACATCTGAAAATTGTGCACGTGTCTAGTAGGCAGTAAATCAAAATCAAACATTCCAGTTCATTTTGTGCTGTTTCTTTGTTTCATAAAAGCCTGTCCTCGACATAAAACAGTCTGGGAAACAAAAACTGACAAAAATTGTCTCCATGCCCCCTAGTAAAAATATTTTGAGGGTTTTTAAAAAATTCTGCTAGATTGAGTATTTAAAGACTATATTATGTGGTGTCTATCATCAAGTTAGTTTCAGTTCAAAATCTGTCCAAAATGCACAGCTGAGATACATTGCTAGATATCAATGGAGTGCAATAGGTCATAATCAGCATTTATGTGACATATTGGCACATATGCCAGTTCACAAACTTTCCAAGATAGTGCCCAGCTTCTCATAAAAACACTAAGATCTTAGTGGCACCTTAAAAAGTAATTAACTCCATTTGGCATATGTTTTTGTGGGCTACAATCAGTTACATTACATGCATGATGCATTGTAGCTAATGTAAAATTAAAACTAATGAAAAATGAGATCTGTTAGTCTTTAAAGTGCAACAGATTAATATGACTACTGTCCTTTAGGTTCTTCTAATAATCACACAGCAGGGCTGGAATACTCCTCCTTCCCCTTCCCCCTCCCCCACCCTACCCTACCCTGATAATGTCCCTCACAAAAATTTATCTCCATATGTGCAGGTCTTTTTGTGTGATATTATTATCTTCCTCATACAATAGGCAGGGGGTTGAAAATCACTTATGAAGTCATCACATACATAAAAATCCGGGTAGAGTATTGTTCATTATTGTTATGTCTCACATTTGGTGCATGCTGATAAAGTAACCAGTGTGCTAGTCTGTCTGAAAAAAGCAGAATACTAGCTTAGTGTGAAGCGAAGCATAAAACATGTCCAAATCAGATGTCTAATTCTAGACTTCCAATCTAGACCGGGGTTCAATTAATCCCAAATGGAGTAGATCTCCAGAAGTAAAGGAATTTACCTAGATGTTGAATCAACAAATTGTCACTGATTAAGTGAGGCTTCCATGCTGAGGGTTTGCAGCTAGATTTAATGTTAAATACATCATGTGAGAAGTGAAATAATTGTGATACAATTGTGATAGTAATATGTCAGAATTATCACCATACCATGATGATGATAATAGGACACTCAGGTGGAACATGCTGATAGTAACCTTTGAGAAATAAGAAGAAAATGTCAGAATGCTCAAGAAGTTGAAGTTGTTATTTTTTAAAACAACAACTCACAAACATTTGCTTTGGTATTAGATTAAATTGTTTATTAGTTTATAGAATCTTAGTATAATAAACACATAAACAATGGCATACATTCAAACACCCCCCACACACTGTGGATACCTGAAACCATGGAGCCCTATATTTTGACTATATTTTGGCCTGAAACATACTGCAAAATCACACTGGAGGATCTAAATAGATCCCCTTCCAAGGAGAAAAATATGTATTTTTGTGCATGGCTAACTGTGAATTTTGAATCCACAAGGGGACCATACTATACAGTATTATGTTCTGCTGGAAAAGAGAGGCAATGTTTACATTATACAATCACAGTTTTATTTTTGTATGTCAGAAGCTAAAAAGATAAATATCCAAATCAAATAGAGCCAATCAGATATCTAATTACCCACTGTAATCAAGATAACTGCAAAACAATTGGAAGTCATCAAATTAACAAAACACTCATGAGAAATCCATAAATATATGAATAAACTTTAGTAACCTGGAAATCATTTGTGTAATATATTTAGAGTGAAAATGGGTCTTAACAAAATAGAATATTGTAAAAAAAATAGTAGTGTTAAAGTCCATTAAAGCAAGGTGTCATAATTTTATATGGTAATAATAAAAAGAAGGGGGAAGTGACATTCTTTCAAAAAGGAACAAGAAGAGTTATCTCTCACCAATCGTCACTTTGCCTCTACATATATCAATACGCTCTCTATTGCAGCCTGTTCAAATCTCATTTCCAAACTACCAGCTGTGAAATAAATGACAGTTGGCAGTTACCCAAACAAATATCTAATAATTGTTCATATTATAAATTCTCAACCTTTAGACAGTACAGAATATGTAAAACAGATTCCCCCCTGAAAATAAGACCTCCCCCCCCCCCAAAAGCCCAAGCATGATTTTTCAGGATTTTTAAGTATGTTTGAAATATAAGGCCAACTTCATAAAAAAACATCAATTTGTAAAAATAAGGTATCACCTGAAAATAAGCCCTAATTCATATTTCGAGCAAAAATTAATATAAGACCCTGTCTTAATTTCAGGGAAACAGGACACTACTTTGACAAATTTGGAATGTCCCCTCAAAATCACAATTTTTCCATGTTATTTCTGTCTCTGTACCAACATTTCTATTAAATTCATGCCCAGGAACACAGTTATTAATTAATTGTGTTATACCTATACCTGTATAAACCATGACTATGAGGTGTTTCAGAAAACCATCTCTGCTAAAGACTGAAGGAGCACCAGTGCTAAAGCACAAATGACACAGTTTGACTTTTGTCTTTAGTGAATGTATCCTTTTCTGTCTGAAATACTCAACAATGCAGGCTCAGTTGCTAGTACTGGACCATGGCCACTTGGATCACACAATCATTGATTATGACCTTTTATACCAATGGCAGCATCCCAGAAAGTAATTATGTTTCCATGTTCCTACTGCTTGCTAACTGGCATTTGGTTCAACTAGGTCCCTATTCACTAGAGTATTAACAAAAATCAATGCATTTTCCAGTCTTGTTTCTGTGCTGACCTCTGCTGGTTTCACTTTCCATCAATACACTAGACACCTATAGAGCTTATGAACTATGCATACACTCTGCTTTCCTATGCTTTCTACATGAAAGCTAAGCATTGTTAGTTCCAACATTAAACACAGACTTTTAACTGTGACGTGCAAAGAAGAACAATCCCTATTCTGACATGGTTTTGATCTCTCCTTCCTGCCTCTTCAAGCAGACTACTCACTCTTCCTCATTCCCATTCAGTATAGTTAATAAGCATTCTGGCTTAGGTAATGGGCTTTATAGTCCAACTTTTTCAGAGGGCTTCAGATAACGCTCTTACTTTAGGCTTTTGTTCCGATATGTCTTGTATCCATTACTGCAATAAGGCTTTACCATTCTGTGACTTTTTCTTATTTATTTTATTAATTTTTATCCTGCCTTTCTCCCAATATATGGACTCAAGGCAGCTAGTTTTCCTTCCAGTTTCCTACTGTATTTTTTTGCATGTATGAGAGAACTCAAAGTCATGCCCATGATGAAAATTATAAGACAGACTTACTCTAAAACTAACATGCCAACACTCATGTATAGCTATGGGAACTAGGTAAACTTCCCTTTGAGTTTTATTGGACTTTACTATTTTTTCCATTATGCTGTAGTGATCCGCAACATACACAAATCTCCAAACCTTCAGTTCGAGCCTAAAAATATGGCTATTTAGACAGACCTTTGACCTGGAGTAATGTACTATGGTCATGTGATGACATCGACCATTGCTATTCAGCACTTTAGTTTGTGTTTGAAAAAACCCATTGACCCACAGGTATTACTGTGTTTTAGAATTTTTTTAAAAGAAATAATTTTATCAATTGACATTGTCCATTGTTTTTATCTGGTCAAATTGTGTATTGTTTTGATGATATGTAATTCTATTTTATGTGTGCCACCTTGAGTGCTTTGTTAGCTGCCCCAAGTCCCTTTGCTGAGATAGTGGCAGGGTACAAATAAATTATATTATTATTATTATTATAGTGTGCTACTTTTTTTTAAAATAGAGCTCATTTTAAAACCTCATTCTCATCCTTCTCTTTTACTTTTCCACTGACTTCCAAGAGAAAAATATCTAGGGGACAGCTTGGGGTATTTAGTAAAGATATCACAACCTATGCAAACTATAAGTTATAATCAGATTAATACTATATTTCTCATGATCCATGACAGAAAATCCCATTCTTCCACATGAGAAGCATCAAGTCCTTTTTCTTCTTGGTGTGCAATGACTTTTCCCTCCTACATTTCTGTTTGTGTTTTGCTTGGAAATTGATAGCTAACAATGACATCAAATCCTATTATGAGCTATACTAAATTTCAGAGGCTTCATCTGCAATGTAGTAAAGCTTGCTAGGACCTCAACATATGGGGGAGGGCAGAGAAAAGTGGAGGAAACAGTCTTCTTTCGTTCCCTACCATCAAGGCTCCGTGCCTTTCTGTCTCCTGTGATGGCAAGTCAGTTGCCATCACACCTTCTTTGTCCACCTTCCTCCACTTTTATCTATGTTCTCTCATTGGGAGAGAGTCTTCCCTCTGTTTCCCTGCACTGCAGCAAAGGAGTCCCACAGGCAATCACCAGAAATGGCCTTGCATCATGTGATAGCCTCCATGTGACTCCATTTCAGCAATGTAAAGAAGCAGAGAGAAGACTATGTGGGATCGGGTCCTTAATTTAAGATTGTTCTGAATTTTCAAATGCTGAATTCGCAGGCAAAAAGGGATTAACAATGTTGACCATTTTTCCTTTTCCATTTTTTTCAGTTCATTTTGTTCAATTCTTCAGTACAATTCATCCCATTCCCACAGCTATGTGCAAAATAACCTAGCACTAAATTTCTATGTATTTTGGAGCTAATCCATCTGAATGTTTCACTTAACAATGCAATTTTCACAAGCCTTGCCAGCAGCCAAAGAATTTGATTGGGTGCAAGCAATTGAAGCCCCCATGAAGAGACCAGTATTAATGTATTGACTGGAAAGCCAAAGGTAGGTTTTCACAAAAATGTGAACTAGAAGCAATAATCCTTCATCCACATTTGCAAGTATGTAGAAACTGGAAGCATTTTTCAGATTTTTTTTTAAATCTTTGGATGAAAGATGCCTGACTGAAGAACTGGTTTTGCTCAACACTGACAAATTGTGCTTCCTGGGTGTTCTTTGATCCCAACTCCCACAACACTGCTGCCTGCAGTCCAAGAGCCACATTTTGCCACACTGTTTGTGGTACTTACTGACATTATGAAGTCCTTACCAGACACAATGTTGCAATCCCTACTGAAATACATGGAAATTGGATGGGTTCATAATAATGGAAGTTGGACATTCATAACTGAATATTGGATGGTGGATTTATTTTGTTCATCTATATCCTACATTTTCTCCAACAATGGATTTAAAGTGGTATAAATTTATTACAAATCATATGGACTGCAAACTATACGCATATTATTAAAATATAAATATAAAAGTTATTTTATTTATTTATAGTATTTATATTCCACCCTTCTCACCCCACAGGGGACTCAGGACGGATTACAATGTACATATACATGGCAAACATTCAATGCCATAGACACACAACACATATAGACAGACACTCAGAGACTATTTAACATTCCAATTTTTTTCTGGCCACCAGGGGAGCTGTCACTTCACTGTCCATCTGCGATACTGATGGAGTACTTCCTCATTCCCCACATGCTTGCTGGAGATTTTTTAATGGGCTCGTAAATTAGTTAAATTAGCCTCTCCTCACATAAGTGGTACCTAATTTTCCTACTTGACAGATGCAACTGTCTTTCGAGCTGCAAAGGTCGACAACAAGCTACACAAATTGACCGGAAGCTCACTCCAACCTGGGCTGGCTTTGAACTCATGACCTTTTGGTCAGTAGTGTTCCTAATGCAGCTGACACCCAGCCAGCTGCGCCACAGTCCCGGTGCAATTTTAAAACAATGGAACAATTTATAAAGTGAAAACCAGATAAATACCCTTTAACAAATGAATCATAAAAAGCAGAGTGGATATTTCATATCAAAAAAAAAGCATAAAGAAATTGCAGGAACTGAACCATTATGAGAAATTCTGCTGTAGTTCTTTAAAAATTAAAAATATGCTATTCTATTGTGCCATGGGCACCTAATAGAAGCTATAATTAGAAAACTGACAAAATGACATAAATTATCAAAAATATTTCTCTGCAGAAGAAGCAATAATAGGGACTTTCATTCATTCATAAATGTAGAAACTGTACTAAAAACATTCTTTAGAAATTGCTGCATTGCAGCCACATTCTACTCCCCCCTTACACACACACACACACACACACACACGCACACACATTTGAGAGATAGGAAAATATCTCACTGGCAACATGACTGGAAATGTCCATTTTACCCTCATAAATTAAATCATACAATTTGAAAAAAGACATTATGGAACCTTAGCAATTAAGATTAGAAACATCTTTCACAGAAGTGTTTAATTAAATGCATGCTATTCTTTGCATCTCCAAATCCTTGGTAAAACTGTTTTCATTTTGTTTTAATGGGGCTGATGGATTGGGGGACAAAATCTCTCCAGCAAATTCTGCCTTTTCAGAGAAAGAAGGAATGACATAAGCAGAAATCCATCTTCTTTTTTCTAGGAATGAATAAGACCATAGTTCTGCTGCTGAAACCATTTTAAGGAAAAACCAATGAATGGCATGTTGCTTATTTTCCTATATCAGATGCTTCACTGCACTTAGTCTATCATAAAAGATCAACAGCATGGAGGCATTAGATGAATTCTAATATCCTACTGATAACCCATTCACCTTGCTGACTAAGCTTATTGTGTGTTACTTTATTTGCACTGAAATGTATAACTTCTGCACAATGGATAAGCTAATACGGAGAAAGCCAACATGTGGTGAAAGTTTCAAACATCTTTACTATTATGTGACAATAATGTTCTCTGCATGAAAATTATGTCTACATTTTCCAACATATTCATCGGTATTCAGAGGAAGCTATTACATTTCTTTTAATCCCCAGACATTATTAGACAGGGTTAAGGACATACATAGTATAGCATACATAGTATGTAGAAGTACTGTATGTTGTAGAAAGCACAGATTTAATTTTGGGAAGAGATGGTTTTGGGTGAGAGATTAGGAGCAAAGTGCTGCAAAATATACATCTGGTTCCGAAAGCATCTTTTAAAAATTAACACTAAATTAACATAAAATTTGCTATCTTTACTCAATACTTTCATATAGTATCAGTATAAATCCCCCAAAATGATCATCCAAAATTATGAAACGTTTTACTTACCAGGTGTGAAATTGTATCGTGCAGAAAATCCCAAAGATTCAAGTTCACCATCAGCAAAAAATTTAATCCACAGGAATCTGCCACTGGATTTTATTTTAGGAGGGTTTTGTTGTCCACAGAAACGACCAATTATTGGGGAAAAGCCAAAGGGTCCATCCCGCACTTCAATGTGATCAAATTTACACTCCCAAGAAGGTTCTATGGAATACTTTTCATCGAAGTGTAATTCAATACATTGTCTTGGAGCAGCTGAAGATTTAAACAGAACCATTTTAAATAGCTATGTACTTAAAATATATGTACTTTCAAGAGTATTGCTAATCTCCCAACCACTCTAACCCATATTTTGTCAAATTTTATTTTCAGTTAAGTCACAAAATCCTTGTTCAGAAAGAAATGTGTATGATGTAAACAAAGTGCACTTCAGATCTTTTGATTTTCATATAAAATGTGTTTCTCATTTAAAACATGTGTGCATGCTTTTCTGTTGTAGGGCAGGTAGTTGAATATGATAACCCACTGCGCATATTTTGTCACTATGTCCAGGATACATAGACTCTAACATGTGCATAATGTCTTTTCCTCAATCCATCTGTCCTCATGTGATTTCTTCTTCTGAAACAGTGTGGGAGGGACACTGGGGACAGTTGGGAGAGGGGGACGTGTTTGGAAATTATTTGTGAACATAGCTTTCACCTTCAGCCATCTGGAGCATGCTGAGCAGAACTATGTTTTCAACTTGTTCCCAATGGCAGGAATAAACTCTGGATGCAATTCATTAAGTAACAAAATCTAAACATTAACTCCCGAGGTTGATCAGAGTTCAGCCTCTTCTGTTTTTGAGAACTTCATTAATGCTACCATTTTATATCCCCTTATCCAGGAGTAATAAATAAGTACTCAGTGGGACTTGCTTCTGAATGGATAGGTGAAGGAATGTGCTAAACGCAACTTTAAAAATTAGGATGTTAAAGAATTGTATGTTTAACTCTTCATGTTCACACTGTTGAAGCTATGAATCCACCCATTACAGTCTTTTTTCCCCCTTGGATTAACAAAACAGATTGAACTACAGTAACGTACCATGTGATGGATCAAGGGATTATTTAAGAGCTTTCTATACCCTTTGCCATGGAATAGGGTCATGTGATGAACTTAAAGCAAGAAGCAGAATTAAATACTTTATTTTAGGAAACTTTGCCCTAATTCCAAATGGTAGTTCCAACAAGAGTAGAACTATTGAATGAATGGAAACTTGATAACTGAGCATTTCAGTAAATTTCATTGATTCAGTACTTTCACTTTAGTTGAGAGTAGCAATCAGATTTAGACCTCTAGCTTTTCCCAAATGTATAACAAAATCTATCTTACCAAATGTGCAGTCTTAGTATGGTAAGCACTATTTCTTATCCACAAGACTTTTGTAAATAAATTATATACTGTGGTCAAATATTTTCAAATATGAGAAATGTGTATATTTAAAAAATAATAATTTCAAGATAAGACTATATACATTCTACAATACTGTATATTTTTCCTTTCTGTTACTGTCATATGCTTCCTTCTACTTCTGTTAATTTGAAACTTGAATCCTATTACAAGTTCTTGATATGAATGTGATTAGATCTACAACACTACAAATTGCTTTATTTTACTTACTTTAGAGTAAGATGTATATTAATTTGAAGTTATATGGGGCAAATACTAGTAAAGCATAGATTTTGCACAAAAGATTTATGACCTACCACATGCAAAACTGTGGTCTCTTTATTTTTAAGGTGCTACAACAGAAATCCATTGATGGAACTGTACAGTAGAGAACTTCAGAATTAGTTACAATAATTGTACTGACTATTTATACATTTATTTATTTATTTATTTATTATTTATTTCAGGATTTTACCCCGCTCTTCTCAACCCCCGAGGGGGGACTCAGAGCGGCTTACAGCAGGCACAATTCGATGCCACATCAACAGCGTAAAACCCCAAACCCCACAACCCATTAAAACATTAAGGCATTAAAATACAATCCCTCAACACATCTACAATCATTCCAATTAAAACAGTATTCAACCCTAGAAACATTGACCCTCTTCCTCCCTCCCATTAAAATTCCGTCTCACATGCTGCCTAGTGCTGGTGAGGGAATGCCTGATCCCAGAGCCAGGATTTCACCTTCTTCCTGAATGTCAGGAGGGATGAGGTGGACCGTATCTCCGTAGGGAGCGCATTCCACAGGCGGGGGCCACCACCGAGAAGGCCCTGTCCCTCGTCCCCACCAACCGCATCTGAGAGGTCGGCGGGAGCGAGAGCAGGGCCTCCCCGGATGATCTTAGGTTACGGGGTGGGACATAGCGGCTGATGCGTTCGGACAAGTAAGCTGGCCAGAACCGTATAGAGCTTTAAAGGTCAAAACCAGCACTTTGAATTGAGCCCGAATTGGACAGGCAGCCAGTGGAGCTGACACAGCAGGGGGGTAGTGTGCTCCCTGTATGTAGCTCCCGTTAGTAGTCTGGCTGCCGCCCGCTGGACTAATTGCAATTTCCGAACTGTCTTCAAAGGCAGCCCCACGTAGAGTGCGTTGCAGTAATCTATTCGGGATGTGACCAGAGCGTGGACGACCGTAGCCAGATCAGACTTCCCATTCTAAATGGTTAATCAGCATTGACTTGCCAAACAGACAAAATGGCATAGCTGAAAAAGAAAATGAAATATATTGACCTCAGGAGCTGGTCAGAACAACAAGAGGCCATTACAGAGAAAATGTTTTGCCACCCAGAAGCCAACAAAATAGAAAGTGATCCCCATTACTCTAGCTGGCATCTGGTGTTATATTTAAAGCCTTGTTTTAAAGCACCTGTTTGAAATGATGTTAACTACAGTATATCTAGGGAAGTCATGCTACTCCTCTATTCTGCCTTGGTTAGACCACACCTGAAATATTGTGTCCAATTCTGGCACCACAATTGAAAAGAGATACTGACAAGCTGGAATGTGTCCAGAGGAGGGCGACTAAAATGATCAAGGGTCTGGAGAACAAGCCCTATGAGGAGTGACTTAAAGAGCTGGACATGTTTAGCCTGAAGAAGAGAAGGCTGAGAGGAGACATGATAGTCATAAATATGTGAGAGGAAGTCATAGGGAGGAGGGAGCAAGCTTGTTTTCTGCTGCCCTAGAGACTAGGACGCAATGGAACAATGGCTTCAAACTACAAGAAAGGAGATTCCATCTGATCATTAGGAAGAACTTCCTGACTGTGAGAGCTGTTTAGCAGTGGAACTCTCTGCCCCAGAGTGTGGTGGAGGCTCCTTCTTTGGAGGCTTTTAAACAAAGGCTAGATGCTTTGAATGCAATTTTCCTGCTTCTTGGCAGGGGGTTGGAATGGATGACCCATGAGGTCTCTTCCAACTCTAGGATTCTATGATTCTATATTTACAATGCACACCTCTGCTTCTAATACAACACCTGCATTCCAAGATAGTCCTGAACAAGATATACAGACATTCCATAATAATGTTGACATTGTTTATTGATGATGAAGTATGCTGAAACATGTTTTTTTGTGAAAATTTAGCTTAAACAACAGTCTTGTTTCAAAGACAATGTACTGTTTCACACAACACAATGATTCCAGTGATACGGATATAACTCTAATGATATTATGTTTAGACTTCAGCTAACATTGATTCATCCTAGTGAATGCTATGCTTTGTAGTATAGTGAGACACTAGAGTTCTCTGGTTTTAGTCTAAATACTCCTTTCTAAACTGTACATTACAAGATTCCATATTATATTGCTGTGGCAGTTAGAGGTAAATTATATGACTATAATTGTATGTTGTAGTATAAAAGGACCCCATATTTTCCTTTAAATGCACTGCTTTCAATGCAAATGCATTGGATTGTGTGGGAGGGAGCAATTTAGGACAAAATGAAATTTTGGAGGGGTGAGGGAATTCATTTGGATCTAAAGGATGGTGAGTAACCATTTTTCAAGAGAATTACACCCTGCTCATTACTCATGCTCTAATATTGAGACCTTTTCTTGAACCTTTCTTGAAACAGCAAAAAGCAGTGACTAGAATCCTCAAAAACATCTCTCAGGCTAGATCTGCACTGCCATATAATCTAGATTATCAAATCAGATAATCCAGATTATTAGATTTGAACTGGCCATATAATCCATTCCAGTTCAAAGCAATTAATCTAAATTTTATATGGCAATGTAGATGGGGCCTCTCTCCTCAAATGTATCTTATGATAGTACTCACAGACTGCTACTGACTCCTTGAACATTATCTTGAAATCTCAAGATACACAAAATACACAAAACCTCATGAAAGAACTGTACATTGGAATTTTGATCATGAACTACCAATTGGGCATTTTGTTGAATAATCTTGGGTTTAATGCTGGTGATATGTAGATATACTTATTTTCAAGCAATTTTGCATTTTGACCTATAATTTTTCCTGGTCCAGCAAAATCAGACTCATATTCCATAACCTACCAAATTCAACTTCTTAACCAATTAGGTTCCACTACCTAAATCTGATGTAAACATGTCTACATTAAGAGACCACTTATAACTTGGCTATTCTGCCAGGAAGCTAAAATAATTACTGGATTAATACAGTCATTCAATGGTTGGCATTGTTTCAGGAAGCAACAGGAGACAGAATGAGTCCCATCACTTTAGCAGATATCTGGTATTATATTTAAAGCCTCATTTTAACAGGTGTTGGAAATGATGTTCAACTTTTCCTGGATTGTCTCTCATACTGCTTTTGGAATGCATGCCTTTTTCTAATACAACACCTGCAATCCAAGATAGTACTGATTTAGACATGTTGTAAACACGGCAGACGTTTCGTAAGAATCTTTCAGCAAATATTTCCATTACTTAGATTTGTCATTTCCCCCACACATTTGAGGGGAAAAGTTCAACAAATAGTATCTGGCTTTCGAGCTGTCATATTATTAACAGTCTGCACATAGACGATATTATTTGTTATGGCTCAGGAAACCATGTTAGATGGTATGGTTTTGGACAGGGTGTGCGTGTTGTAAAAAGCCAAAGATGTTGCTAAGAAATTCAGAAATAATCTAAAGCAGCTGTCCTACAATGAGCTTTTACTATTTGAATTCTTGGCATTAAAAAAATAGATTCTAATTACCTTTCTTCAAAGAGTCTTAATAACATGGAAAAGACTGCTTAATGCTTGCCTGTCGTGTCATCTTTTTCATCTAATTATCTTATACAAGTGCTATCTTGAGATTTTACATCTGCTTAGAAAAGGTTCTGGGTTCTAACTAGAAACAGAGGAACAGTTGCCGAGAAATAGTCCCATACAATTAAGGTTTTAATTCTTACCAGCCTGTAATTTTATGTAGCTGACAGCTGAAGCAAAGCAGGAAAAAAGTCTGCTTCAGTTTAACAAAATGTCTGGAATTGAGAGATTGATCTAAACATCTTCCCTACATAAATGCGAGCTGATACCACACTAATGGATTGGAATAATCCTTGATATCTCCAGTTGCTCAGCAATTGAATAGGGAGAGCCAGGGTCATTTTTCTTTCAAAAGGAGATTCACTGCTGGCTTTGAAGAATACAAGGAATCTGAATGGAATTAGAGGATAGCATTACTCATGCAGATAATTATATAGATGTGCTTTGGGAAAGCAAAATACCACTGCTTTTCAGCAGAGATATTGCTAGGAAAAGAAAGAAAAGAAACACTTCATCAGCTTTTAAAAAATGAAGATGGTCTTTGAGGAAATGGTTGCTAATAATTTTGCATAGTGTTAAATAACTCAATCTTGTTAATGTCACAGGAAAATACAGGCTCAGTATATACTACCATGTTTTCAAAATATTCAGTGTTTACAGTATGTTTATAAATAAGAATGTTATTGGGAAACAATTACTAAGCAAAAAACAATGTATTGAATGATGCAACCTCACATTTCTGGCTGAAATGGACAACTGGACTTATTATATTTTAATAAATATATTTAAATATGCCTAAGACTTTCAATAGGAATGGAAGCATCAAACAATTACACTTGTCACAAAGGCCTAATTGGATGCAACACCCTCTTGGTGCACTTTGTTAGAAACATAGGTTAGTTGTCAAGTATGGTGTGAAATTATTATAAGGTTAAGTATTTTATTAATCATATAACATGACTGCTCATATTATCACTAAACATTGATTAATAACTTTACTATCTGATACCAAATAAGTAAATGTGGTGTAAATCTTATATTAGTCTTCCCTATAGTAAACCTACTGAAATTAATAGAATCCAGGTCAGTTATGACTAACAAATCCTATTCATTTCATTATGTCAACTCCAGGCAGGACTAAAATTAGATTTAGCTTCTTCTATTAATTTCTCAGCCTGCACACTTGTGCAATATTTAGGTATCTGTAAACACAACAAAACTCAGTCCTTAATTTGACCTCGGGAAACTACGTCAGATATTGTGTTGTTGTAGGTTTTTTCGGGCTATATGGCCATGTTCCAGAGGCATTCTCTCCGGACGTTTCACCTGCATTTATGGCAAGTATCCTCAGAGGATGCTTGACCTCACCTCTGAAGATGCTTGCCATAGATGCAGGTGAAACATCAGGCCTCTAGAACATGGCCATATAGTCCAAAAAAACCCTACAACAATGCAGTGATTCCAGCCATGAAAGCCTTTGACAATACTTCATATATTGTTACGATGTTATGTAAAGCGGATGGGTGACTATGTTTTTATTTTTCCTAATCATCTGAGAAATATTTGAAATTATAAAAGGCTTAAATCAGAAGTTGAGATATTTTCACACACTGTCACCCTCCCTTTTCTGTTCTCTTCCTCTTTATCCTCCTTCTCCTCCTCATGCCCATTTTCTGTCCACTCACAAACATGATAAGACAGTTAACTACATAAATAAGAAAGGGAGAAAAAGAATGCACTTCTCAAGTAATGTTTTAAGGAGGGAAACCTTTTCTGTCATCTGTAATCCAGTCTAAAATGAACATATACATGGAAATACTTTAGAAAACAAATGAAATCACTCTTCCAAATCAGCATCACGTGTCCAGAAACAGCTAGATTAAAGTGTTTAGGAATGTAATTGTTTGTTGATGTTGAGTAATGAGCAATTTTATTTCCCTGATGAAAACATCTACAGAAAGTATGCATGGTTTTTTTGTGGTAACCTATCTGCACAGGAAACAGCATTACTGCACAGAAAATGTTATGTGCAGACATGGACAAGGACATCAGTATTTGTACATAAGTACCTGATAAGAGATAAATAAAGATAATGAAAAATGTATTTAGACCCATATAAGTAACATTGTAAGGCTCGCCCATACTGTAATATTTCCAAATTCTATGTACAAGTGTGGATTCTGGGCAGCGAAGCAAGTTGACAGAAAATGAACTCATTTGAAATGTGATGCTGGATGAGAATTCTATGGATAACATGGACTGCCAGAGATATTTGCTTAGTGCAAATCATGTCTAAACCCTCACTAGAAGCCAGAAGGGCCTCATTGAGACTACTATACTTTGTTCATATCATGGTAAAAGAGAAGGATGACATTACAGATGGATAAACTAAAGTCTCAAGTTTGTAAGATCTGAGTAGGGCTATTGATAACAGAAGATTTCTTCCTCATAGATCTGCCATAACCTAACTGAAGCAAACTTGATGGCAATTGAGAACAGCAAGTTACAAGTGTTCTTTGACTGCCAAGAAGGAAAGGTTGCGACAATAAAAAATTGAGGCAGGAGAAGAGATAAGGAAATAGTAAGAGCCACAGTTCTGTGCCATGTTCCCTCGACTTTATCATGAAGCTATAGAAGGAGATGGCTACTCTCAGTATTTAATATTTCAATTCTGGTCTTGCTTTCCCGTTACCAAAAAAGTGGGGGGTTAGAATGGAAAGGGCCATAAAATGATATTTCATATCTCTGACTGTGTAAATAAAATGTTGAGATGTGACAGCTCCGGTGCTCTGATTTTCCTGTTTTCAGGCAAAGAAAGAGAGAGATGAGCTGAGATAAGGCCAGCAGCTGCTATCATATAGTTGTGTTCTTATTCAGCTTTTGCAATATAGTAACATACTATATGGCTGTACTCTAAAAGGTGGAATAGAAAGTGGAAACAGGTCCAGTAAGGTGGTAATTCCTCATCCTCCATGAAACCCAAACATAAATGGGTAGAGATATGTGTGCAGTATTATTAGACTGCCTACATTACAACAGAAAATCTTTGGCTCAAAAAATAATACTAGCTTTATATTTTGCCATGCTGTCAAAAGACTTTTGCAGTGATTCTTAAATCTAACCATTGTAGATAAAACAAAATTTAAAAAAATAAGGAAGAATGTATTGGGCCATTACCTTCTATAATGTAGACACACTCTCTGTCAGGAGGGTATTTGTTGGGGTAATTGGGAGAAGTGAAGATGCCTCCTTCTGGGTATTTTGTCCAAGTTCCACACTGCACTGTTTTTTGTCCTTCTGAAGTGGTTTGCTTTTCTGAAATAGAAATTAAAAAAAATAGTGACACATGTGGCACACACATTAGAGCTTCTGCTTGCTTACTTGTAGCAATACAGGATTAATTAGCCCTCCAGCTTTTGTTGGAAAGCAACTTTCAGCGGCCTTAGCTACTTTGGGAAATGCTTCATGCTTAATTTCTTGGTACCATTTTGAAAATCATCTTGAGACTTATTGAGGTTTTGACTGTGCTGACATTTATTAAGAAGATCATCTTTTCCCTTCTTCATTTCTCTAGAAGTGAGACGTAGAAACTGTGGGTATCCAGGTGATGTTGGATTCCAGCTCTTTATGGGATCTACCAACATCAATCTTATTAACAGTTGGAAGATAAAATTCCTCATCCATGTTCTAGAACCACAAGAACTAGCTCATCTTTTAAACGACATGCTGAAAAGTATATGTTAAATTGCACTTTTGGAATGCTGAAATAATTGTGTTTTGCTCAGGCCGGAATAATCTTAATCACTGTAATTCTCTCTCAGTTGAAGCTGGATTAGAAACTTGCAAGAAAACTCATTTTTATGGTTTGTGGCCCAGCTCTCTTCTGATTGAATATGAGCTACATAGAGCTATCTGTTCTACATGTGTATTTGTGGAATATACAACCATTTTGTTCATTTACAGCATACTGCGACATGGTCTGTCCAGATTCAAGAGGAAAGGATAGAGAAGGGATAGGCTTTGAAGGTTTGTGAGTTTTACCTGATGACAGATGAACTGCCTCAGCTCAATTTATATATTGTTCACCAATGGAAACTATTTTAAAAAATCAAATAAAAACAACCTCACACCTTCCCCACTCAGGAATTCTAAATCAGGAATGGGCAGAAGGTAGATAACGATCTACTGTGATAAATTAATCTCTGGATTATTTCCATGAGAATAACTAGTGTCCAATTCCTATGATCCAAAAATAGCAATAACAAAAAAGCACATTTCCCCTCCTAAATTAGTCAGGACAAAATTTTATGGAAAAGGTCTGTGTATGTGCTCAAAATTTTTAATTAAAAACAAATATCTGGGAAAATTTGTGTCCACCATGGGCCAAAACTTCATAACCAGCTCCAAACAATGGAATTTAAAGTTTAAACAACCCATAGTAAATCCAGGAAGTGAAATATCTATATAATTGTACTCTAAACCAGTTGTTCCCAACCTGTAGTCCATGGATGACCAGTGATGCACAAGAACTAAAATATGGTCCGCAGTCTCACCATTACTACACCATTGTAATGAGAGTGACTGGTCTCACAAAAAAACCTTATAGTACCGAGGCTTATTAAATATGGTTTTCTGTGGAGCAGATGGAGACTACTGGATACATATGTTCTGTATTGAAAATTAGAGCTGGTGTGGTCCATCCAATGCAATCTTCTGAATCAGCACCTCAAATAATCAAACCAAATCAAAATTGACCAAAAACTGATTTGTAACCCTTTTGGTACAAATGTTGGAGAGTGGTCCATGGTCAAAGTGGTCCCTGGTCAAGTGGTCCATAATTGAGTGGTCCCTGGTCAAAGTGGCCCCTGGTCAATAAAAGGTTGAGAACCACTGTTCTGAACCAACATACAGTAATGTTTCCATATGTTGACTGAAGACTAGATGAACTTTATTTAACTTCTATTCTAAATCATTAAATAATGCTTAAGGATACTATGTTCAGCTATATTTGGCATAAACATCATAAATTTAGTGTCATTGCTTAGAAACTTCACTGAGTTAGAATATTTTATGTTTTTTTCTGTAATCATGTCTACACTAAAATGATGAGATGCTACTATATGTCAGATTGCAGAAACCCCATAGCATGACTAAAATATGCACATTTTTCAACTAGCTGGTAGGGAATGAATCCTTCATGACCTAAAGTCCTAATATGTAGTGTATATAGCATGTAACAACCTGGGTTTGGCATGCCTATGCATTCTATAGACATTTTCCAGATTTTACTGAAGTTTCATTTCTTCCTGTGCTCATTCACTCATTCCTTTGACCTTTTGATCCAAGCACCAGAATAAGAGAGTATGATCAATCTGTGCTAAAAGAAATATATGATTTACCCTTTAGTTAGTGCTCTAGTTTTGAGAAATATAATATTTTTAAATATCATGTTTCATCCAAATATTTTTAAATAATCACTCAGTAGCTCAATATAAATATAAAGCTATGTTATGCCTTGACTACATTTACATCCAGATAATTTTTCATTCTAAACAGAAAGAAACATACCTGCTCCTTTTTTTGTTGCCCCAGCCCAATGTAGGATGATAAAACTTGCTACAACTGAAAGGGAAAAAAAGACATTAGTTGAAATAATTGGTTGATCAAAGAAGGAAAATATCTAACAACAAATGAATAATGTGTTTTGTGGTCCTGTGTAAGTTGTGTAATCACTTACTGGGAGTAGTTTTTAAAGTATTGTAAAGTTCAGCCAAATGGCTACTACATGATCATAGCAAAAGCCTTGTTACTACATGAACTCATTAAGACTGTATTCCTGTGCCTAATTAATGGGGAGCAAGCCACACTGAACTCAGTAGAACTCATTCTCAAGCAGATATGGCTTGAGATTGTGTTGTTAGTATTCTAGTAAACAGGAATGGGTGATATAATATTAAAATCTATTATTAAAAACTATTAATGTTTTGGCAAAATTATGTGTACACTGAATATAATCATTGCAGTTATTGTTACCCATAAATTGCATTCAGCTGGCCAGAAAAAAACACATTTCATATTATTTTATTTTATTTTACATTATCCAATTAAGCCAATCCAGTTTGCTATCAGCAGAGCAACATTCTCTTATGAACTTAATTAACTAACTTGGGAAGATTATTTTCAAGCACACCCTTAGAATTCACCCCTTATTCTTATTCTTGTTCCTGTTCTTCAAGAGCAATGTATAGGTTTCTGGGAAAGCTGACTGGAAAAAGATATAGGAAATGTCCCTTCCATAAAACTTCTTAGATAAAACTGCATAGTTCAAAGTCTTTATGTTTCATTCTTCAGTTGCATCTGATGAAATGTGAATTGTTTGTGCTATCCTTAGTTTCAACATTAACAATCAAATTAGTGATTGCTTACATAGACAAGCACCATTTTGCTGAGTATTATGTGTTGGCAGAGTATTTTAAGGCTAGACATTTCCTTAGCAAAGAAAATACTATTACACAATCTCTGAGAATGCCTGACATAGATGTCAGGAGAAAATGCTTCTGGAACATGGCCATGCAGCCCAGAAAACTCAAAGAAACCCAAAATACTATTTGATTTTGATGATGAACTAATAAACAAGATAACAGAACCACAGTTTCTGTAAACTGCTTTGATTGATGATGCTACATCCACAAAACCAGTGTTACTTAAGAATACATTTATTGGATATTATTCATATTTTAATATATACTCATAATGTGTTCACTATGTTTTTCCCTATATAAGTTTAGCACAACTGTAAATTCTCTAATGTTTTTTGAAAATGGATTGTTCCAATATTTAGGATTTGGTAAGCCTGCAGTGTTGTTGCAGCTTGAAACATGAGCACAATGAAGCTATGCATCTACTAATACATACTTTATGTAGGAGGGAAACAATAAAATCTATTATTTGCTTAAGGGAATATTATTTCTTCAAGATCATATAATGAATACAGTTAATAAATTTTACATTTATCTTGCTATATCATATCTACCATTTTAGCAGCCATTTAAATAAAATGAGATGGAATAACTAGCAATATAAACAGTAATGACGTGTCATTCCTGACCATTTAGGAGAATATGCAGAAATCAGGACACATTCTTTAATATGCATCACTTGACATCAAGACTGAGCTATTAGGCAATTGAAGAATGACATTATGGCGTATCTACACCCAGGGGTGCCCACACTTTTTCAGCATGCGAGCTACTTTAAAAACAACCAAGTCGAAAAGATCTACTTGCCGCTGCATGCGCTTGTGTCACCACGCGCGCACACTCCTGCCACCCGCATGGTGCACCTTCCACCCACGGGGCATTGCGGGAATGAGGGAGCACAAGGCGGGGCCTCCGGAGGCCCCGCCTCGCACTCCCTCGTTCCCGCTGCTGGCTCCTCCCGCGGGGCATTGCAGCCTCTGCTTCCAGATGAGAGAGAGGTAGGCCAGAGCACGAGGCAGGGCCTCCAGAGGCCCCACCATGCACTCCCTTGTTCCTGCAATGCCCCGCGGGCAGCAGGTGCGCCGCACGGGCAGCAAGAACACCACACGGAGGGTGCACACGCGTGCAGGGCAGAAGCGCCCATCCGCCTGCGATCGACCTCATTTGGACTCGCGATCGACTTCGTGGGCGGCCCTGATCTACACTATCAAGTGCAAACACTACTTTAGAATTTCTTGAATAGTTAACACAGCAGCAGCCCCAGGTCTGAAAAATGTGGTTCTTCTAAAAAGCAATGATATCCACCCACTGGTCAGTTTTATCCTCATGAGATAGGTGTCATTGCTTTCAGCCATTTTTATAGCTATAAAAGTCAAAACATGTGAACATGAGTATGCACATAGGCACATGTGTGCACGCGCACCCATTGGTCAAGCCACACATAACCAGAGCATGCTTCACCTTTTCCATAGAGATCCTATTGAACAAAAGAATTTCAGGAAGTTCACAGTTCACAATTTCCCTAACTTGACTTCTCTTTGTAGCTACCTGAGATCTCTGAAAAGCCACCCAGAGATCAAAGGCATTGCTAGCAGAAGGAAAGCTTTCCCTTTTGAACTTGTTTAATTTGCCTTAGGATTTGAGAGCAGTTTCAGCAGCTTATAGTAACCAACCCACATTGTTCTGAATATGTTTTGAAGACCCTTGGGACTGGTGATAATAGAAGAAAAAAGAAAACATCTCTTGAATGATATTACTTAAATGAATCCATTTTAGGGGCCATGTTATTATTTCCATAGTAAGTTTTGAATTTATTTACCTATCACATGGATTCATGTACTGGTAGTGAAAGAATGTGTCTCCTCTAGCAGCTGTCAGGGACATGAGGAGTAACATGATGGCACTATGCCACAGAAGAAGTGCCCCTTAGTGCTATGGCATAGGATTAGAGGTCTTATTATGGTGTCCGCCCAGTGGCAAGTGTTATATGTGCTTTGACTCTTGTGAGTTTTGAACATAAGTCCTGACAGGCCTGCGCTACTTGACCACCTACACTTTATATCCGTCTGCAAACCTACTAGACTACTTGCACACACCTGCAATGTGCCACTCTATTTTTGCCTTTTTGTCTCATACTTCCTTGCTTTCTTATACAATGGATCTTTCCATCTTTCTTTCATTTCCAGCCTTTCCACAGTATCTAGGCTATCAATTCAACATATTGCTCTATCTAACATTATACTATGTGGGGTAATTTTGCAAGTCATTATTTAAAAGCAGTACTGCCAATTTCATAATAAACATATGCTTGCTGCAAAGACTAGGAAAACTGAAGTTTTTTTCCCACCCTTCAGGTTATATATGAGAAACTGGATGATTTCTACATATGAATGAAGTGCTCAGTTTAGGCAAACAAGCCTTATAAAGGTGTCCAAACTGTCTAGCCTCAAGACTACACACTGGAGAAACAGTTGGTCCCCTGACTGGTTAAAATGCTAGACTACTAGGGGGGAATTCAGATCTTGGCACACCTATAAAGCTGATCTGGTGACGTTAGCTCCCGAAAAGTAGATAAATAATGGTATAACTAATCCCTTCCCATACTTCAAGCCAAATCACTCATCTGTGACACCATTCTATGTCACAGTGGCTTTTATAACTGGGGAAAGAGCTGCATTTGTCTCAGCCACACTTTATTTTCTTTCTTTTTTTAGTGTTGTGAAAGTCAGCATCATGCATTCTTTAAAAAATGTATTGTGTTAAAACTAATTAATTGGAAAAAGCCCACGAACAATCTATTGTTCCTATCAAGAGCCACTGAAAAATGGGAATACTCTTCCAGCAGGTATGTAGTGGAGAACATATTTTCACCATATAGTAAGTCCTTCCTTAGAATGGATTAACATGCCAAAAATAAAGGAGTGAAGTAGATGGGACTGATTTTGATTTCTAGATAGAAAAGTTCATAAGATTTATTCCAGTATTCCAAATTGGTTAGTAACTATTTAATAGTCAGAATGCTGTGTGTGTGTGTGTTAAAAGTTCTCATAATTGTTTAATGGAACAAATTAAGAAAGCTACAAACATTTGTCCTCAACTGCATTTATACAAAACATTCCAATTTCGTAAAGAATGCAATGAAGCCACACAGCCTTTCTGAAAGAGCCAATGAAGTTTCAAGGATTAGAGGAATTGAAAGAAGGAAAGAACAATTCATAAGCTGTAGATTGACAAAAGGAGTTTGAGGCATGAGTAGCGTACATTGTGAATTAAGGTGCTACCATGGACAGCTCCTAGTCCAAGGCATTGTGCAATGATCTGCATCTACTGACAATGTTTCTGATATGGAAAAAGTTTGAAGCAGTGGAGAGAAAACACTGCCATATTATAAATGGAAGAAGCAGGATTGCTTTTTTCCATTCCATGGGAATTGTACAAGGAAATATTTGCCTAAGCATAGGTTCATATTATAATGCCATATAATGCTTTAAATTCATGAACTCTTTCATCAAAACCAGTATGTTGTACTCAGTCATACATATTAAACCCATTCACTAATGATAGTTTATCTGAAGCAAGCCCAGGTTCATTTTAATGAAACCTATTTCTGTAGACGAGTGATTGAATTTGAGTTTAACTACAAGACGAACTGTATTTGTGTGATCGAGAACAAGTGCATTTGGCAGTAAAACCAAATGGTTGAAAGAATTTAATTCCAGCCAAGTCTGCTTACAAGCACAACCATTCAGCACTATCCTGTACAGGTTTACTCAGCCCCAGTGAATTTCACAAGGTTTAACTCTGAGTAAGCTGCATCTTGAGTGAATAATGGAAGTAAATTCATAAAATCTAAAGATAATGTCACTAAATTATTTCCATCTTTACCTGAAAAATGGGCATAGCAGTGACCTTAAATCAGTATGGCGATTTCAAACAAAGTATATTGATCTCTAGGTGCTGGATATTGCAAATTCATGTGCACATTGGGAAAATCAAATAAGTTAAACATTCCTATTGGCTGTTACGCATGAATGCTAATGATTTGTTTCTGGGTAAATCCAATTCAAAACATTAATTTTTTCACATGATTTCAAAATCTATCTTCCTCTCAAATGTTCAATTTCTAAGGCCTCTTAGGAAGCTACATAGAAAAGAGATGCTGTGGCACCCTGGCAAACCTGTTCCCATCACTGGAATTCAGAGAAGTAAAAAAACCAAGACTTTGGATCGTATTTGTGTTCATTTTTCTTTCTCATTTGCTACTATATCCATAGGGCCTAAATACCCTAAAGGCACCAGAATCCATCTGATCTTGGAAACTTATCAGGGTCAGCTCTGGTTAGTATTCAGATAGCAAACAAATACCAGGAGCTGTAGGTTACATTTCAAAGGAAGGGATTGAGAAAATCACCTCTGAATATTCCTTGCCTAAGAAAACCCTACAAAATGCGTGGAGCTGCCATAAATTAATGGCATACACGCACAGAGGAAACTTGGCATTTTGTTTTCTGCTGTTTTACAATCCAAATTTCATTTTCTCCCTGCTCAATATACTAATATAACTTGGCAATATAAGCCAAGAAAAGGGGAATGGATAGAAGACAAACTAAAGCTTCACTGGAGCTCAAAAGAAGCTAGTGTTCCCAGTTAAGAAAACAAACCTTGCACAGCTTCTGAGTGTTTAATCCAGGTACTTGGTCTCACTTGTGTATCAGGATGTTGGTACCTTCTACCATCTTACTACTTCTTTCTAATCCAAACTAATACAGAACCAGCCATATGTGAGTACTTCAAATAAACACTATGCAAGTAGATAAACAGATAACTGATGTGGAACACAGCAGTAAAATAGTAACAGTCCTCAAGAAAAACTTTTAAAATCATATGGTTGGGGGAGACGAAAGAAGGCTGTTACTTTTACACCATGCCTGGGCAAACTTTGGCCCTCCAGGTGTTTTGGACTTCAACTCCCACAATTCTGTGTCTGTTAGGAGTTGTGGGAGTTGCTGTTAGGAGTTGTGGGAGTTGAAGTCCAAAACACCTGGAGGGCCAAAGTTTGCCCATGCCTGCCCTACGCTCTGGACATATTAACAACCAATTTCAATCCAAATAACTGATGAGGATGGGGGTGACTACAGTGGAAACACAGCAGCAGTGGAATTAATCCTGACTAATGACAGTAATCAATGCGTGTATCTTCTGGATTAGTACTGATGTTGTGGAATTGGCACCAGGGAGGGATATGTGTGTCATTTGATTACAATCCCAGCCTCAAACCTTAAAGTCCTGGTCCAATGCAAAGAGATGGGACGAACATTAGGAGAAGCACAGATGCCTCCATTCTGGGAAGTGTTTATTATGGGAGCAAGGGCCATTGTCAGGCAAGTTACCCTAAACGACAAACCCCAGAATTCTGCAGGAGGCAGAAACCGGATTTAAAGTGGATTCTTTCTCTAGTGTGATGAGGTCCTTGGTCATTGAAGTCTGCAGCCAGCAAGGGAGGGGGGAGGGGAGGGACTTTCTAATCCCTTCTCCTACACAATTATGTAGTTAAGTCCCATTGATTCTTGTGCTGCTGAGCTTACCCTGGCCTAAACCCTCTTTAGCTCAGCTGAGCCATGGAGGGAGTCAAGAGTCGGGAGAGTTTTGCAGATCAATCCCACCCCCTCCTTCTCCCCTTACTCCATATCCCTCCTCATGACTTTGAAAGCAACTCGCATTGGGAGCCTCCTGGATTCCATCCCTGGTCCAAGCCAAACCAAGGGATAGTCAAAGCTCTAATGTCCAGCAGCAGAGGAGGGGGGTGTGGAGGAAAAGGAGAGTTGGGATGGGAGATTTACACCTACGCCATTAAGCTTTCTGCATCTCTTTCCTGGATGTGGGAGTTGGTAGGGACAGGAAAGGGGGGGGGGAGAGAGAGAGAGAGAGAAGGAGGGGGAAGGCGAGAGAGGGAGATTGAGAAAGAGAGGTGGACTCACTGTGAATCAAGCTGCGCCCATGGATCATGTCTGTTCCTTACACCAGGGGCTCCGCTCTCCACTAATTCCATTTAGAGACGGGAGGGCTTCTTCCAGCGGCGGGCGGCGGGCGGGAGCAGGGCAGCCCGGCAGCCCACGCGCGCCTCAAGTCCACGCCGACTGGGCCCCCGCGGGATCCGCGTCCCCGGGCAGCTCTGGCTCGCCCCCTCAGCCCCCCATCGCCAGAGCCCCGGGCTCCAGCCAACAGCATCGGGTCCTACCAGCCGCCGCCGCGGAGGAAGAGGAGGAGGAGGAGGAGGAGAGTCTGCATAACTCGCCCAGGAGCGGGGAGGAAAGGCAGAGAGACGAGAAGAGGCAGCAGAGGCTAGAGAGAGATCACAGCCCGCCGCCGGCCAGAGCCACCCCTTGGGCTCCGGGGGGAGGGCAGCTTCGGCTCGTCCTCAAGTCTCCTCTAATCGCCGGTTTCGTACACCACCACCACCAAGAGCCCCAGAGCTTCCCGGGAGACAGGCGAGGCCACGCGTTCCCGGCCTTCGGGGTCTCCGCGAGGCATCCAAAGGCGGGCCGCGGGCCCCCTCATCAGTTCTTCCAAAAGAGGGGGCTCGGAGCAAGGCCTGGGTTCACCCAACCGGGGGCCAGCTCTCCTTCGCCGGGGCCATGCACGCCGCCTTCTCCTTAGAGGCGAAACCCCTTCATCCCAACCAAATCCATCTCACCCTCCTTGGGGCGCCAGGTCGAGGCGGAGGGAGGAGAGCAGGGCCTGGGACGAGGCGTCTGGAGGAGGAGAGCGAGGCAGGAGTCCTGTCTTCCTTCCTCCTCGTCGCCCAAGCAAGCGAGAGAGGGGCCCCTCCTACCGCCCCCTCTTATTCCAGGGTCCAAACTATCCCTCCTTTTCCAATCCCAGGACCTCCATTCGCAAGAGAGCAGAAGGGCAGCTGGAGGCAGAGGAAGACAAAAAGTTTAGGGAGGAATCCAGAGAGGCGGCTCGGAGGAATTGGTCCTCTGCTTCCTTCCAATCAAAGCTCCATCCTTGAAGGCAGACGCCGAGAGAGAGGGGGGGGGAGGGGGGGAGGGAGGGGGTGGGTCTGACACCAAACTCGGAGGCTCAGCAAGCAGGGAGGAGGAGGAGGAGAGGGGCGGGGGAAAGAGGGCGCTCCTCTGTCTCCGTCCTTTCGGGGCGCCTGCTTTGCGGGAGCCGCTGCCAAGGGCAAAGTCCGCAGTCCCGGCGCTTTTCCTGCTCTTCTTCCCGCGCCGGGGTTTTCCCAGCCAGCCAGTCCTCCTCCTTCCTTTCCTTTCCTTCTGGTCCACTCAGGAAGAAGAAGCAGCCGAGGGGGGGGGCTGGCTGCGCGGGGAGGGGAAAGAGGCAAGTGGAGAGACGGCTTCGGGACAGGACACGAGGGCTTCTCCGCGCCCCTTTCCTCCTCCAACACCTGCTGCTTCTCGAAGCTGATGCAGAGCGGGGAGGGGAGGGGCGGGTGCAGACGCTGCGGAGGGAAAAAGCGCGGGAGGATTCTGAAGCCCAAACTGGGGGAGCTCTCTCTCCCTCTCCCTCTACCCCAGTGTGTGGGATGGGGCTCGCCGCAACGCCGTGGGATGGTCTGCTTGTGCCCCTTTTTGAGTCTCCCTTCTAAAGAGAGAGGAAGGCAACTCCACTCTGCAGGCGCCGACCTCAAACCCTTTTCCCTCAGAGTAAACAGACCTCACAACCTCTGAGGATGCCTGCCAGTTGCAGGCGAAACGTCAGGAGAGAATGCTTCTAGAACATGGCCATATAGCCCCCAAACCCTTTCCCCTCACAGTAAACAGACCTCACAACCTCTGAGGATTCCTGCCACAGATGCAGGCGAAACGTCAGGAGAGAATGCTTCTAGAACATGGCCATACAGCCCGAAAAACCTACAACAACTCAGTGATTCCGGCCATGAAAGCCTTCAACAGCTCCTCTTCGGAATAGGTTTGCAAGGGCCGTGGGGCGATGCCAGCCAGGCCCCCAAAGCTGTAGGGAAGGAGAGAAGTGGTTTCCCGAGCGAGGGCGCTCCCTCCCTCCCTACAGCCCCCCCCCCCCCGCCTTCGCTCCTTCCCCGCGTGGGCTTCTTGCGCTGGGCCGTGGGCAGGGAGCCAGGCCAGCTGGCGGCCCTCGAGGGCCAGAGGAGGGGCTCCGAGGAAGGAGCTCGGTCGCGACCTCAGGCAGCGGGAAGCGGGGGCGTCTTGGCGCCGAGAAAGAGGCCAGAGGCTCAGGCGCCCTTGCCCCGCTTCGCCCGCCTTGGAGGCACTCCCTCGCCGAGCAGGGCGGGAAAAGGGAAGAGCCAGGCAGGGCCCTGCCTCAAGCCACTCGCTCTGAGCGTCCTTCGTGTTCTGAGCCCTCGGGCGGAGCAGCCCAAAGGCATCTGTTGGGAAGTTGGCCTGTTTGAGTGGCAGCTCATCAACTGCGCCCGCGCTTGTTTCGGTCCCTTCAGATCCGAAGCGGAGCTGCCCACAGCCGAAATGGGATTCCGCTTCAGATGAGGAACGAGTCGAATCGGGCAAGGTCCTTGCAGACGGCCAATTCTCTCACACCAGAAGGATTTGCAGTTTCTCAAGTCGCTCCTGACACACATACACTCGCTTTGCTGTGAGTTTTTCCGGGCTGTATGGCCATGTTCCAGAAGCATTCTCTCCTGATGTTTCGCCCACATCTATGGCAGACATCCTTAGAGGCTGAGGGGTCTGTTGGAAACTAAGCAAGTGAGGTTTATATATCTGTGAAATAATGCCCAGGGTGGGAGAAAGAACTCTTGTCTGCTTGAGGCAGGTGTGAATGTTGCAATTCATCACCTTCATTAGTATTGAATAGCCTTGCAGCTTCAAAACCTGGCTGGTTGCTGCCTGTGGGAATCCTTTGTTGGGAGGTGTTAGCTGGCCCTGGTTTATTATTATTTATTTATTTATTTATTTCTTGGGACTTCTACACCGCCGACTCCCAGGGGCTCGCGGCGGAATTACCCTGCTTTTTTAGTGTTATTCTTTTTTTACTGTCCTGATTTTAGAGGTGTTTTTTTAATATTGATAGCCAGATTTTGTTCATGGTTTCCTCCTTTCTGTTGAAATTCTAAAATCAGGACAGTAAATAAAAAGCAGGGGAATTCCAGACAGGAAACAATCAGGGCCAGCTAACACCTCCCAACAAAAGATTCCCACAGGCAGCAACCAGCCAGGCTTTGAAGCTGCCTCTAACAAACAAGAGGTCTTTCTCCCTCCCTGGACATCCCACAGATATATAAATCTCACTTGCCTAGCTTCCAACAGACCCCTCAACCTCAGAGGATACCTGCCATAGATGTGGGCGAAACGTCAGGAGAGAATGCTTCTGGAACACGGCCATACAGCCCGGAAAACTCACAACATAGATATTTCATCTCACTTGCAATGCCAAGAACATTTGTAACCTCATCCCAGCAAATGGGATCTTTTTCCCTTCCATTTTTCTCTCTTTCAATATTCCACTTTTTAAAAAATTGGCTTGAATTAAATAAATTGGTCTTTCGCCAGGCACGCCCACCCTCCTTTGCTTTTGGGATCGTCCTTGTGAATCTGGACCTTGGTATCAACCAAATGAGGGGAGCTGGGCTCTTTTGCGTGTGCAAGGGTGATACGCCTCGCGCCCAAAGATCACACTGACACAAAGGTTGGACGTAAATGGCCACAACTTATTTATTAAACATAACAAAGGGTTGGCGGCCACGCAAGGGTCCAGGATCAGGGTCGTACAGGCCCCCGCAAATGTCCAAAGGCACTTGCAAGCCTGGGTGCGAGCGGCCCAATGCTTCTCCACGGAACTCGTCACCCCAGGGGGCCAGGGCGTTATCCCCCTACCAACCAAGGGGCGATAAGCCATCCTGATCCAGGGCCCTGCCACCTGCCAACACAGAGTTGCGACAAAGAGTATGGTAACACATAACTTAACCAGGTAACAAACCACTAGAGTAAGTGCACAATAAGAACATAAACAAGCCATATGCCATGTAGGGAGGGAGGGAGGAAAAACCCAATTGGCCCCTGCAAGTGCAGGGGGCAGTCCCAGACAGCCTTAAATATGCTGCCTGGGTGAAGAGAAGGGCCAACTAGCCACGTGGAGGGGAGAGGCGTGGCCAGCCCCCCTCATTGGCTAGCTGGCCCTGGCGGCGGGAAAACTGGGTGCCGCCCCAGGGGTCTCTGGGAAGGAGAAGACCCCTGACCTCCCCAAGATGGCGACGAGGACAGCCCGACCCCGCAAAAGGGGTTGGCCGGTAAGTCGGCCATGCCCATTATCGGCTTTAGATATATAGGGGAAGGTGTGAGTAACCGCCAAGACCCATCTTTTTTAAAAGCCACTCTTTCTCACTGCTTCCAGTCCCCCCCCCTTCTTCCCACAACCTCTGAGCAACAGAGGAAGCTCCTGTTTGCAGCCAAGGCTAAGGAGAGGCGAGGAAGAGAGCCTGAGCCAGCCAGCTTTGACAACATTCCCTGCAGGGCAATGCAGGCAACCTTATGGCTAAGTTTCAAGTTATGGTTTGCTTACAAAAGATTACAATAAGAGAAAAAGAAAGGGGGAGGAAAGCGCTGAATAGGCTGTTCTGGGCACAAATGTGCTGTGTCGCCTTTTCTCCAAGCAACCATCTCTTCTTCCTCTTGCCAGGTGTAGGCTGTATGTTGGACAAAGAAAAGATGTTTGGATTGGGGACATAATTTCACAGCGTTTCCCAGGTGGATGTTGTGCCCTGCAGAGTTTAAAAGATTTAAAAGGGGGCTAGACTGGAAAGACAAAAACAGTTCGAATTCGTACTTGGCAATCTAAGATGAACAACTATCTCACTTTTTGGTTAATTGCTGTTAAGTCAGCTTTGATTTGCGGCAACCCAATGAAGAAGAGATTTCCAAGACACCTCAGGTCTTGCAAACCAAGTGTAGTGACTTGCTTGATAATTATTTATTTATTTAAAACTTTTGTACCCCGACCTTCTCACCTCTACCGAGGGACTCAGACCAGCATAACAGCAAAGATTCAATGCTATACAATTTAAAAACAACTAGAACAACATATTAAAATACATAAAACCCAGCATAAAACCACATCGCCATTAGTTTTGTAGGTTAAAACCAGCACTTTGAATTGTGCTCGGAAGCTAATTGGCAGCCAGTGGAGCTGGCGCAGCAAGGGAGTTGTATGCTCCCTGTGCCCCGCTCTTGTTAGTAACCTGGCTGCCGAACGTTGGACTAACTGCAGCTTCCGCTGCAGTTCCGCTGATACAGTCTATCCAGGTGTAATGTGCAACATTTGATGGATAATGGAGAAAGGCAGGGAGTTTCAGGGGGGGGAAACACATCTATTACTGTTTTATGAACTATTCTAAAGCCTTTGACTGTGTGGATCATAATAAATTGTGGCAAGTTCTTAGTGGCATGTGGATACCAAACCACCTTGTGTGTCTCCTGAGGAATCTGTATAACAACCAAGTAGTAACAGTAAGAACAGACCACAGAACAACTAACTGGTTCAAGATTGATGAAGGAGTAAGGCATGACTGTATCTGACCCTACCTATTCAAATTGTACACAGAACACATCGTGCAACGTGCAGGGCTCGATGTCCAAGACTAAAGTTAAAATTGCTGGACAAAACATTAACAACCTTAGATATGCAGATGATACCACTTTGATGGCTGAAAGCGAGGAGGAGCCGAGGAGCCAGAGGTTTAGTACAGCGGTTAAATCAGCAGCAGCTAAACATCTATCAACCAAAATGTTGCAAGTTTGAACCCTGGGTTGGCGTGGGCAGCCAACCATCAGCCCTGCACACTGTTTACCTAAGCAGTTCGAAAACAGTTTTAGCTGTAATTAGAGAAATTAGGTACCACTAATAAAAGCGGGGGAAGTTTTTACAATGCCATAAAGAAAAGAAGATCAGATGCTGGAATGTGGAAGTCCTGACAGCTCTTCTTCATAAGAGGCTGGAGCGACAGCACCCCTGTGGCATGACACAAAAACCTCCTTCTGTTCTGTCTGTCTGTCTGTGTACCTCAATACAAAATGGCATTGAATGTTTGCCATCTACAGTATGTGTACTTGTGATCTGCCCCGAGTCCCCTTCGGGGTGAGAAGGGTGGAATATAAATAAAGTGTTATTATTATTGTTATTATTACTAAAGTGAAAGAAGAAAATACAAAAACTGGGTTGCAGCTAAACATTAAAAAACCAAGATTATGGCAACCAGACTGATTGATAACTGGCAGATAAGAGGGAGAAAAATGGAGGCAGTGAGACTTTGTATTTCTAGGCATGAAGATTACAGCAGATGCAGACTGCAGTCAGGAAATCAGAAGACGTTTCCTTTTTGGGAGGAGAGCAATGACCAATCTCGATAAAATAGACATCATACTGGCAATGAAGATCCGCATAGTTAAAGCAATGGTATTCCCATAGTAACCCATGGATGTGGGAGCTGGACCATAAGGAAGGCTGAGTGAAGGAAGATAGATGCTTTTGAACTGTGGTATTGGGGGAAAATTCTGAGAGTGCCTTGGATGGCAAAAAGATCAAACTGGTCCAGGGAACAAAGCCCGACTGCTCATTGGAGGGAAGGATATTAGAGGCAAAGATGAAGCACTTTGGCCACATAATGAGAAGACAGGAAAGCTTAGAGAAAACAATGATAATGAGGAAAATAGAAGGGGAAAGGGCAAGGGCAAGATGGATGGATGGTATCCTTGAAGTGACTGGCTTGACCTTGAAGGAGCTGGGGGTCACGATGGCTGACAGGGAGCTCTGGTGTGGGCTGGTCCATGAGGTCACAAAGAGTCAGAGTCTGAAGTGACTGAAGAAATAAACAAAAAAACCCACAACAAATGTGTTCTTCCTCTTTTGCCACTGCCTTTCACTTTACTAGCACTTTTGTATTTTTGAAGGAGTCATATTGTTTCATGATATGTCCAAAGTACAATATCGTATGTTTGGATATTTTGTCTTAAAGGGAGAACTCGGGTTTGATTTCAATTCAGGCCTGTGTTTTTTTGTTATTAGGCAGACAGTGGCATCCATGGAATTCTCTCAGGACTGCCATTTGGGACACCACATTTCAAACTGTCTCTTACTTGTGGGGAGAAGGGCGGGATAGAAATGTACGAAATAATAATTAATAAATGACTTAGTATTATTTCCTATGACCACCACTGGGATGTTGAAACTAGGTCTGTTATACCATTTCACCCATTACAGCACATTTTTCTTCTTTGGTCTGCAGATGTTTTGGAACTATTGGATTCCACTCTGTATGATCAATAGTCAGCTGTAGAGCAGGGCTTCTTAAAACCTTTTTTCCACTTGTGATCCATTTCTGCCTAAGAAAATTATCTTCCTGCAAAGTTCACTGTAAATGACATGCTGTGTTTAGAGTGAACTCTTTAAAAATGCTTCAGCTTTAATTCATAAAAAAAACCCTGCTTAGCAAGCCTTGCAATTACTGATTTATTATCAGTAAATGTTTGATTTTTTTTATTCCTGTGTTATATTCCTATACACCTGGGTTATGAAAAAAAATTGTGGGCAGAAAGGTCACAAATGGAAAATGTGTATTAATCCCTTATCCTTTCTGATCCCTAGCCAACATTATACAGCAGTCCAATAATACCATCCACCATTCATGTGGTTATGATCTAAATACCTTGGCTTTAGGCAACTTCTTTCCTCCTCTCAGTGATCATGATTCAAACTGAATGCTTCACCTCATCATCATACCCAGAAGTTTTGCATGTGATGACTAGCCTAGAAAAAAAGTAGAAAATGTGTAAAAAGAGGCATTTTTATCTTATCTTTTTGTGTTGAATCTGAAAGGAGCAACCAGATATAGGTCTAACTGAGGCCATGTGTCTACCCTAGACTACCTCCTCAGCTTTTCCTTTCATAAAAACACCTGAGCTCTGAAAAGTTAGGTTGCTCCCCAGCCAGCTACTCACTTATGGAGGGTTAACCCCAGGGCATTCCTATCCAAATCTCAGGACTTCAGTGGGATCAAAACCTCAAGGGAAGACTCCTTCCTCATCTCGTAAGTCCTAAGACCTATTAAGGTCATTTCAGAGCCCTATCCTTTACCAAAGGGATTCTATGGTGCACAGCAAACTTTTAAATTCTTCGCTCACTGCCTGCCAAATGACAGCCTATTTACAGATACCATCCTGAGCTATTCATCTCCTCTTGACTATGGAGTAAGTAAAGGGGAAAAGCAAGTAAAGCAGACAAAATCCCTACAGAGTCCTGAAGTGACCAGAATACTCACACTGCACTGAGGTGGGGAGGGGGAATGTTCTGCAATGATCCAAAGAGGTTTTTCAAGGATCTGCCAAAACTTAAATCATGTGCAGCCACTCATCATGTGCCTTCTGGCACCTTGTACCACATGCAGACTCTCTTGGTTTCTGACCACGAAGGCTATTTTCCTGCACTGGTCCAAGTACACATTATTGAGCAACTATGGAATAACAAGATCTGATACAGAGTAGATAGATAAAGGTTTTCCCTGACATCAAGTCTAGTTGTGTCCGACTCTAGCAGGTGGTGCTTATCTCCATTTTAAGCCAAAGAACCAGCATTGTCCATAGATGCCTCCAAGGTCATGTGGTTGGCATGACTGCATGGAGCACTGTTACCTTCCCACCGGAGCAGTACCTATTGGTCTACTCACATTTGCATGTTTTCAAAGTGCTAGGTTGGCAGAAGCTGGGACTAACAGCTTCCCGGATTCGAAATGCCAACCTTTCGGTCAACAAGTTCAGCAGCTCAGCATTTTAACTTTCTACGCCACTGGGGACTCCAATCTGATACAGAGAGTAGAGTTAAATAAGAACCACTTTATTTGACCTATATCCTATTTAAGTTAAGTGAACCTGAAAGGAGTAAGAGACAGGAGCAATGTGATATGGACACAGTCAAAGTCAGGTGCCTACCCTAGACTACCTCCTTGGCCTTTACCTGAACAAAACACCAGAGCCCTACCACTTTATCAAAAAGGGAACCTTACATTCCTCTCCCACTGTCTGCCAAGTTTCTGCTTAGTCCCTTTCCCCCACTAGGCTCACCAATAAGATGCTCACTTCCAGTGCAAGTCTCCTAGGAATATCAAATTGCCTACATCTAAAAGAGCTGAGAAGTCAATGGCAAAAATAGTCTTACAATCTTTCACACTGGCATATTACTTTGGCTGTATCTCTCTGTCAGTAAGTAAGAATTATTGGTTAGATCAAACTGGGACATACTGATATGAATGCTAAGCATCCTATTCTTATTTAAATACAGAGGCAATCCAGCTCCAGTAATTCTGCTCCTAAATGATATTATTTCAGTAAAACAGAACAGAGCTAGCCAAACAACTCAGAATACAGTAAGCAATATTAATTGTGAACAGCAAGAAAAAAAAAGAGAAATTAGTTACTATAAGAAACAGGCATATTTCTTGAGGAGGAAACAATAAAGATTATGTAGGGTCAGGGCCGTAGCCAGGATTTTGATTCGGGGCTGAGTTTGGTTCGGGGGCTGAGACTGGGTGGAAGAGGGTCTACCCTAGCAAACCTTTTGTATTGTTATCCCAATAACCCCATTAATGTGGGATATAATGAGCATGGTGATCAGATCATGATATGAATAAACATAACAGTTTAAATAATGTACCAATAAGGCCTTTTCGCGGACCACCCTGAGAATTTCGGGGGGGGGGGGGCTAAAGCCCCCTTAGCCCCCCCCCTGGCTACATGCCTGTGTAGGGTAAATGTAGAGCAGATGCAGACGGCAGCCAGGAAATAAGAAGACATTTATTTCTTGCGAGGAGAGCAATTACCAATCTCGGTAAAATAGTTAAAAGTAGAGACATCACACTGGCAACAAAGATCTGCATAGTTAAAGCAATAGTATTCCCTGTAGTGACTTATGGATATGAGAGCTGGACCGTAAGGAAGGCTGAGCGAAGGACGACAGATGCTTTTGAACTGTGGTGCTGGAGGAAAATTCAGAGAATGCCTTGGACTGCAAGAAGATCAAACCAGTCCATAGTCCAGGAAATAATGCCCAACTGCTCACTGGAGGGAAGGATATTAGAGGCAAAGATTAAGTACTTTGGCCACATAATGAGAAGACAGAAAATCTTGGAGAAGATAATGATGCTGGGGAAAATGGAAGGAAAAAGGAAGAGAGGCCGACCAAGGACAAGATGGATTGATGTTATCCTTGAAGTGATTGGCTTGACCTTGAAGGAGTTGGAGGTCACGATGGCTGACAGAGAGCTCTGGTGTGGGCTGGTCCATGGGGGTCACAAAGAGTTGGAAGCAACTTAACAAATAAACAACAAAAAGGCTAAACCTGCTTATCACCAAGGATAAGTAGATGGAGAATCTACATGATTAAATCACCCACATCCTGAAGGCTAAAGGCTAAATTTTCCATCTTAATTCTTTTTTCCCCTAAACAACAAAACCTCTGTAAAGTGGTCAAAGTTATTGTAAAATATAATATATGCTATAATATATAATATTGCTGTATAAAATTATATTGATAAAAGCATAATCTGTGAGTTTGCTTGTAAACTTATTTCATCTAGGAGCTGTGAAGGAAAGCACAATAAAGACTGCAAAATGATTAGCAACTTTAAAGGTTCTTTGAAAATGATTGGAAGCCACAGGTCAGCACTTCCAAGATGGAAGTCTTTGTGGAGGGGAAAAAAATACCTGTGTTTGTGCTAAGACGATTGTAGAAATGGAGAAGAAGAGTGGGCAGGTGTGAGTCTAAAAGTTGCAGCTGAACAATTTTGTTATGTTCTCATAAAAGGTTGAAATGGCAAAGATTCACAAACTGCAAAACAACATATTAGTATTGTCATTCTATAAAATATCCCTCTGTCTGAAACAAACCACTTTATAAAATTAGGTAAATGGAAAAAAAAAGAAAATAATAATTGAATGGTGAATTCTCTCTCTCTCTCTCTCTCTCTCTCTCTCTCTCTCTCTCTCTCTCTCTCTTGGCTTATATTCAGTGATGGAAATATAAATTCAGTGAATGTTCTCCACCAAGTAGATACATGTGTGCTTTCAAGTCCCTTCGTTAAAGTGTCCTTAACAATGTGATTGAGATGCCAAAGAAAAAGAATTAAAAGAAGTCACTGTCAAATATATGCCACCTTATCTGTCCAGCATGCTCCTTTTAAGAAGCCAATCTAATTTTCTTTTATAGGAAATAGTTTTAACTTCTGTGATGAAATGATGAAACAAGCCAAGTCCATCAGAATTACGTTGGAACAAATATGAACATGAGTCAGGGCAACCATCTTTTAAAAGGAACAAGCCTCTGCCTGATTAAAGCCCCCTCCCCTCCGGCAAGGAAGTTAGAACTGAAACAGAACTAGATACATCTAATGGCCACAATTTCCCCCCACTATTCTGGTGCCAAGAGAGCCAAAGCAGAGTTGGCCCGTGTTATTTTACTGCATGAAGAACTAAACTAGGTTTTGGACACCCAGCAAAGACAGATACATATAATTCAGTCAGTAAACCAAAAATGGCATCTTTAGTTAGTAGCTACGGAGACACTGGCTGGAGGAATTAAATTTCAGTGAAAATTAATGTAAACAATAGACAATATTTTCAAAATATCTCATTTAAGAGACCCCACAATACTATTAAAATATTGTTTTTGGGTGGAGTGTTTTCATATTTAAAGGTTCCTTATAATCTGAATCACTAAACACAGATTTCCTGCTAAATTTTCATTGCTTAGGTATCTTAATTCAGATGGATGGATGTTGTTATTTTTAAACAACTTAATTTAGGTGGGTGGATATTGTTATCACTGAGTTGTTGTAAGTTTTCCGGGGTCTATGGCCATGTTCAAGAAGCATTCTCTCCTGATGTTTCAGCATCTATGGGAGGCATTCTCAGAGGTTGTGAGGTCTGTTGGAAACTAGGAAAATGGGGTTTATATATCTGTGAAATGGACCTCACAACCTCTGAGGATGCAGGCGAAATGTCAGGAGAGAATGCTTCTGAAACATGGCCATACAGCCCGAAAAACTCACAACAACCCTGTGATTCCAGCTGTGAAAGCCTTTGACGATACATAGTTATCACTTTTATAGATCTACTGTAAATCATGTAGGTGGATTCTGATTTATTTCATGCCCCTGGAAGTGCAAGTTGACATCTATCCTAGAGCATCTCGTCCATTGGGGAAGACAAAGCAACAGAGAATATTATGGAGTTCTGAGGAACTACATAATCCCTATAATCTTACAAAGACTATCATTTTTTCACACTTGGAAACAAAACAAGTCTACTGCAAAGGAGCTTCTAATGTCCTTGTCCGTTTTCTTTTCAACAAAAGTGTATCACAGTTTCATTATAGTGGCTTGAGTCATTTGCTAACAGGGCCACTTATAAAGTAAACTTACCAGCTTGTTATCTAGTCAGAGCACCGTGTTCCTTTTTTCAGCTGCAGGGTATTCTAACTTCAAACTCCTTAAAATGTGTAAAAAGTGCTTACAAAAAGAATAAGACAAGCTTTAGAGCCTCGATGTGTTAGGACAAAATGCCTCAACAAAGCTATGTATTAAAATGGGTTACATTGCCTTGTCCTAAGTAATTGTTTCTCGGGTCATTATATCCCTGGCCAGAAGGCAAGGAAGGAAGGCTCCATTTGTGAATGCTTTGAATCTGGAGCATTTTGCAGAGGATACTAATAAAGTTGCCAACTGACCTGTTTATGTCTTTAAAAGCAACTTGGTGAATGCCAGGATAGGAAATCTCTAGTCCTCCAGATATTAGGCTACAAATGCCACAATCCCTGTCCGTTGGCCCTGTCAGCTCAAGTTGTTAGGCACTGAAGACAACCAACATTTGGAAACCACAAACCCTTTCCCCCCAGTATACATGAATCAGCATCTGTATATATTCATTGCTTCATAACACTGAAATCAATGTTGTTCTAGTGTTCATGAATCAAGTTGCCCTTAGGTCACAAGATCAATGTTGGCAATGCCAAATTGTATGGTCTTTGTGCAGGGATTATACTGCTGTCTCAAAAATGCATTTGTCTAAATGCATACTCAGGATTTTCACGCAATACTCATCATGGCTTCTACACTATAAGTATAGAAGAATTCTCTCATACCAGAAGTGACTTGCAGTTTCTCAAGTTGCTCCTGACATGAAAAAAGTTATTTGTTGGTGGAAGACTTCTACACAAAGGAGGCTAAATGGTCTTTTATTTCAAAGCAGCATGCAGCCAGTGAAAAATTCTAATTTCATATTTCACTCACTGCTATTAAAAAAGAAAGATCTCTCTCAAAGATATCAAAATTCAATATACCATATGAGAAGAGCAATGGACCTGAATACGGCCATAGTTTCAGGGCACTCAAGAATTCAAAGTTCTCTCCAAATTATGGGAAATGGCATAGCTGTCCTACAAATGCTATGTAGCTTGCCCTGAAAACTTCAGCTTTCAATAAAGAAAATTGTGTGACATTCAAATAGGCAAAGCTCCAATTTCTTCAACACTTGTACAATTTTTTAAAAACTGCACCGTTTATTTTGTGCAAGAAAAACAACAATAAAAACCTACACAACTGCAAAGCTGCAAAACCTTTTCACATCCTGTTTCTCTCCCCACTCACTTTCTTCAAGGGTTAGTAAGTCCAAATACATCCCTAGTAAGGAAAAGGATGAATTTCCATTCCATTGCCATAAATTAGACTCTGTAGGGGTACCTATACAGGTTGATAGGAAGATATTAATGCATTTGGGTTTGTTTTGCACACAAAAATAGTGACAACTGCTAAAATACGTCTTGCTTATTCCATTTTAGCCAGTTATCAGAGTAGCAAGATTTTTCTGTTGTTTACTGCTCTTGGAAAGAAAATTGCAGGCTTCTTTGAGTCACAAGGTTAAACATTGTTTGAACAGTCTGGATGTTTTACCAACACTCTGCCTGATGCTTTTCAAACTGCTGCACAGCTCAACCGGTGGCTGCTCATTTTTAGAAAGCCAATACAAAATGCACTGAGTGGAATGAGCCATCATTCAAACAACCGTCATGCTGTTCACTTAAACACGAAGGCCTCTGTGGAAATGTTTATATGGGAGCATTGAACAAAAGAGAGAAATCAAAGCCAGTTTTGAGATTTCTCAGATAAGCATTAAATGTTGATGAAACAATAATTTAATCACCCCTCCAAGGGCTTCCTTGTGAAGCCAAGCATTTTGCTTTTAAAATATATGCTGCAATGAGTATTTTCTATCGTACAGTTCAATGCAGTAGTTACATTGCTACAGAATGTATTCGCTTTATATGACAATGTCATGATAATATTTTTGTTTAGGAGCATTTTATTCATGGTTGATAGTTCTAACCTCATAGATTGATTGGCATGGACACCACTTAAAAAACGGTAATTTGCTATGGTCAAGAAAATACCTTATGGGTATGGGTCACCTTTTGGCTGTAATCCCACATGAAGCTGACATATTTTGTATTGGAAAAAAGCACTTTCCATCTAGCACCTGAGGCTTGATGCCATTTTCTATAGATATACTGCCAGACAGTTGCACAGTACTTTGAGTGTTACTTCTTTACTCAACAATTAGAGGACAAAGTTATACCTTAGGGTTGAAATATTCTCCTAATCTTTCCTTTGTCATCTAAAGCAGGGGTGCTCATTAGGTAGATCGCGATCTACTGGTAGATCGCGTAGGGCATCCTGGTAGATCGCAGCCAGGGCAAGAGGAAGGCTCAGTCCCGCCCCACAGGCTCCCGGCGCCGCCCAGGTGCAGAAGGAGGTTGGACTGGATGGCCCTTGGAGGTATCCTCCTATTCTAGGAACCCAGTGTCATTATTATCAGAGACTGAATGGCCAATCTGTGAGAAATGCTTTGATTGTGTTTTTCCCTTATGGCAGAAGGAGGTTGGACTGGATGGCCCTTGGAGGTCTCCTTCTACTTTAGGAACCTATTGTTGTTGCTGTTACTATTAGTAGTAGTAGTAGCAGCAGAGGCTGAATGAATATTATCATCATTATTATTATGAATAAATTCAGGGGCTTATTATACTCACATTTAGTTGCATTTAGTCTTAAAATATATTATATGGCTCTCACTGAAATAAATTTCCAAATGTCTTGCTTTTATGTCTCTCTGAGTAGTGGGTAGGTAGGTAGATCATTTTGACTTGGTTGTTTTATAAGTAGATCGCATGCTGAAAAAGTGTGAGCACCCCTGATTTAAAGTATGTCAGTTTTAGTGGCTAGTTACCAGAAGATGAGTACATGAGAGAAGAGAAGGAGGGAGAGGCAGATGGAGAGATAGAGAGATTTAGATGGGGGGCACACTTCCATAGTAGAGATATTTATCCTGTGTTCAATGGATCCTTAGCAAGTGTATGAACTGTGTGTTTAAAGAAGAAAGAGATGGTGTTTTCTGTTTCTGCTACCAATGTGGTTGTGTATCTCTTTTCTATTGCTTCATGGGCATAGAACAATTTAGCTCTTTTATCTACTCAGCTCTAACATCCGTAACATCAAATTTTGTGTTTGGGAAAAAACAAAACAGCAACACATGTTTATAAATTAGAACCTCATTAGACATAGTCTTCTTTGTGTCAATTCTCCATTTACAGGTGCTTGCAAAATGGAATTCGATAGAGGCCATCCCACAACACATGGCCACTTCCTGGTGGCTGCCAGTGGAAATCCATGTTGACATTATGTTAAAATGGAGAGAAAACTGGAAGCAGGGCAACCACAGGAAGTGATGGAAAAGGATGTGGGGTGGTTAGTCATTCCATAATATGGGGGAAGACAGCAGGGAACAAGAAAATATTGGTTCCTTCCGCTTTCCCCTTCTTTTCCTCTTCCTGTCTGATGAGGCCTTTTTGGTTTCCATTTGCCTAAGAATGTGCTTAACATTTCTAACTTCTGACTTTAACCAGCCATCCTTTCTCCCTCATCACTCTAGGAGCATCTCTTCAGTTAAGAAAGAACAGATATTTCCGTTGACATGGAACTCATCCAAAAGAGTCCAAACAAAAATCCGAACATTCTTAGGAATGCATTGGATCTTGAATTGGGAGGCACTTTTAGGCTCAGTATGACTCTAATAACAGATACATTTATCCCTAAGTTCGCAATTTAAGTAATACTCCAGTATACAGAAAAGGGAAATTAGGGAAACCAGGTTTAGCTTTGTGACAGCTTGTACTATCTTCTAATACAGGCAATGATTTCACCATGCTTTTCTAGTCCCATAATTTTAGGGAAAGGATGCTAAGGTAACATGGCAGGACTGATGTAATAGTTCAGTGCTTTTCACTAATTTTCTTTTCCAAGAACAAGAGTGTAACATATGTTTGGGTCAGTCTCTGGAATCTTGGAGATATTATTGCATGCTTGGAAAATTCTGGATATTCAAATACTTTTGCATTTCCCATTATATGTTCTGGCTCCATTATCCATCCCATTCTGGTGCCAACTAAACAGAAAGCAACAGCTGCAGAAACAACAATTTAAAAATGCAAGAGCTTTAAATTGTTTTTCTTTCATCATATTCCGCATCCGATCCTTTGAAATTATGCAGAATTCTTGCCTAGGGATACTCTATGACATGTGTTCATTTCATATAAATTTTCCTCAAATATCAAAAATATAAAAGGGAACAAATCTCTCCCACCCTCCAATTTGGAGACCTCCTGTTTAATCAAAATTATCCTGATTTTTTTCTCAGATTATTGGACTAAAGATATGCGCATGGATCCTGAAGCAGAGGGGCTTATGCCCCCAGAGCTAATCTAGAAGAGACAGACCTCCTTCCTCTCAAAATTACCAGGTAGAATTAGACTGTATGCCCAGGGGCGGTTCTTAGTGGAGGCCAAGTAAGCGGTCGCCTCAGGGCGCAAGTGGCCAGGGGCACATCTGGCCACCAGGTTCCACGCATGCACCTTTGTTGCAGCGCGAGGCGACTCCAGGTGGACTGAGACGCTGCGCTGCGGGGCGCATCTTTGTCCCCACTGCTGCTGGCCTGGTGCTAGTGCCTGAGGAGGGAGGGAGGAGAAGGAGGGCTGGGCAGAGGGGAGGAGAGGGGAGGAGAAGCGGCAGATCGCACCCTCAAGCCTGGAGGCGCACCGCCTCCCTTCTGCTCTGCACATGCGTATTTGGACGGCGCGGGCTCTTCCGTTTCCCGCCAGGCGAGAGCAGCTCAGCGCCACGAGGCCAGAGAGGAGGAAGCTTTGCCTGCCTTCCAGGCCCACGCCCTCTGCGCCCAGCTGGAAGCACAAGAAGGCAGCCTTGCCCACGCCGAGGGAGCTCACCTTCCCATTTCTCACCGTCCTTCCCACCCTCCTCCTTTGCTTCCTCACTCTCCACCCTCCCTCCCCCCACCTCTCTCCCTCTTTTTCCTTCGTTCATACCCTCTCTCTTCCCTCCCTCCCTCCCTCCCTTCTTCTCGTCGCTTCCCTTTCATCCTCCAGTTCTTCCTTCCTTCCCTCCCCCACTCCCTCCCTTTCTCTCCTCCTTCTTTCACTCTCTTTTCCCTTCCTCTCCTCTCTCTTCCTTCCCTCCCTCCTTCCCATATTTGTGCACACACACACACACACACACAAGCTGTGTGTCAGTCTGGTGATCTGGAAAATAAAGTAAGGAAAAAAACGTTGGTTTCTAATATATGTAATGCCTTTATGCTTGTGGGTAAACAGTATTTCTTGTTATTTCCTTGTTGGTGTTGATGGCGAAATTGTCTGGTTTGCCTACTCTGGAACACGCCACATATAACTGTCCTTTAGAGGCCCCTTTCAAATCTATGATACTATATCTCTCTCTGCGTGTGAATCATATATAAATCTATCTATATCTATGGCTGGATGGCTCTTTGTCAGGAGGGCTTTGATGATGTTTTCTTGCCCTGGTGAAGGGAGTTGGACTGGATGGCATTAAGTATTTTCTGTTGGTCATGGGGGTTCTGTGTGGGAAGTTTGTCCCAATTCTGTCATTGGTGGGGTTCAGAATGCTCTTTGATTGTAGGTGAACTATAAATCCCAGAAACTGCAACTCCCGAATGCCAAGGTCTATTTCCCCCATACTCCATTTGTGTTCATATTTGGGCATATGGAATATTCGTGTCAAGTTTGGTCCAGATCCATCATTGTTTGAGTCCACAATGCTCTCTGGGTGTAGGTGAACTATAACTCCCAAACTAAAAATTCAATGCCCACCAAACCCTTCTAGTGTTTTCTATTGGTCATGGAGTCCTGTGTGCCACGTTTGGTTTAGTTCCATCATTGCTGGAGTTGAGAATGCTCTTTGATTGCAGGTGAACTATAAGTCCCAGCAACTACAACTCCCAAATGACAAAATCAATTTTTTTGAATGATGGCCACTCCTTGGGTGTTAGTAGGTGTCTTGTGGCAGCAATTTTTCCAGTGGTTTTTGAGTTATGTAAATCTCACAAATGAATATTACATTTATATAATGTATACATTGTTCTCAAGTGTGTGGAGAACAAGCCCTATGCGGAGCAGCTTAAAGAGCTGGGCATGTTTAGCCTGAAGAAGAGAAGGCTGAGAGGAGACATGATGAGGGCCATGTATAAACATGTGAGAGGAAGTCATAGGGAGGAGGGAGCAGGCTTGTTTTCTGCTGCCCTGGAGACCAGGAAACAGAACAATGGCTTCGAACTACACGAAAGGAGATTCCATCTGAACATTAGGAAGAACTTCCTGACTGTGAGATGTTTTCAGCAGTGGAACTCTCTTCCCTGGAGTGTGGTGGAGGTTTATTCTTTGGGGGCTTTTAAACAGAGGCTGGATGGCCATCTGTCAGGGGTGCTTTGAATGTGATTTTCCTGCTTCTTGGCAGAATGGGGATGAACTGGATGGCCCATGATGTCTCTTCCAACTATGATGATGATGATGATGATGGCTGGATGGCCATCTCCCAGGGGTGCTTTGACTGTGCTTTCCCTGTATGAAGCAAGAATGAAGGGGGTTGGTTTAAATGGCCTTTAGAGTTCCCTTCCACTTCTATTATTATTATTATTCTGGATGGATGGCCATCTGCTAGGGGTGCTTTGACTGTGCTTTCCCTACATGAAGTCAGAATGAAGAGGGTTGAGCTAGATGGTCTTTAGAGGCCCCTTCCAACTCTACTATTCTAAGAAAGGAGTCTTAGTCAACCAGGAGCTGAACATGAGCCAACAGTGTGATGCTGCAGCAAAAAAGGCCAATGCCTTTCTAGGCTGCATCAATAGGAGAAGCTTGAGAAAAGGCAAAAGGGAACTGATATAACACTTTACCTCAGATGGTTTTTAATTGCTTTAAATAATTATTTAATGCAACAGTTTATTTTAACTTATTGTACAATGTTTACTATTGCCTTTTGTTTAATTTTTATGGGTTTTTTTTGTTTATATAGGCATTGAATGTTTGTCTGTTACTATGTTGGAAGTCGCCCTGAATTATTGTTGATACCATATTGCTGTTGTTGACCCTCCTTTTCCATTTACAGAGCTAGTTTACTGTTTTACTTTGAAATATGATAAATATTTTTAAAAATGTAACCTACTGATGCCTCAATTAATGTAATTTTAATAATAAATTAATAATAATGTATATATTTTTATTTTTGAAATTTACCCATAGCTGCTGCATTTCCCACCCTCGGCTTATACTCGAGTCAATAAGTTTTCCCAATATTTGTGGTAAAATTAGGTGCCTCAGCTTATATTTGGGTCAGCTTATACTCGAGAATGTATGACACACACACACACACACACACACACACGCATACAGGCCTGGGCCAATTTCGGCCCTCTTTCCAGGTGTTTTTTACTTCAACTCCCACAATTCTGGCTGTTAGGAAACACCTGGAAGGAGGGGCAAAGTTAGCCCAGGCCAGATACAGATAGATAGAGATATAGAAATGTGTGTGCATGCGCACACACACAAAGAGAATATGAAGAGGGCAGGGAAAAGGGTGAGGAAGGAAGGAAGGGGAATATCTATATATAGAGATATGTATAGATACACACACACACACACACACACACACACACAAAGATAATAGGAATAGAGCAGGGAAAAGCGTGAGAAAGAAGTATATATGTGTGTGTGTGTGTGGCATGGGCCAACTTCAGCCCTCCATGTGTTTTGGACTTCAACTCATACAATTCCAAACAGCCAATAAAAAGTCCAAAATACCTGGAGGGCCAAAATTTGTCTATGCCCCCTATATATATGTGTGTGTGTGTGTGTGTGTGATTGGTTTTTTGGGGGGCGGCGCCAAAATAGTGTTCGCTTACCATTCAAAATTACCTTAGTCCGGCCCTGTGTATGCCCTACCTCCCACCCCATTACCAATCAAAAGTGTGTTAAGTAATCAAGCACGAAAAATGGATTGTAGGTGAGACTCTCAGAAGTAGCTAAACCTCAATGCAATCTTTCACATGCACTTATATTTGGGAATACTACACATAACACTCAGGCTGAGATACTTCATCAGGATTGTGTAGTGCAAATCTTTGTGTGCAATTATATATTCACGGTGTTACACAAACTTTGCACTTGATAACAATTATAACCCAGTTGGGACTGTAAAGCAAGACTAAAAATTGTTTTTGAATTGTTTATTGCTATTGAAACCATTTTTGTTACAAGTCACAGTCTGTGTGTCATAAATTTGGTAGACTTAGACATACCTTTGGAAGATGAGTTGTTAAGAACAAGACTGAAGTTGTCCTCAGTAAGGCAGTTGGTGGTTGTAACTTCCACAAGGTAGCATATCTAGCTAATACCCAGATTCAAGGCAATATTTAGGAAGCATGCAGGAAATAATAATAATAATAATATTTTTCTTACCCACATCTCCTTGTGGCTCAAGGTGGGTTACAGCATTGCTATAAAACACACAATCATCTAAAAACATTCTGCAAAATACACATTAAAATATATTTTCACAAAATGCATATTAAAATACACAGAATAAAGATTATTTTAAAAAATAATAATATTTATTAACATTTTGACATAAAAACATTTGGTCATGCAATCTTTAATAAGTTCCCCTTCCATTTGCCAATCTAAGAGTTTCTGGTACAAAGCGGATATTCTCTTATTCATTTTTAAAATTTATTTGTCCCAAAAAATTGGTTTTTGTTCGAATCCTGTTGACCTGTCCTTTTTCTAAATCTCATAAATTTGATTATACTGGAACCAATTAATCGAGTTGTCTAAGGTCTTTACTTCATCCAATTCTTTTAGGATAAGTCCGGATTCAGATTCTTTCAATATAGACTCATAACTCAGCCAGTTCACCTTGCCATATTGCCTTTTAAAGAATGCCTCTTGAGACGATAACCATTGTGGTGTTTTGCTATAGAGTTTATTTTATACTTGTTCCAAACCCTTAAAAGGGCTTCTCTATAAGGTGATCCTTTAAAAAAATCATTTTCTCTCTCTCCCATATCAAAGGTAGCCGTGAAACCCAACTCTTAAGTCATGGCTCTCCAGGGAAAGAAGTCTCGTATCAGAAAGTGTTGTCCATTCACTTGCCCAATCTAGGGCACATGAAAATACACAGAATAAAGATTAAACCTAAGACACAAGTTTAAAATTTGTGATAAAAATTGGCTGGATAGGCCTGCCAGAACAGATTGGTCTTCAAATGTGTTTTAAATTCCAACAGCTGATCTAGCTGTCAGAGCTCTTATGGGAGGTCATTCCAGGACTGGGTGACGTACCTCCATTTCCAGATTATGACCCTTAATGGTAGCACCTCTGTTTTGCCTAGATTCGGTTTCAGTTTGTTTTTCTTCATCCAGCCCATTACCTCCTCCAGTTGAGGCTGTTTTGAAGGCATAGAGAAATATATTTTGGTGTCATCAGCATACTGACACACTACTCCACATGCCTACAGATGATCTCTCCCAACCATTTCATGTAAATATTAAAAAGCATTGGGAATAGAGTGCACCTTATGGGATGCCAGATAACATCTCATTTTTTTGAGTAGCAGTTATCCACAAGCACCACCAAATGAAACCTACCTGAGAAGTATGACTGGAACCTCTGCAGCACAGTGTCTCCAATTCCCAAACTCTGCAGGCATTCTAGAAGGATATCATGGTCAATGGTATCAAAAGCTGCTGAGAAATTTAGAAGCACCAACAGAGACCCACACCCCTTGTCAGTGTTGCGACAGAGATCATCCATTTATGACTTCATTACATGCAATAAAACCAAGTTTTTACATATTTTAAAAAAGGGCTACTTAGGGAGCTCATTAAATAATGCAAGCTCATACTGTGGGTTCCAGATATTTTGCCATTTCTAATGTGTATTTTTCATATGCTTCCTGAGGCAATTGGCAATTTACTTCTTTTTTCATTCCCCAAGTAGAGACGTGTAAAAATGTGAAATTTGACATATGATGGGAATTCCCCATTGTCCCCTTGTAAAGATAATGATTACGTCATTCTGGAGGGAGGAGCCAAGAGGCAGTATAGAATCCTTTCTTCTGACATAATACTTAGAACTGAGGAGAAAGGATCAGAAATTTATATCTTTTTTAACAATGTAAATTCATTAATGTTACCTTTTGAATTGAGGGGTATTTGTAGTTATCTATTGTAATATAGAATAATACAGGATAGAAGAAATCCCATTTAATGATCTTGTGTTAAAAAGTACTTCCACGAGAACAAACACAGAGTATTTATTTCTTCATGTAAAAGAAAACGGGGGAGAAGACAGTGGGAGGAGAATGTCTCCCTTATGATGGGAAAGCAAATGGATAATTTGGGGGGGCGGGGAGCATGTGATGTGGGTAGGAAAATCATTCATTTAATTTCCAAATGGGGTGTTGCAAAACTTAAGGGAAAATAACTTTCCCAATGCTTTACTTATTGTGTGGGATTAAGTCCTAATGTGGCCATAGCCATCTCAACTCAGTATCCTGAGATGGGTCAAGTTAGTGTATGTCATCCAAGACTGCCTGAGGTTGGAGGGCAACTGCCTTCTCAATCATTTTGCCAAAAGGGAAGGTTAAGACTAACTATATCAAAGGGTAGGGGAGTAGCAAGAGCAGGACAACAAGTAGAACTGTATGAGGAATCCGATATAACATCGGATACACAATGGAATGTACAACTGCATATGCAATAAAATCAGAATGAATACCCACATGTGTGATAGCACCATATGTACTGCTCTATTGAATGGAGAAGCAAAAACGTTGCAATCATTTCTGTAGGAAAACCTGCACTTGAATTTCAAATTCATAAAGGGGAACTCCACTCTGTATCCCACCATCTCCAAAAGTACGTCTCAAAGGGAAGCACCAAAACATAGATTACTAACTTCCCCAATTACTTGAGTGATATTATGTTATTTTGATATTTTGTGGGCATTTTCATGAGTAATTTTGCATTTTGGTTTGCATTTTCTTTATATTGTTATTTTTGTTCCCTGCGAGCCACCCAAGGGGTGAACAGGATTGGATTTTATATACCATAATTGGTGGTATCCAGACCCACAGGTCAAACAGAATAGAATAATTGTTTCATTTATATTTCTATTTAAATGTTATTTATTTAAACATTAAAAACTTAGGAGATGGTCTAGTGTCAGACAATATTGGGTTTATTTATATTTCTCCTCTATTATACATTGTATTTTTATTTATTCCTTAATAAAACTCATGGTTAGTTTCTGACCTAGGGGTCCTGCTGCTTCTATGACTGTAATAAAACTGTCTAACTATCATTAAAGTGTTCTTCCATGTATGTGCCAAAGAGTGACAGCCAACTAGAGAATGCCCTTTAAGGAAATATGATATGCCCTAGGCTTATAATAAGATATTACACCACTCCATGTATCCTGATCTAGACTTAAAGATAAATATCTGAAAGGATTTATGAGTCACTGTATGGAGCCAAAATACAAGTGAGTATTTATCTGGTACAAATAGATGCTACATAAAATACTTATATTACATTAATCATAAATTGACCTTTTGCTTGCCAGCTTTTCATAACAGCCCAAAGAACAACTATTGGCTAATGGATTTTTTTCTGGCTCTCCTGATTGTTCTGACTCCTTCACTCTAAACAGGTTGGAAAGATTGATTCACTGTACATAATAAAATGTTGATTAACTTCATTATCTATTCACATTTTACGGGTTTTTCGATCTACATAATCTCGAACAATTAGTTCATTACACTTAGCACTTTTTACTTCTTCATTAGCTGCCAAGGAGAGTATTCAAAGAAAATTTAATAAATATATCTGTTCTAAATAAAATAAAACATGTAGATGCACCTTTACTTAGATTGCATCTATACTATATAATAAATGTGGTTGGGCACCACTTTAAATGCCATGGCTCCATGCTATGGAATTCTGGGACAGGTAGTTTCATGGGCACCAACACTCTTTGGCGAAGAAGGTGAGAAGTTGTAAGAACACAACTCCCAGGATTCTATTGCAGTGAGCCATGGTAGTTAAACTGACGTCAAATTGCATTAATTCTACAGTGTAAAAGCGTTCTGAGACAATTTCCCTATTTTGATGAAGATGCATTGGACATTTTATGTATATTGTTGTACATACAACATGGACAAGAACTGTGAAGCCCTACATTCATACAGGTAAGGATTTTGCAGCCCTTCAGTTCTTGCTGGACATCAGTTCCTAGAAGCTCCAGCTAGTGCAAGACTGGTGAGGAAAGCTAAAATGTTCTTTAACAGTATTTGGATGATCCCAACATATATGGATTGATTAGGTACAGGCTTGTCAAATATTAGCCAGATACATTAGCCCTTTCTCACTAATCTTCCCATTTTCATTGAGTAAGACCATTAGACAACAATTAATTGGTGTGGAGCATGATTTTTGGTGGGAAAGTATTGTAGATGGAAGAAATTCCTTTTCCCATATTATGGAAATAATGCTTTTAAAAGATTGCTTCAATGTAAAGTGCAGTTGCGTCACTCAATTCTCCAAAGTCTGTATTACCTTATGTGTGGACCATTATCACTGCTCAGTCTGACAAAATGTATAATTTGTGATCATGTCCTGTCATTTGCATTATTCCAAAGTTTAACACTCATATTTCAGATATTGACAATGCAAAGCTTCATTTACATGCCATAGGTGCCTGTGAGGGTCATTCCAGAAAAGCCCTATATCCCAGGTTCTGATCCCAGGTTTTCTGCTTTAAATTGGATTATATGAGTCCTCAATTCCAGATAATCTGGGCTGTATGTATGTATTTTACTGTACCTACGTGCTTTTGTGAGCTGCCTCAAGTCCCTTTTGGGAGATGGTGGTGGGATATAAATAAAGTTGTTGTTGTTGTTGTTAACAGAAAATTTGGGATCACATCCTGGGATATAGGGCCTAAAGAGCATAAAGAAAATATTTACAGGTTTCAACAGTTGAACAGCTACTAGATGGCCGGAAAAGGTAACATAAAAATAGGTACAATTTCCTTTGGTTTTGATAATCACACTCTTCACCTTCACTGAATCTTGGAAATGGGATAGTTTAGGAATAAAGCATGGAGGAAACTATACTTGTATTCAGGCATTACTATGACTGATGTTATTTATTCAGAGCTTAAGCAGACAGCCTTAGAGCTGACCTGCCAATGAATATACCTCTAGCCTGGAGGGATATTACCTCATAGAATTTAATTCCTGCTCCTCCTGGTAGATTAATCCTAGTGTTTGCTGGAAGGCATTTTCCAATGGGTGGCAAATCTCATATGTTTCTAAATGGAACTTACAAAATATATATGAACACTTTAAGTGTTAGACCAACTTATTAAGCAAAGGAGAGTCATTTTAGTGCAATGGGGAACATTTCTTGTCGTTTCCTCTCTTCTTGCTCCTCCTACTATATTCTGAGAGTCCACTATTCTGAGCTAGGAGTTAAGAAGGCAAAAAAGAAGTCATACAGAGATTTTAAAATGTAGTATGGATTGCACTTTATTTTTCTGAAAAATGCCAATAATCAGGTGTGTCTTAGAGATAAAAGGGAAAGTTATGCTCCAAAAGACATTGCACCTTCTCACGCCCTCTTCAAAGCAGTAATTTTTTATGAATTTATTTATTTTTACAAAATTTTATATTATTTTCTGCTTCCATAATTCAGCAACAAACTGATAAATGCACTGTAGAGAATAAAAATGATCTACCTAGGCAATGGAATAATCAATACCATGGTCAATATAATAGACACTTTTATTCCTTTTTGCTTAATAACCATATTGATTATGATATTGGGACTTTTTATTATCATACGCATATTAGTTAGTCCATCTGAGTGCATAAAAGTTCACAAAGACAGAGTGAATTATTAATCAAGTATGAGTGGATGACTTCATTTGTTCATAACATTTTACATTAATAGCAACATTTAATAAGACCTTTTAAAAGAAATATATTTACAGCTATTTTTAACCTATTTTACAATCATGACACTCTTTTTTCAAATGTACTTTAGCTCTTTTGTAAGTTTGGATCCTTGGCCAATCTGAAAAGTGGCCAGAACTGTAGTAATTGCCCATCCTTGGTGTCATCTTGGATCATTCTTCTTCCTCCCGTGAATCAACAAGGACTCCACATTTTGTAGATACTTAATACTTCTTAAGGAACAAACAGGTTACTAAAAGGATGAAGAGAAGGGGAAAGGACCTGACAGCAGAAGAGAGAAGACATGGACAGATGTATTGCATGTAAGGGCTACAGCCTCTTTGTGTTTGTGGAGTCTCCCTTGATGGTAGGCTGCAGATTGCGTATTCCTTTCTTATGCAGTTATAGGCTGGCCTCCATTTTTTCCTTCTTGTTCAGCTTCTTTCCCAGGATGTATTACTGGAGTTCTTATCCCAGCCCAAATTCAGGAGGAAAAAACTGGGAATGGTATTTGATCAGGACAACAAACAAGGCAAAGGGTAAATCTACCATAGAGAATCAATAACAAGTTATATATATATATATATATATATATATATATATATATATATATATAGAACGGTCATGCAACGAGGCAAATTGGCAGCTAAACTATGAGCCTCAGAAGCACGAAAATTGGCAACACATTCCAACATACCACGAGGTACTTATAGGGCCAAAAAAAAACCATCCTAGGTACCTCGCAACACCCCCAAACACAACCCCCCAAAAATGGGCAAATATGGAAAAAGAAACTAAGGTATACATATGCTATTGAGTTAAAAGAAAATTGGATAAAAATAGCCTATAGGTGGTATATGACCCCGAAGAAATTAGGTAAAAGTTATAAAAATATGAACACTAATTGCTGGAAATGCAGCAAGACAGAAGGGTCATATTTCCACATATGGTGGATGTGTGAGAAAGCAAAGACATACTGGAAAAGGACTCAAGAATTATTACAAAAAATGCTAAAGAAAAAAATTCCCCTGCATCCAGAGACCTTTCTACTAGGCATGAATGAAAATAAGATGGAGAATAATATGGATAAACTGTTTTTCCTTCTAAGTACTGTGGCCAGAATATGCTACGCAAGAGGCTGGAAAGACAAAGAGATCCCTGACGAAGAGAGACTACGGGTAAAAATCATGGACATCAGAAACATGGATAGACTGACATATTTGATGGCAAGAAATAAGGGAACCCCTATAAGGTAAACGGACTGGACTTTAGTGACAGAATATCTGAAAAACATAAAAGTACATGCAGAAGTACCTTAATAGAAAAGTAGAGAAGAATCGGAGGAAGATAATCCAAGGTAAAGGAACCAAAGAAAAGAAGAACTCCACCAAAAAGGACTTTGGAAGTCAACTTTTATTTTCTTTTAATCTTTCTTACTATCCACATCTATTGCTATCCCCCCCTTTTTCTCTCTTCCTCTCTTTGTTTCCCCACCTAGCATTTCTATTTTTCCCCGCAATCTTTTCCAATTTCCATTTCTGCCCCTCTTTTACCTAACTATTACACTGCTTTTATGTACAGTATATATTTGGGAAAAACCACTCTCTAATAAAGATAATTTTTTAAAAAATGGGCAATGGAACCTGGCATCTCTGCCTCTTCGCTGCCAGCACGTGTTTAGAACGTCCGATCGGGAATGACGGCTCCGGGGGGAGGGAGGGGGCTGGGCAGGGAGGAGGAGGCGCCTTCCTTCCTCCTCCTTAGGCCCTCCTCCTCCATTCTGCCTCCCCCCCGCCACTCCGATTGGGAATGGCAGCTCCGGGGGGGAGGGAGGGGGCCGGGCAGGGAGGAGGAGGCACTTCCCTTCCTCCTCCTTAGGCCCTCCTCCTCTGTTCCGCCTCCCCCCGCTGCTCCGATCGGGAATGGTGGCTCCGGGGGGGGAGGGGCCGGGCAGGGAGGAGGAGGTGCCTCCCTTCCTCCTCCTTAGGCCCTCCTCCTCCGTTCCGCCTCCCCCCGCCGCTCCGATCTGGAACGGCGGCTCCGGGGGGAGGGAGGGGGCCGGGCAGGGAGGAGGAGGCGCCTCCCTTCCTCCTCCTTAGGCCCTCCTCCTCCATTCCGCCCCCCCCCACCACTCCGATCAGGAATGGTGGCTCCAGGGGGGGAGGGGGCCGGGCAGGGAGAAGGAGGCGGCGAGAGAGAGAAAGAGAGAGCAAAATAGAGACAGAGAGAAAGAGGGACAGACAGAGAGAAAGAAAGACAGACAGAGAGAGAGAGAGAAAGAGAGAGAAGAGAGAGAGAGAGAGAGAGAGAAGAATGGCGTATGGCACAGCAACACGTGTACGGGTCAGCTAATATATATATATATATATATATATATATATATATATATAATTGAATACCTGTGATTCATATTATAGGTGCTTTATTAATACAATATATTGTACATATAGTGTGTCTGCCGTATTTATATACTTACCTATTTGTTGATTCTCTATGGTAGAGTTGCCCTTTGCGTTGTTTGTTTTCATTCTGGTAGCCTACCCTTGGTTTCTTCCCATTTGATCAGGACACACTTTCCAGGTTGGGACTGGAATGGGAGTGAGACAAGCAGACGGATCACATCTAATTTGGAAAAGTGAATAAAATTATCTAGTTGGACTGGAAAGAATATTCATAATGATTTGTTATTGCCAAGCAAAAGACATAACCAGCTAGAATTTCATACTATTTTCTTCTGGTATTTCAACATTCTGAGGTCTTTTCTCCATATTCTAATATCTAAGTGTTTGAATGCAGAGGAAATACTCTGGAGGAATATACATTTTGTCCTGCAGTGTGAGGACAGTAAGACCCCCTCTATCTGCATTAGGCATGGTTTCACTTATCCAAGTCTGACAAACAATGTCCTCTCTAAGCATTTTCTAGGCCCTCCATGTATGTTTTTGCCAGAGATTGACCATATAGTTGCTCTAGAGCAGTGTTTTTCAACCTTTTTGAGCAGCGGCACATTTTTTACATTTACAATCCTGGGGCACAGCACCAACCAAAATGACACAAAATGACACTCTAACACAGTAATACATATAGTTAATATGTTTTAAAATGTATTTATACACTCAGTGTGAAACCTGGACCTGTTTCGATGAACACAACATAGATATCCTGGCAGGAATGGCAGAAAGACACAAACTTCCCACATAGAACTCCCATAACCAAGAGAAAATACTATAAGAGTTTGGTGGGCATTGACTTTGGATTTTGGAGTTGTAGTTCACCTATATCCAGAGAGCACTGTGGACTTAAAAAAACAATGTTGGATCAGGACCAAACTTGGCATGAATACTCAATATGGCCAAATGTGAACACTGATGGAGTTTGGGGAACGGAGGCCACACTGCCATATATTCCAGTTCAAAGCAGAAAATGTGGGATTTTATTCAGCTGTGTGGAAGAGACCATTATTTTTAAAAATAGTAAATAGTAAAAATAGTAAATTCCACCCAGGAAAGAACAATTTCTTGATGCAAATGCTTATAAACAGTTTAGGCCACTTCTTACTTCTCCCTGCCACTCGATAGCAAAGCAATGCCTCCTGGAGTGTTGGACCCATGCCAAGATTTTCTGTAAAACATCAGAGTAAAAGGCAAGGTTGGGGGGGGGGGAGTCCAAAAATGCCTTGCAAAGAAATGATAATGAATGTCTTGTGTCAGGATCGGAGCATCTATGAGGGGGCTACATTTTTTTACTTTATTTAGACAAACCCTTCAAAAGAGTGTATGCTTCACAGGCACAAAGAAAAACATGCTTATTCTCCATGTGTGCATTTTACACACAAGTAAATCCTACATACAAGCAATGTTTTGGGAGTTGTACCTGTTATAAGGGCCAAAGGCACTTATTCTCAACTGCACAAGGGTATGCTATCAAAGCTGCCACTTTATCTGCTTTGGGTCTGTCAAAATAAATCCCAAGTAGACAAATATTCAGCAACAGGAAATAAATTTAGTAAACTACCATTTTCTGGAACATTTCTGCTAATCTGTCAAGCCAAGATAGGGAACAGCTTTTTTTCTTTTCCAATCATGTTTACCAGCCTTTACCAGCATTTGCTTCTGCTGCCTCATTATTCTAGGCCTGATGGCATATTGAATAGCATCTAAATATCTGTGATGATTTGTACAGTAAAGTTGGCTGCTTCAGGACAAAACTGTGTCAAATGACTGGAATTATCTAGCTGGTCTAGCTCATCTTATGTAACCTGTATTAGACTTATGAGTTTAGAAAGCTTTCCTGGAATGTTGCCAAGCTTTAAGAATTTAGTGGTATTTTAAAAACTTACTGTGATCTTAGCTATTAATTCAGAATTTCAGAGGATTGCTTCTTTCACAAAATATTTTGCTAATTTTTCAAATCAGGAGAAAAAGAGGAAAATATGCCTTAGAGATTTCAGCAGATTCCAAAGAGTACACAACATGTTATCTCCTTTCCAACCAGTTGCTTTCAAACTTTATTTTTTAGTCTCTGGATATTATTTTTTCCCAGAACACCCTGGATCAATTAATTTACGAGGCAAATTAACTGGCTGAAGGTCTGATAAGACATGTTGTAAATATGTTAGCTTTATATATAAGGTGAGGATATCCCTAGTAGATAAGACCAAAAGTGAATCTAGAACTGCACATCTTGTCACTATTTGTTTCACTTCTTCAACTCCCTCTGCTTCCTGAAAAAGAACAGATGGAGGTATCTTTTCACTACATCATCAGTGGAGACTTTACAGCCTTTGATTGCTAGGCCAGAAATCTTTTAAAAGCTAGTTTAACATGTATGCTTTTACCTCTGTGTGTTTTACCTGATTGTAAGCCTCTCTGAGCCCTTGGGGACTAGCAGCGTACAAGTCCAAATAATAAATAAATAAATAAATAAATAAATAACAATCAGTTTTGAGCCACATATTAAAATGCCATTGAATCGGAAGACTGGCTCTCTTTGCCTGCTTTGATTTTGTCTGTATTCCTTTTCCTATTCTTTCCCACCTTAAGGATAAATAACCCAAATGAATGTGCCACAGGACAAGTCAAAGGATATGCAGATGTGGCAAGAGTGGCAAAAATATTTCATGTCCCAATAATGAGTTTTTCCAATGGAAGTCAAGGAATTCTAGAAAATCCCCTTAGAACACCGATATTCTAAACATCACACATGCCAAGGAGATGATTACCAGTCCCTAAATAATCCTGTTTGTCCTTCTAATAGGCCTTTGGATTATGATAGGGAAAGAACTGTTGAATATGACAAAGTCATTTGGTATGCATGGTGGGTGGGTGGAAATCTGGAAAATGCTAGATCAAACTGATCTCACCTACATTCTAACCAGTGCATTATACCAGATCTATAAGTCCATTTTAACTCAAACTTATTTAGTCTTATTTTGAAAAACACTGTATGCTGCAAAGCTAAAATTTGCTGCTACAAGTTTATGGAAAAAATGCACACAGAAAACTGTGGACTTTAAGCAGAAAAAAATCAAGAACACACAGAGCCAGTAAATTTGTAATGTAACAATACATTTCATCTTCTGCCCATATGCTACCACATATGAAACAAACAAGGAAATATTTTCCAATCTCCATAGTGGCTTCTCTGTGCTGCATGCTTTGACCCAACTGATGCCCTGCCTTAACTTGAGATGCAGAACATATGCCATATACCTGGTATGGTATGTTTTATATTGCATGTCCAAGGAACCCAAGGGTTCCTACGGACCTTTTTACTGAGACAGTGTTTTATGTTACATTTTATTGTTATGTTTTATGTTTTTATTATATGCTGTATATTGTATTGTATGTTGTGATCCGCCCCGAGCCTGCAGGGAGGAGCGGAATATAAGATTGAATAAATAAATAAATAAATACCAGTCTTCATCTGCTCACCCATAGAAAATCATGATAACTATATCTAAGAAATTAGAGCTGATATGGTCTATCCAATGCAATTTTCTGAATCAGCACTCCAAATAACCAGGAATAGACCTAAAAGCCAAGAAACCCATAATGTTTTTGGTTGGGCTGGATAATAATGCATATGACTGACCAGCCATTGTGAAATTGCAAGGCAGAATGCACACAGGCAATGAACATAAACAATAAACATTTGCACACCGCTATGTGTACTTTAATGTGCTACTACCTATGTAACAGATCCATTTATGCTGCCATTAGTGGTAAACAATCATTGAGTATCTTCCTCAAAAACTCCACCATCCTGCATGCACAGCTGGCTGTTTCTTGTTTATTGCAGTCACAAACCAAAATAAATACTACAAGGTTAAAATGGAATAGGCTGTAAAATTAAACAATTTATACAGTTATAACCTTAATAAAACATTGAGGTCTTTGCATTTCTCATAATGATCTTTGAGATTAAAAATACCCTGATCACTTTTTCAGAAACGAAGGGAGATGAATATTCAGCAGCACACCAAGAAACAATATGTACAAAAGAGTTTACAGAAAAGAGTTGTTAATAGAGAAGAGATTAGCTATTCTTTGCAATCTTGCATGCTCAACTGTTTCCAATATTTCTGCTTATAGACATTTTCACTTATTAGATGAGATTTTATTCAATCGACCTTGTAATAATGCTGATGGTAAAACACTGAAGTGGGCAAAAGTAAATACTGTTCTGTACTGAGGGATAGTTAATGACTACAGATTAGAAGTTCCAAAAATTCCACAGCCTAAGAGGCTATTGAATCCCAAAGTCACAGGCTGAATGACTGCATCATATAATTTTGGACCATATGAAGTTTTGTTTCTGTAGCTTAGAGATGCCCAGAGTCTCAGGCAAATGCAGAACTCAACTAGCACATGCTTATGTCACTTGTCTCTCGGCATTGCTTCGTGAATGAAGATTCTTAGGAAGGACTCATCCCATGCTTTTTACAAGTGTGTTGATGACTAAAAAGGCCAATCTGAGATAGGCAAGTCTGGTTGCAGAAAGTCTTCTTGGGTGATGTTGTTTCCAAGTTGCGGTTCTTTCTGCGTTGGCGTTTCTCTTCGAGACCCAGGCTCGGCCACATTGATCACAAAAAATGGTCTACCCTGGCCTCACATCGGGAGGCATGGAGGCACACTATGTCACTTGTAAATTAGTGAAAGATCATTTCCTCCAACCCCCTTTTCTCCACGGTTTTAATATCTTGTGGAAAAAAATTGCTTGTGCAAAACAGGGAATTTTTTCCTTAAGAATATCTCAAAATGCAAAAAGGAAAAGGAAAAGAAAAAAAGAAAGAAAATGCACTCAAAAACTCTTATTTCGAAACAATGGGCGGAATCACTGGGTTGTTGTAGGTTTTTTGGGCTGTATGGCCATGTTCTAGAAGCATTCTTTCCTGATGTTTCACCTGCATCTATGGCAGGCATCCTCAGAGGTTGTGAAGTACTCACAACCTCTGAGGATGCCTGCCATAGATGCAGGTGAAACGTCAATAGACTGAAAAATCCACAACAAACCTGTGGAAAATAAACTTTTTAAAATCTTGATTCTTGCCCGTGAGAATCAATTAAGCAGGAATTTACATCTGTATGCTAAACCATCACCAGGTGACACTATTTTAAATTTCTTTGCTGTGTCCACTGCAGCAGCCTTCCAAGATTATTCAGGATCTTGGAGGAATTTTGCCCATTGAGGTGACAGTCACCCAGAGGGTCATTGGGTTATGGAACTCACTTCCAGAGGAGGTTGTGACAGCTGTCAGCCTGGACAGCTTCAAGGCAGGATTAGACAGATTCATGGATACCAAGGGAATCAGTAGTTACTGAAATGGACATCCAAGTGCCACCTCTGTGTTGATGGAGGCAGGCAGGATTTCCCGGGTACTGGTTGTGGGGGTCGGGAGCAGGTGAGGGTTTTGCCCTCCTTTCTGTGTACAACTAGTGGGCCACTGTGTGACACAGAATGCTGGACTAGATGGGCTGAGGCCCGATTCAGCATGGCTCTTCTTATGTTCTTATGTTCTTATGTGTGGGAGCTTTTTACCAAGCCAGAAGTGACCTTGCACTCGCAATGCCCCACATTCACGGGAGTCATGGCTGGGCAGCCTCACATCCAGACCTCAGCAAACATGCTTTATTGGAGCACTACTCCTTCCTTTCTGCTTTGAGATTGTGGTGGGTGGCAGGGCTTGTGTGTGGTGGGGTGTGTGACTGTGCAGGTTTTCGGCTGTAGGCAGGCACTGACAGGTGCACGCAAGCTTTCCAGGACTGCCTGCATACACCACACATGCACTCTCCCTTGAAAGAGAGTGTGTGTGTGGCAGACCACAGGCAGGTCTGGAAAGCATGTGCACACCTGTCAGTGCCCGCCTGCAAGCTGAGTGCCTGCACAGTCACACACTGCACCACATACACACCTGGAAAGGAGGGAATGCAGTGGTTCCTTCTGCTCTGATACTGAGGTCTGGATGTGGGGCTGCCTGGCCGCAACTCCCATGAGTGAATGTGGGGCATTGTGGGGCATTGTGGGCATGAGGGAGGGAGGAAGGAGGAGAAAGAGAAAAAGCACACAGGTACGGAATTTCATCTCCACACAAAAGCAGGCTTTTGTGTGAAGCTGAGTTTCATGTGGGGAGGGGACTTCATGTTTCATGCTTCTGAAATAATGGAAGACATGAAAGAAACGGAAGAAACTGTAAGAACAAATTTTGCACACATGTCTAATTTCTACACACTTTTGAAATGTAATCCCATGGGGTACCAATGGAAGTACTCATGCGTTGTTTGCTGGGTTCCATGGGACTCAGTCTTTAAAATGTTTTTTGAGTGTTTAGAAACAGAGGAAAGCCAGCATATGATGAGTTCCTTAAAGATTTTTTCACCAGTTCCTTCCTTTGAATATTGGTATTCATTGACAACCTTCCATCCAAATACTAACCATAGCTGATCCTGCTTAGCTTACAAGATCAATCCTTTGAAAAATAAACATTTAAAATGTTCCCTTTGTCCTTAGATGTTTAAGTTTCCAGATACTTGTATGCACCTAAAGCTTTAGTAATCACCTGAGTAGATGGATCAATTCATGCATTAAGAGCACCTTGTCAGAATTGGAGGAACTGAAGGATTTTTTTTATCTTGAACCTCAAACAGATACCTTTTCTAAGATATTCCAAGAATCTTTATCATAAGAAAGGAAGAAAATAGATACAAAGACTGCATTGTATTTTAAAAGAAGAACCATATGACATGGAATAGCCACATGCAGAAGAGGAAGAGGCAGAAACTATCCCACAGTTTTCTTATTTTAATATCTTAGAAAATTATCTATGTGAGCTTGAGGATAAATTTCCCCAGATTCCTGTAATATTGGGTGATGATATGTAAATTTTTAACATATGTAGATGCGACCTATGTTAAAATTTTACAAAGCTCTTCAGAGTTATGCAAAGACCTGGAAAGGAAATCCAATTAACAATTTGGGATTTAATATTTTTGCATTAGTAATTAAACTAAACTTAATATTAATGGCTCCCAACTGGATAAGTCACAAAGAGAATTTGCTTAACATGGGGGCAAACGCTGTACATTATATGATGATTTCCAACTCATTTGAATCAACAATGTTGCCCTTTACAACAGATGTTGTGGCTGGTAGCGATCATTAGCCAACCTTTTTTAATACAGCAGGCCAGCTTCATTAATACAATTTCTAGTAACCACTTAAAACTTCTATCAGTCAATATTAACATTAGATGGGCAGATCAAATTGGATCCCTTGCAACAGTCTTACCTGAAACAGACAGCCAATTCAAAAGAAGTATCGCAACTAAGGAATAATGTAGCCCAAGTCCTCTGTAATGAATTAGTGATACAATTATATGAACAATTAATAGATTTTCTCACAGTTCTCTCTGTGAATAAGGTACCACTGTTAAAGACCTATCAAATTAACATGGGTAATAAATGGTTTGATGAAGAATGAAAAAAACCCGAAAAATCAGATGGCAAAAGAAATAAGGTCAACTCACAGAAGTGGCTCACTCTCAATTTTTATAAAGTTCACAAAGGTACAAAAATTAGTGAATTGAAAAAAGAGGGTATGTTATGAGGAACAGTGGGAAGAATTGGGCCTTGCCCTTTTGGGGCTGGAAAATATATTCAGTCCTGGTCTAGAGAGCTATATTTTTAATTCTGAATGGGAAAGCAATTTTAGGAAGGTAATTGATGATCCTAGTCTCCCTGGTTCCTATTTCAATATTTATATTGATTTTAATAGGGAACACTGCTGAGAAAGAATTTTGTGGGATAAGGCCAAGTCATTAATTTCAAGATAAAAAATGGAAAACCTCATGGACAAAATGGACTTCTACCAGAACTGTTTACTACATTCCCTCCAATTGGGCTCCAATACTTGCACCCCTCTCCCTCTCCTCCTTAATTAGCATCTCTGGCATTTTGTCTCTACTAGGTCCACAACTAGTGTTGTTCAAGTTTATAAAAAGGGACAGTCTTGGACAGCTGGGGTTAAGGTTTGTCAATGTAATACTTTTTGTGCCTCTTTTATTCCTCCATATTTGTCAATGTGCCAAAACTGCAAAATGCAAAGGCTTTAAGGATGTACAGAAAATTACCCAAAATCTGATGAATTACATGGCCAACACATATTTTGGTGCCTCAAATGTTAGTCCTGTTTCTGTGTATATTTGATCTGCTGATACCAAAAATGGCACCACTTTTCTTTTAGTTTTTGAAATACCAAACATATGCTACATACCAGTCTTCATCTGCTCATTAACAAAAAATCTTGATAACCATACTTAAGAAACTAGACTTTATTCAGCCTATCCAATGCAATTTTGTGGATCAGTGGTACAAATAACCCCAGGAACAAGACAAGATTTGTTTAATTGGGCAGTGCCCCCCCCCCCTCAAGTTTTAACCATGTATAATGGCTAATTGCAAAACTATAATAAACCTCTGTTCTGATCTGCTCTTATTTGAACCAATTACAGAAGAATCATGATCAACAAAAGAAAAAGGATGACCAGCAAAAAGGTGTTCTCACCTTGATTCCTTGCTTGTCCTCTTACTTAAAAGATGAAGGTACACTAGATCAGAAAAAAAGAACAAAATCTTGGAAATAAGAACCTTGCCTTAAGACTTTTTGACAGTTTGATTTATCTGCTTTATTGGTTCTTACTTGGCAGAGCAGCAGGTATTGTTCCTTCTGTTTTTATCATCTGGGCAATAAGCAGTTCTGGGAGAGAGAAAAATCTTGGATCATACTAACAGTCCCTTTATAATCTCTAAGTGTCCCTGAAAGTATTAGCCTAATTACAAAATTATTCTATGCATATTTCCAATCTGCTGTTTGGTTCTCATAGTCTTACATTGATCTCTGAGGCAGTCTTTACAGATACATTCTCAGTTTATATCTCTAACTATAATATATGACTGTAATGTATTAACAACATTGGTTCAGATTATACATGTTATGCTATTCACCAGAGTTCTGTACACTTTGCAAATCAATGGTATGCTAAAATTGAATGTACTTCCCATCATTGTTGGAGGGGAAATGGAGAGAGTCCTCCAATATGGCCCAAACTGGGAGGATTGGAGTGGAAGCTATTGTTCATAAGTTATCTATGAAACCATGCAAGGAAAGTGAAGATATGCAATGATGATTTAACGAAAATAGTTTTCAGCAGATGGTGTCATTTAATGAATAAGTAAATTGTCATAAAGCTAGCAATGAAGCTTGGCATTAGCCTACAAGGTTAAACAATGTTACATTGGTGATTACCCATTTCTGTGCAGGTAAACACACATCACTGAATGTTAAAAGCCACTTTAGCAGTGATGTGTCAAAGAGCCCTTTCACACAGCCCGATATCCCAGAATATCAAGGCAAAAAAATCCCACATTATCTGAGTGTGGACTCAAATAACCCAGTTCAAAGCAGATATTGTGGGATTTACTGCCTTGATATTCTGGGATGTAGGACTGTGATGAAGGGCCCAATGACTAAGCAACAATCTGAAAAAGCTCTTCATGGCTTCTTTAAAAATCCATATTGTTCCAATTTGAGGAAAGTTTCAATTCTTTAAAATTGTACATCTATCAGTATACCAAAACAGACCATGCTTCAAGTTGCTGAAATGTGTTCTATCACTTTATGTTACATATGGTCTTACACAACAAGTAGGAGGAGCAATGGGTTAAACCTTTGTGCCAGCAAGACTGAAGACTGACTGGTTGGAGGTTCTTCCAGGGAGAGTGTGGATGAGCTCTCTCTGTCAGCTCCAGATCTTCATGCAGTGACATGAGAGAAGCCTCCCACAAGGATGGTAAAACATCAAAATATCCAGTCATCCTCTGGGCAATGTCTTTGCAGGTGGCAAATTCTCTCACACCAGAAGCAACTTGCAGTTTCTCAAGTTGCTCCTGACACACACACACAACACAACAAGCTACATGACATATATCTGCCTACAAAACTCTAAATGCTTTATTCAGACCTCAAAAAAAGAAGAGAGAAAGATACTCCCTTAGATCCAATAATAATCTCGAGTATTAATACAGATCATTTAAAACTATTGCAAATATTGCTTGCAGTGATATCTGGCATGTCCACATAAACCAAAGTCTACTAGTAGTTGAGTTAACAGAATAGACTTGTTAAATCAGTGGGAATGACATAGGTATTTGTTCACCATTCAAATACTGACTGAATAGATCTAATCTTCTTGGAACTATTAATAGTATTTGTGCTGTAGTTTTCTCATTTTTATGAAAGCAAAACTGTTTTGCATATATAAAATGATGGATACTTACTTAAATCAGCTGCGCCCATGATTTTTTGCACATACATGTTGCTTTGTATGCCATCTTAGGTCCCAGTCTGGGAGAAAGGTGGCATACAAATGCAACAAAGAAAGAGAAAGGGCCCTCAAAGCTACATTTTTACTCAAAAAGTAAATTCCTTTAGTTTAACTGAATTTATTCCTAAACATGACTCAACAATCCTGATTTACAGCAGAAATGCTCTTCTGAGAACACAACCATCTTCTTCCAGCTAATCTCAGAGCTCTCCCAGCAGAGCAATCTAGTGACAGAACTGTGCTACGGCTCAGACACTGCAGCAGAAAAGCCACATTTTAAAAAACTGAGCAAGGTTGGAGCTATGTCAGATTCTAAAACTCTTCTAGTCTAAGGATACAACTAAAATGACAACACAAAACAAAGCCATAGCGAGGGTAGTTCTGAATTTCCCAAGATAAAAAGGGCTTGGATTCAGCACAGAATCAACCTGCAAGTGTGCTCAGATGGATTTTGAGGATTATTTTTCTTTATACATATTAAGACTCAGGTGCATCTAGTTTGACACTAACTAAAATGTCATGCCTTAATGCTACAGGTCCTTCTCAAAAAAATAGCATATAGTGCTAAAGTTCATTATTTTCCATAATGTAATGATAAAAATTAAAATTTCATATACAGTATGTTAGATTCATTGCACACCAACTAAAATATTTCAGGTCTTTTTTTGTTTTAATACTGATGATTTTGGCATACAGCTCCTGAAAACCCAAAAATCCTATCTCAAAAAATTAGCATATCAGGAAAAGGTCCTCTAAACGAGCTATTAACCTAATCATCTGAATCAACTAATTAACTCTAAACACCTGCAAAAGATTCCTGAGGCTTTTAAAAACTCCCAGGCTGGTTCATTATTCCAAACCACCATCATGGGTAAGACTGCCGACCTGACTGCTGTCCAGAAGGCCATCATTGACACCCTCAAGCAAGAGGGTCAGACCCAGGAAGAAATTTCTGAACAAATAGGCTGTTCCCAGAGTGCTGTATCAAGGCACCTCAATGGGAAGTCTGTGGGAAGGGAAAAATGTGGCAGAAAACGAGGCTGCACAACGAGAAGAGGTGACCGGACCCTGAGGAAGATTGTGGAGAAGGACCGATTCCAGACCTTGGGGGACCTGCAGAAGCAGTGGACTGAGTCTGAGTAAAACATCAAGAGCCACCGTGCCCAGGCATGTGCAGGAAATGGGCTACCGGTGCCGCATTCCCCAGGTCAAGCCACTTTTGAACCAGAAACAGTGGCAGAAGCGCCTGGCCTGGGCAACAGAGAAGCAGCACTGGACTGTTGCTAAGTGGGCCCAAGTACTTTTCTCTGATGAAAGCAAATTTTGCATGTCATTTGGAAATCAAGGTGCCAGAGTCTGGAGGAAGACTGGGGAGAAGGAAATGCCAAAATGCCTGAAGTCCAGTGTCAAGTACCCACAGTCAGTGATGGTGTGGGGTGCCATGTCAGCTGCTGGTGTTGGCCCACTGTGTTTTATCAAGGGCAGGGTCAATGCAGCTAGCTATCAGGAGATTTTGGAGCACTTCATGCTTCCATCGGCTGAAAAGCTTTATGGAGATGAAGATTTCATTTTTCAGCACGACCTGGCACCTGCTCACAGTGCCAAAACCACTGGTCAATGGTTTACTGACCATGGTATTACTGTGCTCAATTGGCCTGCCAACTCTCCTGACCCCATAGAGAATCTGTGGGATATTGTGAAGAGAAAGTTGAGAGACGCAAGACCCAACACTCTGGGTGAGCTTAAGGCCACTATCGAAGCATCCTGGGCCTCCATAACACCTCAGCACTGCCACAGGCCGATTGCCTCCATGCCACACTGCATTGAAGCAGTCATTTCTGCAAAAGGATTACCGACCAAGTATTGATTGCATAACTGAACATAATTATTTGAAGGTTGACTTTTTTTGGGGGAAAAACACTTTTATTTTATTGGTCGGATGAAATATGCTAATTTTTTGAGATGGGATTTTCTGGGTTTTCAGGAGCTGTATGCCAAAATCATCAGTATTAAAACAAAAAAAGACCTGAAATATTTTAGTTGGTGTGCAATGAATCTAACGTATATGAAAGTTTTATTTTTATCATTACATTGTGGAAAATAATGAACTTTAGCACTATATGCTAATTTTTTGAGAAGGACCTGTATATGCCTGCGATATGCCTGTGAAACGTGGACTGTCTACAGACTGCAACTCCTGGAACGATTTATCTCTTAAAAAATCCTGCAAATCTTTTGAGAAGACTGGCAGGCAATGCATGCTGGAAGAAGCAAAAACCAACATCATTGAAGCCATGCTCCTCTGTTATGAACTCTATTGGACTGGCCACATTGCCCGAATGCCTAATCACCGTCTCCCAAAGCAGTTACTCTACTCCGAACTCAAGAACAGGAAACAGAATGTTGGTGGACAGGAAAAGAGATTTAAAGATGGGCTTAAAGCCAACCTTACAAACTGTGGCATAGACACCAAGAACAGTGCCGATTGTTCGAATTGTGCCGTTTGTTTGCCGCCCTGAGTTGCCCTTGGGCTGGTATGAGCGGGGTATAAATGATGCAAATAAATAATAAATAAGCTGGGAAGCCCTAGCCCTTGAGCAGTGTATCTGGAGGTCAGCTGTGACCAGCAGTGCTGTGGAATTTGAAGAGGCACGAATGGAGGATGAAAGGGAGAAATCTGCAAAGAGGGAGGCGCATCAAGCCAACCCTGACGGGGGCCGCCTTCCACCTGGAAACTGATGTCCTCACTCTGGGAGAACATGCAGATGAAGAATAGGGCTCCAGAGCCACTGCCAAGACACCACATCTGGAAGACCATCATCCTCAAGCTACAAGGGACCGCCTAAGTAAGTAAAGTAAGCTATGGAATCCTTGGTTGAGGAACTCTTGGTAGAAAAGCTAAAGATTTTGTAAAATTACAGCTCCCACAATTCTATACTTTATCTCGGTCCCACCTCCTTCGCAGGCATGACTGGTGGGAACGAGAGACAGGGCCTTCTCAGTGATGGCCCCTCATCTATGGAACGTCTTCCCCAACAAAATTGGATAGGCACCATTCCTCTTGGCCTTCAAAAAAAAGCAAAAACATGGCTGTACAAACAAGCATTTGGGCAGTAAGCAGGACAAGAAACGGACACAAGTTATGTGCAATTGTTATTTGATACCAGAACGGTTTGCTTTTGGATCATGTGATTTTAATGTTTATATTAATATGTTTTTAATACCTTGTTTTTATTTTTAATTGTAGTTATGTTTTATGATTTAATTGATAGATTTATATTACTGTTTTTTTATGTTAGGTTTTCATGTTTGGTAAGTGAATAAGCTGGAAACTGCTATGAGTCCCTCCAGGGATGGGAAAAGCAGTATATAAATGAAGTAAATAAATAACTAAATAACCGATTGAACCATGCCAGTTGAAGTGGTGTCAATTTGCCAAACTGTATTAATTCTGCAGCGTAGGGGCATCCCAGCCTCTCTTTTCTATCTGATTCATTGGATCTTTTCAGTTCCTTCTGCCTTTGGGCATCTTGGCTAATTAGACTTCATTTCTGAGTTGTTACAAAATTCCCAATATATTTTTGTACTTTATAGATCATCGATGTGCATAGCATTTCCCTTCAATCTTTATATATATTATTCTGACTATATGACTTTAAAGAGATGTTTGTATATAAATGCATGTCACTGGACAAGGAAATTGTTTGATTAAATACAATTTATAATTCCTAATTTTATTTTAACTATCATGCAATTTTTCTGCAATTCAAGATAACTGGCCTGAACTGGAAAGGTTTAAAAATTCTATTACTGGATAACAAAAGTAGCACGGCAAAGAAGAATCTTTCTGAAATCTTAATTACTTCTGAATTTATTGTGTCAAGCACAAAGTGGGCCATACTTCACTACGTATAAGTTTTCGACTTTCAGTTGCAGGATTTCTTTTGTAACAAAGCAACTTACAACAATGGAAAGTTGCATAGAATAATGACATATGAGGAAAAGAGATGGGTAAGAAAGATGCCTATGTTCCACAAATAAAATTATTCCGACATCTTGGAAATCCGAGTTACCTGTATATGGTTCACATGAAATGATGACACTCTTATTCCTTTCTCATCAGTCTAAGATCTTTTCCTATGATTTCCTTGCATTGGGAGAATGATATATTCCTCATAAAGGAAGAAAACTTGCACAGTTTTGTAAGGCATTGAATTACACTTCCTCAAGTTTTTTAAAAAAGCTTTTTAATATATTAAACTGAATTAGTCATTTATTGCCATTGAGGAAAAATATATTCAAAAATGCAAAAGAAATTGAGCAAATAGGATTAAATAGCAGTAGGTCAGCATGCCCTTATTGATGTTTGTTTGAAAAATATGACATTCTGGTTCTGAAATCAAGTTATAACTTCCTAGAATTAATGAGAACATTCATTTATTTTTATTGAGAAATTATCCAGTTTGAGTGTGCAGAGACATCATTCAGAAGGTAAGGATGTGAATTTAATACATAACATTACATCAAACTCCAGTTCCTTTTCTTAGCCCTTTCTCCTCAGTCTCTGGCTTTCTTTATAAAGTGTTCCCTCACTTATCATGGGGGTTACGTTCCAGGACCTCCTGCAATAAGCGAAAAGCTGCAAAATAGGGACATTCTATTTTTTTTGTAGGTATACACTATTTTAAGTCTTTATACACTTAAAATAAAGTGAAGGAAAGGGAGGAAAGGCTCTTCAAGGCTGGAGGGAGGACTGAGGAGGGAAAGTGCCTCGGACCCACAAAACAGTGAAAATACAATGATATATACAGTATTTTTAATTAATATTTTTTTAAATCCGTGAAACAGCAAGTCTGTTAAACATGAACTGTGAAGTAGCGAGGGAACACTGTACATACCTCTGCTTCAAGCCCTGGATTCCAGAATTTCTAACGCATCTAAAGAAAAGAGTAAGGTGTTTATCCAGACACTGTCTGGACTGGCACAGGTTAGAGCAGACATGGGCAAACTTTGGTCCTCTAGATGTTTTGGACTTCAACTCCCAGAAATCCCAGCCATCTTACCAGCTGTTTGGAATTGTGGGAGTTGAAGTCCAAACCACCTGGAGGGCTGAAGTTTTCCCACACTATCAATTGACTGCTCTAAGATCTACAAACACAAGATGTTGTGTACAATACAGTTCGTAATCATTCCTCACTGTATCAAACATCAAGCATTTACCAGTTTTCTTGGAAGAATGATGTGAAATTGATCTGGTATGTTAGCAGCATAGATTCTACTGTTACTCAAACACAGATTATCCCTTTCTCCTCCTGGTCTTGCCCCATTAACTATGAGGGATGTCTTCCAATCCACATGGAAACAGGCAATAGTATTTAATTAAAATCTCATCCCTGTGCTTCTCTCCAGGGGTGCTACTCAGTATGGGATACAATCAAGCCAAAGCACTCATTAAACAATGTATATAAGACACAGAGAACCAATTGGATCGAGCCAGCATCCCAACCTTTACAATCAACAAAGCCAGTAGATACCTCGCCTCCACTATTTATTTATTTACTATATTTATACCCCACTCTTCTCACTCTGAAGGGGACTTAGAGCGCCTTCCAAATTATGGCAAAAATTCAATGTCGCATCATACACATAACAACAAATATAACATATCAAATTATAAAACAATTGAAACATAAAACAGTTAAAACATATAAATACAACAATACAGATCAAAAACATACATAGTGCTGAGTCTTGATTTTCCATGCTTCTTGATTTTCCCATAGTCAATATTCAAGCTGCCAGATTGAAGGTCGAATTCCATATTACACTACTCCCCAAATACCTGTCTACAAAGCCATATGATGGCATACTTAACAAATCTAGAGGTACCCAACCACCAGAGGGCCTTTACACTGGCATAGTGTCATGCCTTCCCATCAGCTGTACTTGAGAGTTGATGTTGGAAGACCCCCCACCTGAAAAGACTTTGCCCCTGTGACTCTGGACACATAGAAACAATGGAACATGTACTCCTCAAGTGTCTGTTTTACAGAGATATCTGAACAAGACTCATTTTACCATTGCTATATAAACATCTAGGGTGCTCAGAACAATTTTACACCACCCTGTTGCTTTCAGATACCTGCTTCGTTACAACTTACAATGTTGCCAACTTCTGTGCAGCAGAGCTTAAAATTCTCCAGGTGTTGACTGGTACCACAAGTTAGCATTTTATCAGAAAATTGTATTAACGCTTCCACCCGCTAGTCTCCTAGATCTTTGCCTGATTGTACTCCTCCCTCCTTATGCTCCCTCATATGCCCTGAATGCTCCGACCCCCTCCCTCCAGATTTTCTTCACCCTTCATTTCCATCTAGATTTGTAAAATTATTATTATTTAATTATTAATTTGTGTTTTAGCTTTTTAATATTTGCATGATTTTAACTGTTGTTTTAATAATTGATATTTTAAATGGTTTGGATTTTAATTGTATTTATTTATTTATTATTTTTGTAAAACCACCCTGAGTCCCCTTCAGGATGAGAAATGTAGGAAATAAATAAATAAATAAGCAGTATACCTCTGTAATTTAGCTTTTAGCCTCGACTCTAATGATTTTAATGTATTATGCTTTTATGAGACTGTACCCCAGTATCCTTATGCTGGTCTATGGCCATAATAAAGAAGTTTCTTCTTCCCATAAATGTGGGAGCACAGATTGAGCTGAGCTGATACTCTACCAGCATCAATTTTTCTCCTGATTCCTTATCTCTTTGATCTCTTTCAGTTCATCCACTTTTGCTTTTGCAGGTTCCAAATGCTGCCATTATAGCCTCTCCTACATCCATATTTTCCTTCTGTCTGCATCTCTCTCTCTCTCTCTCTCTCTCTCTCTCTCTCTCTCTCTCTCTCTCATACACACAGATCTCAACACTATTATGTTTTAGAAACAGCAAGTCATAGGCTTGGTCATGAGTGCTGAAGAAAGTAGGCATATGCCTTCTTGAACATCATTGCACTATCCCACTATAATCATGTTATCATTGATAGGAGATTTTTAGCATGTTGAGCACCCTTAATATCACACTTTTCTTCATTAGCACAATTGCAGTGATTCACCAGTTCACCACAAGTACCTGTATACTTCTTTGCACCCTTGTAACCTTACTTTTCTGCACTACTGCTGTGATTTTTTTTATTTATTTGCTCAGTTATGCAATTTCAGCACAAAACCAGAACAAAATCAGGCAAATATAACCATAGAATATAAAATAAAGAAAACAATAAGCATGGGAATAACAAGATTGGATGCGGGATGAAGCAGGAGAGGAGACGGCTAGAGTGCGTGTGGAGGATATGTGTGCAGCATTTTGGTGCTTCACTGTGAGAAACAGCTACTGGCCACAATTGAAAAGACTACAAAGACAAAAAATGTTATCAATTTATCCCTTCTTAAGCAATAGGTTAACATGGTGCATAGCAAGGTACTTTTGGAAATGTTTCTTATATGGAAATATCTCTATCTATTATATAAATGGGTTCACGTCATGTGATGTATACCTCAAACAAAGAAACCATACAACGCAGAAACACAATACTTGCCAACAGAAATAGGCCTCAAGCAAGGTACGTTTGTAGCAAAGAAACTTCCCCAACCTAAAAGGCCCCCAAAACAACGAGTAAAAATAAAACTACATTTACCAGCATCCTCCGGGGCAGCCAAAGACTCACCTAGCCTCTACATTCTGAACAACATGATTGGCTGCCAATAAGGGCGGATTTGCATATCTGCTGCACTGGCCAGCCAACATGAAAATTCCGATCCATAATAAACTGCCAAAACAGAATAAGGAAAAGGCCTGAGCCAATCCCCAACACAAACACCCAAATCACTTCCAACCGAAAATTTACACCCCAAAAAATCACAGACCACGCCCAAAATTGACAGTAAGGCTTCATTAACTTGATTTCCCTAACTAGCCCTCACTTACTAGGAAGCTGTTTACGCTCTAAATTGACAGTAAGACTTCATTAACTTGATTTCCCTAACTAGCCCTCACTTACTGGGAAGCTGTTTACGCTCTGAATTGACAGTAAGGCTTCATTAACTTGATTCTCCGACTAGGCCTCAGCTCATGGGACATTGTGTATGGCCTGAATTGACAGTAAGGCTTCATTAACTTGCTGTTCCTAACTAGGCCTCAGCTCATGGGACATTGTGTACGGCCTGAATTTACAGTAACCTACCTTGGCACACAGAGCCTCGACCATGCATGATGGGACTTGAAGTACCACCATGGAAAATGGGATTTGTAGTACTTCAAAACCCATCATTCCCCACAGACCACTGCGGCCCAGAACCAAGACCAATAAAGACCCAACTTGGCACACCATGCCCCCCATGACCCACACTCCATCCAACTGCAGTTTAGAGGAGGGCACACCGTGGATGATTAGACTTTCTCGCATCTCCTAAAAAGGGCACAGCAACGCGTGCCGGGTACAGCTAGTTACATATATAATCCTTTGGGCCAAAATCCAAATATTTGAGTCATGAAAGTTATGCTAACGAATAGGCCTGTGTATGGGATACTTTATGGTAAAGGAGAAAATTACTAAGATATATATCTTTAGCTGTATACCACTCATTTATTTTCTACTTTAGAAGTCAAAAGAATCAGTGCATAATGTCTGTGAGCATAATTTCACAGAGTAAGTCATGGATATTAATCATTAAAATCAGCAAGCTCTTCTAAGGTGCAAATTTGCATCTGAAGCAAAATTGAAGATATTATTTAATCAAATGATTCTTATACTAAGGAATAGTGAAATAGTGGTGTGGATCCTAATGGAAGTTAGTTTATTTATTTTGAAAGAAGGTGTTTCCATCCTTTCCTCCTCTCTGCTCCCTACTCAGGATTTTGAGATCGCAGGAATGCCTCCTGAACAATAAGGGATAGTGTATGAGATTCCTGCTTTGAACATAAGTTAACTAAGGCTTTGAACCCAATTTAGAGCTAGTCCACCTACCATCCATATCACAAATTAGTCAAGGGTCTTCCTCTAAAGCAGGGTAACAAAATCTTCCTTCCTTGAACTGCCTAAGCTTATCTTAAAATCCAACCCATACACACTCGTGATGAAATACCTCATCCAGCATTGGACATTGAGAATAACATTATAACATTGTGTTTGCATATATATTTCCCTCTTGAAAGGAAAGAACTTAGTGCTGGGGGGAAAAAGTTCTATAGATACTGTGGATTGCTAAGAAGACAAATAAATGGGCCCTTGAACAAATCCCATCTGAACTCTTCCTAGAAGCCAAGATGACCTGATGATGAGTGGCCTTTGGGGAAATAAAGCAGGGTAATAATAATAATAATACAACTAAATTGGTCATATCGTGAAAAGATTTGACTCACTACAAAATAAAATAATGTTTGTAAGGAAAAAGACTTTAGGAAAAGATGATGATTACATTCCAGATTGATAGACTCAATCAAGAAAGCCAAAGTTCTGGGTCTGCAAGACCTGGGGGACATATATACTGACCACTTACGTAATGAAGAAAGATGCCAGATCAGCTCTTTGGTAGCCAAACACCACATGGAGATGATCCAGGACAATGTGTGGCCTTGATCTCCATCAACCAAAGTTGGGGGATACTCTGAACTCTTGCAGTTGGGTCAGTTCTGAGAGTGAACCAGACACAATTGTTTTCACTGCCACCCTGTACCTTCTAGGTTCAGGCGGTCAGGGACATGGGATGGAACTTGCTCTCTCCTCTGTATTGTGACATTTTTTCAGTTGTGATTTGGGTTCTACTGGTCAGATGTTGCCTACTGAGACCACTGTGACATTGATAATAGGAGGGTATTGAAGATGCTGAAGGGTTTGGGGGTGCAGGGCCTGATGGTTCTGTGGGTGCCCAGACAAGGGGGATGTTGGAGCAGGATGGTTCTCCGGTTGGGAAAGCGGAGGGGTTTTTAGACCACGATGTTGTTTCTGTGTGTGAAAATGAAACTGCTTTTGAAGCTGACAGGCAGGGAAGGGAGGATAGCATGAGCTCATCCGAAGAAGTGGGCTTAGACAGAGAAACAAGGTTACTCTTGCGTGGGAAGAAATCTAGATGCAAGCAAAGCCATGGGGAAGAGAGACGAAAGTGGGCCTCTCAAGGTCAATGGAATGTCTTCATGTATTGCAGTCCCCAAATTAGGGAGAGAGCTGTTAGGATTGTGGGAAACTCCTGTCTTGTTCCTGGTTATGCTCTAAGCTCAAGGCCCAAGATTTCTAGTCAAGTTTTGCTTCCTGTGTTGAGGATTTTTCTATGGATTCAAGTTCTTGTTTTGTTCCTTGTTTTTTTTATTATTATTAATGTTCAAGTCTCAAGCCTTGTTTTGTGGATTTACCTTTTGCCTATTGGGACTTGCTTTCTATATATACATTTGGATTTTTACTTTATATTTTCTTATGGTGCCTTTGGGTCTTTCTTCTATGTGTTTTATCAATAAACTTTTTATTACCAAGTCTGGATTCCTGGTGAGAGCTCTGAGCAACGTGAACTGGGGAATGTGCCAGTGTATGCCATGCCAGATTGGCCCCAGAATAGTGGGTCAGGGTAGATCCATCCCTAAACAGGTCTATTGATGATGCCTGGAGGTCTCATTCATAGATTGCCATAAGTCAAAGTAAACTTGAATTGGTATTTCCACCTGGAAGTAAGAGAAATGTTTTCCCTTTTGCTGAAGCATTTTGCTATTGTTTAACTCCATCATCAAAGCATAGTATATCTTTTGCAATTTGATTACTTGAAGCTATTTCCTTGTGCATAAAGATGCCCATAGCCCCATGCTTCCAATTACAAAGAATGAGTAATTGCCTTTTAAACACATTTTTACAGCTACATTAAACAAAGGTCTTAAAAGCATATTTAAATGAAATGCTTGACTTGTAATAATAGTAGGATCTTGGAAATTCAGTGCTTCATAGCCACAATTTGTATTTCATAAACTCTTAATGCATTTATAGTATGTGTATATTGTATGCCAGGGTGGGCAATGTGCAACCTGTAAATCACATTTGGCCCTTGGGGATCCAAAGTATGCTTCCCAAAGTCCACAAATCTTAAAATAAAATACATTTTATTACACAACTTTTCATCACCACATTGACTTCGTTCTTCACTTTCAGCTGAATTTTAGCTGACATTTATAATAATAATTTTTATTTTTATTTTATTTTTATACCCTACCACCAACTCCCCAAGGGGCTCGGGGTGGTTTACATGGGGACAAGGCCAAAAATCACAGATAAGAACAACAGCATTAAAATCAATCAAATAAAAACATAAAAGTTTTTCAAGTATTTAAGGTATATTGAAAACTTCAGTGTATGACAGTGAAAATCACACAGATGTGTGATTGCAGTGCCATTGATGTGTTGGTGTGGCCCACTGTTGGGTGCATGATGGCTGCTTCTGGCCACCAAAATGCCAGGTGTGAGTTGTGGGCAGCCTGGTAAAGCTTCTAGTTTTTCCTTGGATTACTGGTTAGTGAGGACATGCCTTTCCTCAACCATATCTTCATTTGCTTCATTGTGCTATATGTGGCATGATGTAAAATAAACTATGTGTAGTTTGTGTTTTTGTAGGTTTTTCGGGCTATATGGCCATGTTCAAGCAGCATTCTCTCCTGACATTTTGCCTGCATCTATGGCAGGCATCCCCAGAGGTTGTGAGGTCCTTTGTACGTCTGGATAAACACCTTCCAGCAGCTTATGAAGTGAGAGCACACTCCAACATCTGCCACTCTCTTCTTCTCTCTCTGCACCTGCATAGCTCAAGCCTGAACAAAAATGTAACAGTAACCAAAAGTTGCAGGCTCAGCCATCACCCCAGGCATTGCCTGTCCAATCAGATTCATGCATCTTATGTTACAGTTGAGACACACACACTTACTGATTCCTTGCATGCTGCAACACTAAATAGCCTTTTCATGCTGCAAATTGCAATTGTTAGGGCAAGTAATAATAATCAGCTAAGTGGAAAGAAAGAAATAAGTGTGCTTTAGCAAATTCAGAAGTCCATTTTCAAATCTCTTTTAGACTTATTTCTCCTCCCTTGACCTTATCATTAAGCTGGTGAATGCTTCAGGTTTTAATTTCTATATTTTAAAGATTTTTACAATTAAATCCTTCAAATCTACTCATCTACTTCTCATCTAATTTGTGCCATTGGCACTGGGTGGGCTGAAAGTAGCTCAAAATTGTCTTTGTTTTATAGCATAAATGGGCCTTCTGTCCACTGCTAATTGACATACTTACTGAGAGCCCAGTGCACTTCTCAACTGATTCTACCTAAAAGCTGATCCAATAATTCCCGTACCTTGGGAAGTCTGATCTGGCTACGGTCATCCATGCTCTGGTCACATCCCGAATAGATTACTGCAACGCACTCTTCGTGGGGCTGCCTTTGAAGACAGTTCGGAAATTGCAATTAGTCCAGTGGGCAGCAGCCAGATTACTAACGGGAGCTACATACAGGGAGCACACCACCCCCCTGTTGTGTCAACTCCACTGGCTGCCTGTCCAATTCCGAGCTCAATTCAAAGTGCTAGTTTTGACTTTTAAAGTTTTATACGGTTCTGGCCCAGCTTATTTGTCCAAACGCATCAGCCGCTACATCCCACCTCGTAATCTAAGATCATCCGGGGAGGCCCTGCTCTCGCTCCCGCCTACTTCTCAAATGTGGCTGGTAGGGACGAGGGATAGGGCCTTCTCGGTGGTGGCTCCCCGCCTGTGGAATGCACTCCCTGTCGATGTACGATCCACCTCATCCCTCCTGGCATTCAGGAAAAAAGTAAAATCCTGGCTGTGGGACCAGGCGTTTGCACACCAGCACAAGGCAGTTCTTTAGATGGGATTTTAATGGAAAGTGGATGAATAGGGCCAATGCTTTTATGGACAGAACATTGTTTTAATCTGGAATGAATGTGCATGATGTTTAGGTAATTGTATTTTAATGTATTTTAATGTATTTTAATTGTTGAAGGGTTCTGGGGTCTTATATTGTTACTGTGTGGGCATCGAATTGCGCCTTACTGTAAGCCACTCTGAGTCCCCCCTCGGGGGTTGAGAAGAGCGGGGTAAAATCCTGAAACAACGTGCTCTCTACCAGAACCCTCCCAGAAAGCTGGAAAAGAGCCAATATAATAGTCTTTGCGAAAGAAGGAAAAGACCCAGCTAAGGTAGAAAATTACAGACCCATCTCCCTTTTAAATCAAGACTATAAGCTATTTACAAACATATTGGCTTCAAGATTTAAAACCTTCCTTAATAAATGGATCGGCAGGAATCAAACTGGGTTTCTACCTAGACGCCATATGAAACATAACATAAGAAATATCATCAATTTGATAGAACATCTTGATAGAAATATCAATCAAAAGGCAGCATTCGCTTTCCTCGACGCGGAGAAAGCGTTTGACTGTTTAAGTTGGGATACCATTGAAATTTTGCTGAGGGAAATGGACATGGGTGCCTCTTTCACCACAGCGATTAAAGGGATTTACCATCAGCAGCTGGCAAATGTCATAGTGAACGGCATAAAGTCAGAATCATTTGAGATTTTAAGAGGGGCTAGACAGGGGTGCCCCCTATCCCCGTTAATTTTCAATTTTATTTTGGAATTACTTCTCAAAAGTATCTTCAAGGACTCAGATCTTAAAGGCATCCAGATTGGTAAAGTTAGTTACAAAGCCTTTGCATTTGCCGATGACTTAGTTCTTGTTATCGAGGACCCGAAAATCAATATAGAACGGTGGCTAAGAAAGATAAACTCCTTTGGGGAGATTTCTGGCTTCAAGTTAAATAAGAAGAAATCTAAACTTATAACCAAAAACATTAAAGGTGAAGAATTGAGAGAGATCGAGAACAAATCAGGAATGGAGATTGTGAAGAAATTCAAATATTTAGGAATTAATTTAACTAATAACAATTGCCAGCTAGTTAAAAATAATCACGAACTCCTATGGAAAGAAGTTAAGAAAGATTTAGAAAGATGGAAATCCTTTAATTTATCTTTACTGGGCAGGATTGCCACTATTAAAATGAAAGTATTCCCAAGAATTAATTTTTTATTTCAGATGTTACCTATTTTAAAAAACTTACAAATTTTGAAGAGATGGCAACTTGATTTAGCAAAGTTCATTTGGCTCGGCAAAAACCCAGGATAAAACAAAATGACCTGATGGAAAGGACAGAATTGGGGGGCTTCGGCCTACCCAACTTGACAAGATACTATGAAGCTAATTGCCTAGAGGGGATGAGAATGTGGGCACTACTAAATAACGGAGAAATGCTTAATTTGGAGGGCCCAAAAAACAAATTTGGGTGGCATGGCTATCTGATTTACAACAAAGCAACAACAGACTCGAATTTCAAAAACCATATAATCAGATCCGCCGCTTTAAACACCTGGACCAAATTTAAGAAGATCATATATCCTAAGATTCCCCTTTGGACATCCCCTCTCGAGGCTTTACAGATAAATAAAAAGGAAGATGGAAAGTGGCCGACCTACGCGGAACTAACAAAAATCGAGGGATCCTTAGTTCTTTTAAAAAAGCAGCATGAACTATCACACCTAAATCTCAATTGGTTTCAATACAACCAAATTGTAACAAGATACAAAGCGGATAAAAAAATAGGCTGGCTGATTCACCCCTCTAAAGGGGAAAAAGCCTGGCTCTACACCGAGAGAAAAACAGTTAGTAAAATTTATAATTTTCTTCTAGAAAAAGAGTCGGAAGGAAAACCGCCCAAGGATTATATGAAAAAATGGGCGGCAAATCTGGGCTTTGAGATCTCTAGAGATGACTGGGAGAACTTATGGAAAATTAAACAAAAATTTAATTATGCCTATTGTTTAAAGGAAAATTTATATAAAATGATGTATAGGTGGTACATCACCCCTCATCAACTCGCAAAGATTAAAAAGGATAACCAGGACTTATGTTGGAAATGTCAAAGAGACAAGGGAACCTTTTTCCATCAGTGGTGGACATGTAAGACTGCCAGTACCTATTGGAACATGATACACAAAAATATAACAAAAATTTTTCAAAAAAATTGGATAAAAAAACCAGAACTGTACTTATTAAATATATCGAGACTTGGACTGAGTAAGTCAAACGACAAATTGTTAACCTACCTTATTATTGCAGCCCGTATTGTCTACGCCAGGATGTGGAGATCCCCGGAAATACCAGAAGAAGATGCTTGGATTGCAAAAATTATTGAAATAGCCGAAATGGACAAACTCACCTGCTGGCTAAGATACAATTCCAATACGATTTTTGAGGACACGTGGAAACCTTTGCTCAAGTTTTTTAAAGAGAATTATAATTTAGATTTAAAAGGCTTTAATTTCTGAAGGAGGTTTTTCCCTCTAAGAGAAAACGATCTGTAACATTGATTTTGATAGAAAAGCTAGGAGACGTGAAGTCTAATTTATGTTTTTTTCCTTGTCTATGTTGTAACCAACCCATATTCCAACCCTACCATCCCATTTCCCTTCCCTTTTCCCCACTCCCCTTCCCCATAAACCCTTCCTATGCTTCCCTATACCCGGTGTTGTATTTGTGTTTTTAACAATAAAAATTTATTAAAAAAAAAATAATCCTGAAATAAATAAATAAAAATATAATAATAATAATAATAACTTTCTTTATACCCTTTCCCACCACCCTGTGGGGACTTGAAGCAATGTACAACAGTGTAATTAACACAACAATAATAAAAATAAAACAATGATAATAAAACAATAAAACAATAACCAATTTAAATAGAATCAACACAAGTAACTAAATAATCCATACAAGTTCCAGGTCCACTAACTGCATTTGCAGGTGTGCAAAGAAGAACAAACAGAATGTTCCAAATCTGGTTTTCACTGAGCTCCCCATAATTCTAGAATACACAATAAAAAGTTGCGTTTATTTTACTGAACTCCCCTGTTCTTCATCTTATATCTTCTGGTGGAAAACTGAATGCTCATAGCAGTAGCAGTCTTTACCACTCTGAGAAAGAATGTTTTTACAAAGATGTAGCATTATTCCATGTGATAACCTGAAAGGTCAAAGAACTCTAAATGGCTTGGGAGTCAGGCATTTGGTTGTGGGGAATCATCCAGAAAACAGGAAGAAAGAAGCTGACCTTTAGACTCAGCCGATGCTTGCAAATGTTAACTAAGAGCACAGAAGGGAGTCCCCAACTTCTATGACCAGTGACCAGCGATAGTGGGGACAACTTTTTCTGCTACCCAGGAAGAACTGGAAGGGAAAGAGAATATGTAGAGAGTTGGATGGAAAACTTCCATGGGCAAGACTTGGTTCCTGGGTTAGGAATTCTTCTCCCCTTTCCTTGGCCACTTTTTTATTTGGAGGGATTTCTTTCGAAGAGCTTTCTCAAGTAGCCTCACCTTCAGAGATCATATGAATATCTTATGGGAAAAGGATTTTCTCAGTTCTAGTGGAACATCAAAAGAAGGACCTCCTGCAATATTATGTTTCCTAGTACTAGACAATTGCCTTTTTAATTTTTTCCAGGGTTTTCAAAACCTTAGTAGAGTTCTAATCTTCTTCTACTGTTGCAATTTCTCCTGTAACTTTATGTTTTTTTAGCTTCTTCTGTTTTATTGTTGTTGATTTGAGGATGTTCTTTGATTTCAATTGTATTTTATATTTTGCTAGCCCCTGGAATGATAAACATTTTCAAGATAAATAATAGTCTAATTCTGAGTGAAACATTAACTCTTTTCCAAAAAATGTTTCAACTCAAATGCACAAAACGTAAGGGGAAAAAATAGTTTTCCCTAAGATTGATTTTGAGTGTATTTTCTATTTAAATCAATGGAAAGCTAGAAGCACAATCAATTGCTATGCTGGAGGGGGGGGGGGGGGCTCTGAGAAAAAATCAAAAGCTAAAACCATCTCTTATAAGCAACAGTACTCCAAGATGTGTATCCTTTCAGTTTCTGGTGCAATTAATTTCTTGGCCTAATTCTATAAGCATGCTCTCTCTCTCTCTCTCTCTCTCTCTCTCTCTCTCTCTCTCTCTATATATATATATATATATATACATACATACACACACACACACACACACACACACACACCAACCTGACCAGCTTGCTGTGAAATCATATTTATCTGCCAACAGGAGATTTTCTTTTGGAACTGTCAGCACCATTTGTTGTAAAAATGCTAATGATAAAAGAGTAAACTATTCGAGCAACTGATTTCTTTAGCACTATGAAAAGCATACATAGCTTCCATTACGCAAATACTCCACTGGTGCCAAAAGCACCAATTCAGTGCATGACGCACTTATGAGTTACAAAGCATTTGTGCAACATATGAAAATAAACCTGTCACTAACTGTAAAAACAGTTGTTATATTACTAATTACTGTGGTCTGATCCTGACAAAGTCAGCATGTGGATAGTATAAAGATGTGATGCATTGTGTTTGCACTTGCATGACCAGAGAAGGCAATTGTCTTAAGATGTGGCTCACTGGGAGACACTCAAATGTGAGTCTGAAGTCAATTTCACATTAGAACTTTCTTTCACTTTCCACTTCAATCTGTCTCTCTAGTGCCCAACAAGCCACTGAAAACCAAATCCTGAGGGCTTCTGCCCTTTTTGTGAGTACAGAGGGAAATAAAGGATATTGCACTTATTCTGATTCAATAGTAGGGCAATAGAAAGAGCTCGGTTGCCTGTTGGAGTGCAGTTTGCAGCCTCTGAGAGAATTTGATGTTTGCTTCTCTCTCTTTTTCTTTATTTTTTGGCCTGGGTTCTGAGTAAAAGCAAATAAATAAATTCCATGACGAAACAGAGATTGGATGCCAAGACGCCCATTGCTACAAATGGCACATCACAGAGACAGACCCTGAAAATGATGCAACTGTCTATTACAACTTGTCTTGCTGGCTCAATGAATGAGCAGGCCAAATCATCAATCTGAGGAAAACTTTGGAATGATCAGCTTACCTCAAAGGCTTCCAAACTTGAAGCTGCTGTTCAAACAGAATACAAAAACGCAAGAGATTCTGTCCAAGGTTCTGAACTGACAACGAAAGGACAATCCTTCATTTTGTGTTGGCTGAGCAGATCAGGAAAACTCTGTCTGAGGTGTTGCAAACAAATGAAAAGCTGCATGAAGAGTTAAATTTAAAATAAGGTGAAACTGTTTGCCTTAAAGGAAAGAATAAAAGTTGTTGCAGAGCTAGCAAGCCATGTACAATATATAGCAAATATGAATGAGACATTTAACTAGATAAAAGACATGGAAATCTAAAACCCTGAGGCGAGCATATGAAGAAAGAAGATGGGACTAAAATGGGAAAATGTGTAACTTTCCAGTGCTTCTTTACAGTATTATATGGATCTGCTTGCAAACAGAATAGTTTGGGACCTCTAAAGAGTAAAGTGAATAGCCAAGGTTGTGTTTTGTAGTAGAAAGAGAGAAATATTTTGAAAATTAAACATTAAACTCAGAAGGCGAGTTTTGACCAATAATGCAAGTTAACGCATAAATGGAAACAAAACAATATGTGAAGCAAAAAGCTGGGAAGTCTAGGTAAAGTGAATTATAGCTCATGGAATGTGAGATTGGGGGAAATGATATAACCTAGTCTGTAAAACAGATAGATAGGACTATCAAAGGTGAAGATACAGCCAATTAGAAACAAGATGAAAACCAATTTGCAATAGAAGGGATGAAGATCTGGAGGAGGGTTGAATACAAAGGAGGTGGGGGGGGGGGGTGCTTACCAGCAGCAGGGAAGCAAAGGGTGTATCAAAAGGAGTGAACAAGCTCGCAAAGATGAATGCCCCAGAGAAAATACATAGACCCGCAATATATCTCAATTGAAATCACTGTATTAATACACATAAAGTTATACTCCATGCATAGATATATTTACAAAGTAAACAGTAAAGGCGGGAGCGCTCCCTCATCTCTTATGTGAACAAAATCATCTAGCATAGTATCATTAAACAAAATGTAGCATATATTTGTAGCACCATAAGCCAACCTCCAAGTATCACTGGAGGCAGTCCAAGAGAAGCGAAAATTCAGGGAGGGGTCCGCCGTGAAGCCGGGCGGCGAGGAAAAAAGCCGCGGCGGGGACCTCAGGTGAGGTTTGAAGCCGCGTTCCAAGCGGGAGGGGGCGAGCTGCTCGGCGTTCGCCGAAAGTGAAGCCAGAAGCCAAAAGGCGAGGTGAAGTTTGTCGACAGCGACTGTCGTGCTAAGGGGCGCTGGAAGTAGCAGCACGGGACCCAAAATCAAGGGAGAGCTGGGACAGTGCCAAACGGCCGGATTTTCTCCTAGGCGCCAAGGCTTTTTGCCGTTTTCGCGTCTTTGAAAACAATAGACTACAGACGAGAACATATTATAAACCAACAGATCGAAATAACCTCCTCCACTACGACAGTTTTCACTCCTACTCCTTGAAAAACAGTTTACCTTACTCACAGTACATTCGCATCAAAAGAAACTCCTCTCATACATATCAATATGAACAAGATGCCCTTCACCTCACTGCCAAACTGCAGGCCAGGGGATATCCCTCCAACGTCCTTTGCACTGCCAAACACAAGTCAGATCTTAAAGATAGATCCCAACTACTTGCCCCAACAGTAAAACCACCCACAACTCGGCTCATTTGGCCCATGACACTGAGCCCACATTCTAATCAGATTACCAAAATAATAAGGAAATTTTGGCCTATGATCGCTGACATACCGGGCCTCGAACATCCTCCCATGGTTGCCAATAAACGCTCAGCTAACATCAAAGACTTACTTGTGCACACCAATCACTCCATTAGAGCTACTACCATGACTAACAACCCGGGTACCAAACCCTGTGCACACTGTGGCATCTGTGCCCAGATCAATACGTCCATTAGTATTACCAACAGAACCAATGGTAGAGTATTGAAACTCAGAGATGAAATAACCTGTGCCCATGCTGAAATTATATATTGTCTCAAGTGTCCTTGTAGGCTTCACTATGTGGGCCAAAGCTCTAGAAATCTTAGGACCAGAATTTACGAACACAAGTCGAGGATCAGATGCTTATCGCAAGATTCCACTCTCTATAGTCACTTCTTTCAAATGAAACATACGCCTGACAGTTTCAGAGTGTATGGGCTCCAAAGGGTTAATCCTCCTCCTCATTGCAACATAACTCAATCACTGCTTAAGGCTGAGAAGAAATGGGCCCTCCTGCTAACAAGTGAAACACCCTGTGGCCTTAACGACTCCCTTTCTTTACAACAACTGTTAATGTAATAATCCACACCTGTATTGTACTCTATATATGTCATTTGCTTGCATTGGTACTTGCTGCATTCAGCCACAAGACTGATTTACCTGTGATGCTCCTTGTTTCTCAATTCTTGGTATGTATGCTAATGCAAATTGTTCCATAGTCACTGTGCTTATCTTTGTATCGTTACTCTAGCCAGTTTTAAGATACTGTCACTTTGATTGTGTTGTTCTAGATTGATTAATACAGCGACGCGCCCTGATGAAGCGTCTTTAAGACGCGAAAACGGCAAAAAGCCTTGGCGCCTAGGAGAAAATCCGGCCGTTTGGCACTGTCCCGGCTCTCCCTTGATTTTGGGTCCCGCGCTGCTACTTCCAGCGTCCCTTAGCACGACAGTCGCTGTCGACAAACTTCACCTCGCCTTTTGGATCTGGAGGAGGGATCAGTAGGATTTTGCAGAGCTGAGGATGTGATGAAATGTTATATTGTTTGAAATTGTGGTATTACTGCACTGTGTAGAACCAGCATAAGGCTACATGTTTATTTTTTGCTTTTCTTATTATATTACATCATATAATCAATCTTTGTATGTGCTTTCAAGTCACCTGTGAACAAATGATGACCCCTTAAATGTAATGGGTTCTCTTAAGCAAGATGCCGTTTCTGAAGTATGGTATAATACCTGGTATTCCTTTGTGGTACCATTATTACTATTGGAGAACTGACTTTGCTTAGTTTCCAAGCTCAATCAGATTCTGGTACCTTTTGAATATATATCCATTTCTATATCTCTGCAGCTGACAGCTGAAAATTAGTCACAAATATGTAAAATAACACTCAAACAGGATTGACCTTTTATCTTACAAGGTCAACCAAATAGATCCAATTGTGTGCTGGCCAGAGGTTTTACAATTAAAACACCATTCTGATTTTTAGTTCAGTTAAAATTAAAAGGGAAATAATCTAGCTGTGATTATAGTTTTTCCTCTATATTTTTCCTCTAGAGGAAAAATATGAGCGGTAGATACTACTGCTTCATGGTGCCTCATGCTTGGTGGGTGGTGTGCCCAGGCTAGCAAAAGCCACCAGGAAACTCCTGAACAAAATACTCCAAAATAATGATTGATTTACTGGTGATATTGTGGTTGTGGTTTGAGTGCCCCCCCCCCTCTTTCAGGTGGACAATGTAGGAAGAAAATCTTCTGGTATAGCCCCAGAGTTCTCCTGGCCATGGAAGGCAATTATTCTTTGCCTTGGACACAGGATCAGTGACAATTTGACTAATCCTGGCTGAGTCATGTAGTTTCTCATGAATTATCTCTCCAACTTTCCCACACAATCGCTCTGACCTATGATGCCTATTTTCTGTTTTGATCTGTAAACAAAGACCTTTTGTTGATCTCCGTAGCTCCCGGTGTTTCTCCTGAGTGCCTTCTGTATCACTTATCTCTTTGCCGACTCCTTATCTAATGTTACAGTTTCTGACTCCTCTGAATCACCCTGAAGCCCTGCACTTTCCGAGCCACAGAGAGAAGAAGCATCATTTCCATGACTTAAATCTTCATCACTTCGAGACTGAGGAAATACCACAGGCAATCCCACAATCCTCTCTAAATAATCAATGAACCCATCAGTCTCAGGAGTCTCAGGCTGATCTCCAACACTATCCCCCCAAGCCCCCCCCCCTTGGCCTCCTCCGAAGCTGAGGCTTGGCAGGGTACTCCCAGTGGAACTGAGCCAACAACTCTGGCACATGAACATCACTAGCATCCACCCATGAATGTTCTATCAGGGCCGTAGCCAGCCCAGTCCACCAGTTATTGCAAATGACAGTGACATGCAATGAGTCCACAATGTCCTCAACTTGATACTCCTCACACAGGCCTAGACTATTTTTTAGTCTTGATAACATTTCAAGATAGATCGGAAGTAAATGAATATAGTCCTCTTCCTCCTCCCATTTATTTTTCACTCACTCATGCTGGAATATAAGGGCACATTCTGATCAGTGGTGTATCTCGCATACTTGACACATGGTGTGGATCATTTTTTAAAAAAATCTTCCCATGCAAAGCAAAAATATTAATTATAACAGTGAAAATAATAGCCCAAAAGGTAACATGCTGACTTAAGTTAATTTTGTTGTTTATTTTAATTATTATTTATGGTGTGCACCATTATTGTATTGTAAGCCTCTCCAAGTCCCCTCAGGGGGATGGGGTGGGATACAAATAAAGTTATTATCATCATCATCTTTTATCGAGCTTTGCATATACAGTATGTGTATATATGTATGTATATGTCTGTGTGTATATGTGTATATATATACACCATAATAACATAAATAAAATAAATATTGCAATACCAAAAGAAATAGACTAATATGCTTAATTTGCATTAATGAATAGTTTGAAAAAGTGGAATTATCTTTAAAAAGTTAGCAATATGTTCACTAGTGTCACTTCATTTTCTGAATCTACCTTTAATCTGCCATTTCTTGTTCCATATATTGTAATGGACATTGTTATAGAATTTTGAGCATCACTTTGTGGTATGGAAGATTGGTGCAATTGTCTTATGTTTACTGTTATCCCCAGAAAATCATATTTAAGGGCAGATGAAAAGAGAGAGAAATGAGGAATAAAGAGGAATCTACAGTCCTTTTAAGACTGTTTTATATTTTAACATGAAATTTTGTGGATATCAATCCACTCTCTCAGATGAAATGAGGAAGTGGACCAAACTCCACAAAAGCTCTTGCTATGTATAAACCAGTTTGTTTTAAACAGTCTACTAGAGCCCCCCTTTGCCTTCCCCAGCCTTTTTCCTTCTGAGGCAAGACTAGCAAGACTTCTTTAGGAATCGGTGTTTTCATTTTCAAAAGGAAGCAGGACCTACCTTCACCTCCGCTTTTATCTCCTCCCTTTTTTCTGCCTTACTCAAGTTTCAATGGCAAGAATTGCCAATTTGACATCGCTGAATTGAAACACACATGCTTACCGCACATATTCAAAGTATTATTTTGTGTCATCATGGCACACACTGGAAGAAGGACTGAAGACAGTCAGACCATGCAAGGAAATTCCACTTACAGATGACAGATGAAGGAAGTAGGATGGAGAGGAAGCAAGGTGTCAACCTAGTAACCAACTATCCTTGCATTATATGTTTTGAAGCACGGAATGACACCACCAAACCAAGTATTTGAGGCACAGCACTGTTGTCCACAGATTTGCTCCACCATCTAGTTCTCAGAGGAAATGGCAGATGACAGCAAGGGGGTGGTGCTGATAAATGCAAGAAGATAACATGAAGAATGACTTGGTGGTGGCAATGAGGGAAGCAGGCAAAATGGATGGACAGCAGTGGTACCTCTTTTCCTCTCGCATTAGTTAGTGAGATAGCTTATGTCAATCCTGGTATCAGCAGATTTCATCTGATCTGCTTGAAATTAGAGGTGAGAAGTGCTTTAGCTTGGAATGTATTTTCCTCCTATTGATACTTTAAAATGCAATCGTTAAGTTCTTCAGCACCATGTTCATAATTTGCTGGCTAGTCAAGCTGCTGCTCCATCTAGTTTAGTATTATCTAATATCTACTGACTGCCAGCCATCCTCTAGGGTTTTAAGACAAATGTCATTTCAAGCCCTATCTGGGTGTGGCACAGATTGAATCAGGAACCATTTATACTCCTCTCCAATTCTGTTGTCTAAAATTCACTTGAACTAGCACCATAAACACCATTCAAATATCCCAAAGTAGACTTCAAACAAAATTGTTCCATTGAGTAGACAAACCAAAGAGAGAGATGGTAACACTAAAGAGTCCATCCCTCTGGACTTGTAGGGTGTTCATTATAAATGTCCACCACACTCATACAAACACTTTACACTTTCTGGCCTCCTGATTGAATCCATAAAATGATATTATAGAATTAAATAGTTTTTTTCTTCATTAAACTTGCAGTATTCTTTTTTGTTTGTTTCTCCAATAATACTTGTGTGACAGATGTCAATAAATTTCTATGTTGTAGGCAGTGTATAAATGTAAAGTGATAATGCTGACACAAATGTTTTTCCATTTGGCAAGAAGTTAGACTGACACAAATGGCTGAAAGGAAATTGTTGTTGCCAGAACTCTGCATTTGTTAAAAGCAACTGCAGTATTTTTACACATCCCTGTTTAGCACTTTCTAAATTACAAGCATCATTTGATTTAGAATACCCACGATAATTGGCTGGCATACTCTTAGTAGCACACTTTCAGTACTGAACTTTTTGGTCATTGCAGAAGAAAGAATTTACAAACTCCATCACATAATAACCAGAGCTTTTCCATGACCCACCTTGTTCATGTACCCTGCATCGTACCTGCAACAGCCATTTAGTGGCCAGGGGAGAAGAAGGATATTGAAGAACCCTTTAACCATGTACCTATGAGGTTCAAACACCCCCTTCACTGCTGTCATTTTGGAATCAAATAAAAACCTTCCTTTGGAAGCAGGCCTCCCCTGAAGAAGACCAGTAGATTGACAGTCATTGTGATGTGCAATATGTAAACTATACAGCGGATCTTTGGCATTTGATTTGTTTCATGACTCAAAGGAATAGGACATTACATGGGTGTTTTAATTTTATGTTGTATGCTAGTTTTATGCTAGTTGTCATGGGTAACAGGAGTTCATAATATTTTAATGTCTTAAATTGTTAATTTCTCATTCATCAGGGTTCATGTTCATATTTTTGTTTGTTTGTAATGGTCTTGATTTTACATGCTGTATGCCGCTTTGAGTCCCATTGTGGGAGATAGAATAAATAAATACATAAATAATTGTTGTTTTTCAAGGTGGGAAGCACCTCTGTACTTAACCACCACACTCCAATCCAATATAAATGAGCAAAGCAGTTTATTGAAAAAAAAATTAAAAGCAGTTCAGCAAAAATAGTAAAAACATCTAAGTCAAAATGTAATAAATAGTCCACAAAATTCAAAGTACAAAAGTTGTATCAAAAACTAGAGATGCAATAGAATTGGGATACACAAGGCAGCATAGAATCCAATACACAGAATACAGGAACAATCTCTTAAACTTGGAAGCATGGAACATGAACAACTGGAGACATGAAGCTAGAATTCCCTTAGTTTGCTTGACTATGACATGACAAAAATATTGCTGCAAACGTCAATGTTGACTAGACTGCTGAAAATCCCTCTGATCTCTCTAATAAAGCCATGAAATCATGCAATTTGCCCTGGCAAACTGATAACAGCTTTTTTCTAACAAGCACTGTGACGTTCGCTAGGTCTCTAAAACAACTCATAGTCTGTGAAATCTAAGTCTCCCATCTAACAGCTCATTAACCTCTTCACCTGCAGATCATCCTCTGAACTCGCTTCTCTAGTTAAAGACTTCTCTGGGCCCCTCTCTGGAATGTGACCTTCATCTTCACTAACTGTAGGAGACACAGAACAATTTCAGGACTTAAAATCTCATACTCGTTCACAGGCTCAGAAATCCCACGATCCCCTTCCTCATTGACATGAGGCACAATCATTGGCTGAATTACAACAGTAATAATAATGTGGCCATGGGCAGACACAGGCTGCAGAGATTCTGAGGGATTATATCATTATTGTTCATTTAAGAACATAAGAACATAAGAACATAAGAAGAGCCATGCTGAATCGGACCTCAGCCCATCTAGTCCAGCATTCTGTATCACACAGTGGCCCACCAGTTGTACACGGGGATCTCGAGCAGAAGGGAGGGCAAAACCCTGACCTGCTCCCGACCCCCCACAACCAGTACCCGGGGAAATCCTGCCTACCTCAACCAACTCCGAGGTGGCACTTGAATGTCCTTTTCAGTAACTACCGATACACTTGGTATCCATGAATCTGTCTAATCCTGCCTTGAAGTTGTCCAGGCTGACAGCTGTCACAACCTCCTCTGGAAGTGAGTTCCATAACCCAATGACCCTCTGGGTGAAGAAATATTTCCCTTTGTTAGTCCTAATTTTCCTACCTTGGAGCTTCAGGGAGTGCCCTCTAGTCCTAGTGTTTTGTGACAAAGAAAACAGTTTTTCTTTATTCACCTTTTCTATCCCATGCATGATTTTATACACTTCGATCAAGTCACCTCTTAAACGCCGTCTTTCAAGGCTGAAAAGACCAAGGCGTTGCAACCTGGTTTCATAAGGGAGCCGCTCCATCCCTTGGATCATTCTTGTTGCCCTTTTCTGTACCTTTTCCAGTTCCGTTATATCCTTCTGAAGGTGCGGAGACCAGAATTGTACACAGTTGTTTATATGCACACAACCAGTTGCACTATTAAATGCATATGGAATCCTGTCTCATGCCCAACTACAGGAGGAGGGGGACTCCTACAGAAGAGCCTCCTGGCTGAGTCTCTTGATGCAGGATATTGAAAATTATTGAGAATATTTGGCTCTGTGTAGCTTGAAGGGGAAAAGGCTGAGAGGGGGCACAATAATCATGTTTAAATCTTTGAAAGGATGTCACACTGAGAAGGAGGCAAGCTTGTTTTCTGCTGTTCTGGGGAACAGATTCAACTTGCAGGAAAAGAGATTCCACCTGAATGTTCAAAAGAACTCACAGATCTGTTTGGCAGTGAAAGATGCTGCCTCAGAGTATGGTGGAGTCCCCTTCTCTGGAGGATTTTAAGTTGAGGATGGATTGTCATCTACTGAGAGTGATTTGATTTAATTTTCCTGTAAGGAATGCGGTTAGACTGGATGGTCCTTGTAGTCTGTTCCAACTCTGTGATTTGATGATTTGTCATGTAATTTTCCTCCCACCTAGGACTTTAGAACATTTTGATCAAGCCGAACTAATTTTATATGAGAGCTTGGTAACAGGTCAAATGGCACAATTTCTCCTGTGTTACTTTGAGCTTCTTTTTTAGGTTGAACGTTTCAGTTGACTCATTAACCAGAAGAGTATTTGTTCTGAACAAACACACTTATTGTTGATCTGTATAGCACTGATGATTGTTTGTAGTTTAAATATGACCCGTTCTTCAAATTACTTCCATAATTACCCAAAAGGCCATCATTAAAGGTTAGGATTTTAATATCTCAACAGAAACCTCATCTTCACTGCTATTTCATATCCTTGACTGAGGACAAAAACAACAACTTACCATTGAAAAATTGAATGACACAATTCTTACTAATTTAAAACAATTTGATATCCTCATACTCTGTGTATCTTCTATCTAGACAGACCATTGTTAACTGAATTTGGAATCACCATCAAAACAATGCCAAAGTTTTGTGATTGTTTTGCAAAGGGAAGTGCCACATTTTGCAATGCAGAAAAAGTGAGAGATGCAGTCTGGAGGCTATACCTGTGGCCATTTATACTGAAGACCTACAACTACACCTGGTGTTTCTGCTAGTGCCACCCAAAAATATTTCAGTCATTCTGTTGACTGAAACACAGCACACCCTTTTTCCAAGCAGAAGCAAATGCCTATCAACTTATTGCAAGTGCTGGTATTTTGGGATCAGAGCCCCTTCTCTTGCCTATCACATTTCCCAACAGAAGGGCTGGTATTTTGGGTTGGGAGGAGGATTGAACTGCACAGAAAAGGCATTCCCATGCCCTGCTTATTCCCCAACTAAACAAAAGAATTGTGCCATTCCTACTTGCTGAAGTTTACTACAGCTTTCTATACTATTTCATCATTTTCATCTGTTTATGTAACTATCTACTTTTTATCCCAAAACTAAAAATTAAGGTTATTCAAAGCATTATTAAAAATCACATACAGCTAAAAATGCAATATGTCACAATATTAAACATAATTGCATCACATAAAAACAGATGCTGATTTAAAAACATAATAAGCACACCTGATCCCCTTTCCAAAAGTCATTACACGTTCCTTCTTCAATAGCAAGTCAGTTGCCAAAATCTTTCCTGAATTTAAATAAAATATTTTTGCCTTCTGTGAGAAAAAGAACAGGAAAGGGAGCAATCTAGTTTTCATGAATGTGAACATCATAAGATGGGAGAAGTCATTGAGAAGTCCTCATTTCCTGTCCTCAGGAAACCTGTCTCTAAGGGCACTGGGACAAATAGAACACCTTCTGCAGAAAATCTTAAAACTTGGGCAGAGTCAGGATGAGAAATATGGTTTGTTTGATAGCCTAGATCAACCCATAGACTACATTTCTCAGACATAAGCATACTATGGTGGAGATTCTATGTGTGTGCTCCACATGCATTGTTTTTTTCCATTGCCAGGCCAAGGAAGAGTGTTAGTGCATGTTAGTGGGAAAGGGACATGAGAGGAAGGCAATTCAGGCTGGAGAAGCACCTCAGTTGGGGGAAGAGCTAAAGGTACACTCTGAAATTTTCCTTTTCCTGGAAGCTTAGACAAACTGGATCTTTATGTTATGAATCAACTCCTTCCACCCACTTCTTTTCTCTCGTAATAAGGGAACAGGACCAGCTCCTGCAGAGCACTGGCAGCTACTGGAATTGATGGAAGGGAATTCTGGGTAGAACACAAAGGGAGAAAAATAGCCTTCTGCACCCAGCTGAAGTCTGTAAGTTCTGACCTTAGCAGACTGGACTTTATGGATGAAACAAGTATTTTCATCATTTTCCTTGAGAAAGGTATAAAGAAACTCCATACAAAAAATGACCAAGCATGCAAGTTTTTGAATTTCAGGACTTTTGGGGGATGGTTGTGATAAAATGTTCTGCTTCATGCTCAAAACCATTGTTTTCTGCTGAAAAAAGTAGTGATAGAAAGGAAATAATGGGTTTTTATAATGTATATATATACAAAAATATCCTCAAAAAAGGACCAAAATGAGTAAACTTCTTCCTCTTCCTCATCATAATGAAACAGATAAAGTACATCTCCATCAGCTGTCATCAGCAATACTAGTCTCCCATCTTAATAGGTCATGGTGAAACACATTTTAATGGTTAGTTAATTAGTTAAATGCTTATCTTAGTATGTGATTGACTATGGGTACAATTACACTGTATAGTAGGCTTGTTTGATTTTTTTAAAAAATAGTTCAAAACTCGCGTTGGATGTAGGGGGCGCTGGTGGTTTGATTTGGAATCAAATTCTGAATTTTTTGGGGGGGGGGGAACCCGGAACTTTCCAAAATTTCTGAAACTTCGGAAGTAATAATACTGTTAATTTCTATTCCGCTCTTCTCACTCCGAAGGGGACTCAGTAATGGCAGACATGCATGCACAGAAAGAAAAAATGCAGAGAAGGTGATACACTCACTGGAGGCCCTGTCGCCTTGTCCTCCTGCTCCTCCTCCTCTTCCGCATTAACAGTTGAGGCAGGCCTGGAGTGGAAGAGCCCCTCAGTCAGGCTGGAGCCCCTCCAGAGTGGCTTGGCTCTCGCTGCTAAGCTTCATCCTGATGAGGGGCTCTTCCACTCCAGGCCTGCCTCAGCTGTCAATGAAACCCCGCAAAATGAGCCCACACGAGGACAGGTTTCTCCCCTTGTGATCCACCTTAAATCCGGCCCCATTTGACCCCCCCCCCCAAGATGTCTTACCCTTTGGGTTTTCTGGAGACATTTCCAGCCCTGAAATTATACATGGAGGAGTAATCAAAAGGCAGCCTAATTCTTTAACAAGGTTGGAGACAAACTTGATTGAAAAGGCAGAAAGTGAGGACTGACTGGGGCCAGGCTTTGGGCGCCTTTTCACCGATCTTTGACAACTTTAGCTCAAGGTGACATTTCCCAAAACTGTGGAAGGAAGGGAGGAAAGGAAAGGAAAGAGTAAGGGAAAGAAGAAGGGAAGAAAGTGAAGGAAAGGATGAAAGTGAATGAAGGAAATAAGGAAAAGAAATGAGTTAGGGAAAGAAGAAGGGAAGGGCAGGAAAGAAAGTGAATGAAGGGAAGAAAGTGAATGGAGGATATAAGGAAAAGAAAGGAGTTGGAAAAAGAAGGGAAGGGAAGAAGGTGAAGGAAAGGAAGAAAGTGAATGAAAGAAGGAAAGGAAAGAAAAGGAGAAAAGGATAGGAGCCATTCCTTCTGCTAATGTTAAGTGCCTTTAATAGATGCTTTTATCAGGTCTTCAGGTAGCGTGGCTCATAGTACGTTTATTTTGTTTTTCATAGGGCCCTTCCACACAGCCATGTAACCCATAATATCAAGGCAGAAAATCCCACAATATCTGCTTTGAACTGGGTTAGCCTATCTGTCATATACAGACTAACTGTCTGAATGTATCTCCTGCCACAAACCATCACGAAGTTTAAGATCTTCAGGAGAGGCCCTGTTCTCGATCCCACCACTATTGCAAACGCGGTTGATGGGAACAAGAGACAGGGCCTTCTCAGCAGTGCCCCCGGCCTATGAGCAGCAAGTGGAAGAAGATCACACAATTTATGGCAATGAATTGACCCAGACTAGTTTTTGGATTTTGATTTTAATGGATGTGTCTTAATTGTTGTAATTGTTGTTTCAATATTTTTTAATATTTTGATTGTACTGTGGTTGTTTTTATGATGCTAGCATTGTATGATGCTTTTGTTAGGCCACCCTGACAAAATTCCAGTTCAAAGCAGAAAATGTGGGATTGTACGTTTCCTCAAGGGAATTATTAAATTAGGAGATTTCTTGTTTACAAAAGTACAACTTGAAACCCCAAGCAGAGAAAGGGTGCTCCAAAGTGGAGTTTTGTTTTTCCCCAAGGAAAAGAATTAGCAGATTATAGGAGATTTCTTGTTCCCAAAAGTACAACATGTAACCCATACAGACAAAGGGGGCTCCTTAGTGGTATTTTGTGTGGTTCTCCAAGGAAATTATTTGTTCCCAACCCTGTCCTTCCCTTGCTAAGTGGTGGCATGGCACCTTTCCCACCCAAGCAGTCTGCCCTAGACTCTTTCCCTTCGTGTCCCCAGCTCGCCCACCCCACATGGTTTCCTCTCATTGGTTGGAGGCAAGCATTCCAGCATGTCAGCTGCTGCTTGCCTCCAAACACTGGGTCTTTTCCGATTCACTTCTTAAATTGGAACAAAGATGGCGACAGTGGCTTCGAAATGTCAAGGATACATCCGGGTTCCCAAATTGCTTCAAAATCGCTTCAAAAAGGAATTTGATCTGAATTTAATCCTAATTATTAAGATTTCAACTGGACCTAACTATGTCTACTGTATAATTAATGCCGTTTTACATCACTTTAACTACCATCTCTCAATACTATGGAATCCTGAGATTTATAGTGTGGTGAGGCACCAGCACTTCATGGCAGAGAATGCTAAAGGCCCTGTAAACCTACAACTTTCATTATAACAGTGATCCATGGCTGTCAAACTCCACTAATTTTACAGTGTGCATGCACCATATGTCATATATCTAGGCAAATCTAATTTTAGCTGCATCTTTGTGGCATTCTTGCATGTATTTTATTCACAAATAATAAAAATAACTTTATTTTTAAAAGAACACGGGAATCAATTTGCACAATACACATGACATTCTCGCCTTGGGGTGAGATGTCGGATCATGGACAGATAATGCATGAGAGGACCTTCAACATTTTCCCTGATAGGTATAAGCTCAGATTTATATTTCCTAAGACAGGAGACATAATTCAAGCTCTGGCAAATGGCAGTAATCAAGTCACTTATTAGCATAAAATTTCAGCTGCTCCTTAAAACAATTGCATTTAATAGGCAATTAATTCTCTAGTGATGCCATGCCTATTAATAGCAATTGAAAGAGCAGTTACAGCAGTGGTGCTAGATCCTCCAGCTGATTGTGTAAACATTTCTAAGTAATGTACATATAGTGGCTGGATTTATTATTATGTATCTAGCATTAAAATTGTATGAGTCCATTACTGCACACACAAAACAGAAAACTTGAAACAGGGTGCTTACCAATGGTTCCTCTTCATCATGGAAAGAAGTGACTAGTGGAGTTCCACAGGGTTCAATCCTGGGCCCAGTACAGTTCAACATTTTTATTAATTACTTAGATGAAGGCTTAGAGGGTGTGCTTATCAAGTTTGCAGATGACACCAAATTAGGAGGGATAGCTAATACTCCAGAGGGCAGGATTACAATTCAAAATGACCATAACAGATTAGAGAGCTGGGCCAAAACTAACAAAATGTATACCATCAAGAACAAATATAAGATACTACACTTAGGCAGAAAAAATGTAATGCAAATATACAGGATGGGTGATGCCTGGCTCAGCAACAGCCCATGTGAGAAAGATCTTGGAGTCTTTGTGGAAATAAGTTGGACATGACCCAACAGTGTGATGCAGCAGCTTAAAATGCCACTGGGATTTTGGGCTGCATCAAAAGGGGTATAGTATCTAGATCGAGGTCATGATGTCTTTGTATTCTGCTTTGGTTAGAACTCACCTGGAATACTATGTCAAATTCTGGGCACCACAGTTCAAAAGAGATATTGACAAGCTGGAAAGTGTCCAGAGGAGGGCAACTAAAATTATCAAACATCTAGAATCCATGCCCTACAAGGAGCATCTTAAAGAACTGAGTATGTTTAGGCTGCAGAAGATATGGTTGAGAAGAGATATAATAGCCTTGTATAAATATGTGAAAGGGTGTCATAAGGAAGAGGGAACAGGTATGATTTTTGCTGGCCTTGAAACTAGAACTAGGATCAATGGGTTCAAATTAAAGGAAAGGAGATTCCACCTGAACATTAGGAAGAACTTCTTGATTGTACGAGCTGTTCAACTGTGGAACTCTTTGCCTCAGAGTGTGGAAGAAGCTTCTTCCTTGGAAACTTTTTAATAGAGGCTGAATTGCCATCTGTCAGGGATACTTTGATTGTGTTTTTCCTGCATGGCAGGGGGGTTAACTAAATGGCCCATGTGGTCTCTTCCAATTCTCTTATTCTATAATTCTATGTTTCTAACTTGTTGGAAGAGTGGTAAAAAATTATACTTTGGAAACAGAAAGGCAATAACATGCCTGTACAATATAGGTATAAATGTGATTACTCCCTTGCAAGCAAACTATATAAACACAGGATTAGAAATTGTATTTTCAACCAATGTCCTTATCTAAAGTTAAATCACTATTTGGTTTCTCATCAGTAAAAGACACAATGATCTGTCTTTGTCCACTTTTACACTAATCAGTTTTTAATGCAGTGTTTTTGCAACCCCAAGCATGCATGTTTTGAGTAAGATAGTCAAAGGTATCTCAAATTGCTGTATTCCACTATATGAAACATTATATAGGGACATTCAAGCACATTACTAAGTAGGAGTGTGCAACTCGGCAAAAAACCTTGCCATTTTCACACACACACACACACACACACACACACACACGGTCTTTCCATTTACTGGGAAATTCACAAAATCAGAAGGGGTAAGATTTGGTCCATTGGCACAAATGGGAAAATTTTTAGAGGCTTGTTTCTCTATCATTTTTAGGCCTATTGTGATTACACTTGTCTCTTTTGTAGGCCACATTTACTGCTGCAATTCTGTCAAGTTTCAGAATGTTTCACCAATCCTCTGATTTTTGGAATTTTTTTAAAATGTGTATCATAATCATAACTTTTTAACCCCCCCTCCCCCACACACTTCTGGGAATTGAAGTCCCAACCAGTGCATACTGTGCTGTTACGATGAGGCCCTTTGTTGGGCTTTAGAGAGGGACATGTGTTCTCTCTGGCCTCACGAATTACGGGGTGTCTTCCTTTTAAGAAAGGGAGGGTGGAACAGCTTTAAATGAGGCTCTGGGACTCTGAACGGTATAGTTCAATAGAGTTTATTTACCAACAACCAGTTCACTGGTGGCCTAATTTCTTCCTTATCTAGTAAAGTTACAGCAAAGTCTCTTGGGAATTGATTACTTGTCTCTAAGTTGTTGAGTTGTTGTTGTTGTGAGCTATAGTCCTTTGAAGGTTCCAAACCATCCCTGCCTTCACCGATGGCTCTCAAGATTGTGGAAATCTTAAAACCCTCAGTTCCACGAACCCTTTGGAGAAACGTGGGTTTTCTTATACAGTCCGCAGAACTGACTGAAGATGCCAGGTCACACAAGCTTCACCAAAACCTTCCGATGTGTTTTGATATCCTTGAAAGTTGACCTGGATGGGTTTAGGTGGCAGAAATGGCTTGTCCAAGCTGGGACACAGATTTTCAGGCTGCACGTCCTTTTGCTTTCTTTGTTAGACTGCCCTGTGAGGAGAAGCCCCCTTCCTCAGGTGACCTCGGGAGGAGGAGGGGTTAAGGTGCCTGAGAGCAAACTTTTGGCACCAAACTCAAGCCCCTCCCACACACACATTTGCAACTACAGGAACATCAGACAAAGGGGTTTCATGCATGCAACTCTGTTTGCATCTGACAATGCAGACAGGCCCTTCTGGGGCCGCAACACATACCACAAGAGGGGAGGAGAATAGACACAGTCAACCAGCCCTCCGATTGGCTGATTAAAATATGTGAGAAACAGAGAGTGAGAGAGAGAAATGTTAACTCTTATCATGCCCCGGGAGGGAGCGCAGAGGTGTCATGTTGTCAGGGCTCTGCCATATTCAGGTAGAGTTGAATCAAACAAAGACCCAGTTTGTGCTAAACAGTTTATTTAAAACAGCACTCACTTTCCGGCTGTTTTAATAGTCCAAAACATAAAACATAAAGATAGCACTCAGTCACAGAATACCAAACAAAAACTGATAGCAAACGCTATACCATAGTCAAAGGGTCCAGTCCAGTGGCCAAATGCTGAGAGTTCAGTGAGCAAAGTCCAGGTATCAAGAGTCTATACTGTAGTCAAAAAAATAGTCCAAAGATTCAAGGTTCCAGGATTCCAAGGATTCAGGCGACAGGTCGGGACACCAAAAATCCAAAAACCTGGGGGGAAATCAGCAGCATCTACCACCAAGATAAAACAAATACTTTTCTCCCGAAGATCAGTCCCAAGGCTAGTGCATTATATCCAGAAACACCCAGCTGCAACCTATATCTTACATACCTCCACCCTTAATTGCTTTCACCCATGTACTCTTACAGATTACTCAACCCTTTAGAACTGAGACTTACATTAACCCTCATCACCAACTGCTAAGCCTACCATCACCAACCACCAACAACTGCAGAACATGATACATGACAAGAGGCTCCTTCAATGCCTGTGCCAAGCAGAGTGCTGCTGGAAAAGCAAATTTCTGGTGGGACCCTGTCTGGAGGAGAGGCTTAGGGAAACCTTTCCTGATATTCTCTCTCTCTCTCTCTCTCTCTCTCTCTCTCTCTCTCTCTCTCTCTCTCTCTCTCTCTGTGTGTGTGTGTGTGTGTGTGTGTGTGTGTGTGTGGCCTTATTTTCCTCAAACATGGGGCTTTAGCAGGAGAGGGGACTTCAGAAAAGGATGGAGGAGGTTGCTGGGGAAGAAAGAAGAGGAAGAGCTACTAGGCACCCATTCTTGCCTGATTTGTGAGATTGCCCATGCTGCAGCCTCTTCCTCAGGCAAAGTGCCACTCAGCTCCATTGTCCCATAACCTGAAAGATCCAGCTAGTCGTTATCCATTCCAGCTGAGCCTTCAGCCACCTCCCACCCTGTCATTTTCAGTGGTCTGGCTGCTAGATCACCAAATTTTCCCAAATCCAGTATAGCCAAATGGAATCATGCACACCCTGTTACTAACTCCCCATAAGTACTGTAAAGAAAAAATATTTGTACACATGGAAGGATTAGTAGTATGTTTTGATCTCCCTATATAATTCCTCTTTTTAATGGAGAGTTTTTTAAAAAAATATTCCTTGTGTGCAGGCAGAACTTATGCAATTTATCTACTAGCTCTCTGTGCAGTTTTGTATATTTCATAGCTCCCCCCTCCCATTTTGAATGTGTGTTTATGTGATCCCAGGGCTATATACACTAGGAACTCACACACTTTGGTAAATTATCACTCTTACTTACATTATTGAAAATTAAAATATTATTTGCAATGTTGAAAGGATAATCAATCAAAAGAACAAGAAGAAATCAACATATTCTACTACCTTCTATGATGAGGCTACAGAAAAAATACCAGCAGAATCAACATGCTATGCCTGACTCAGCCAAAGAAGCAAAGCTGCCTATGACCCCTTGATTCTGCCAAAGTAACAACTTAATGCAGTTTGCAAGTAAAACAATGTCAAGATACTCTCAAATACGCAAGCTTTCTCTGGGCAGAAACAAACCCAGAGCCCTTTCACAGTGTATAATAATAATGCTGTGATTCCACCTTAAGGAATCATTAGGGGAAGATATTTAGACTAGTCAACTAGAGATCTGTAGTGTCTCGTTAGGATTCCAAAGGATGTAGCCATGGCAATTCAAATGGACCCATTTAAGCTGGGCTTGTGCAATCTGCGTAAACCTTGACCCATTTCATGCCCCAATCCATTTTTTGGGAACTCTCCAAAATTGGAAGGGCAGATATCTGTTTTTTCTCTGGGGTGCCAAAAGATCCCTTTTCTATCGGCCCATGATGGAGGGAGGCTTCCCAGACTTCCCTTCCTGTAATTTTAGGCATTTAAGCTGTTTCTAACTTCAGAAAAGAGGTGCTCAGTTGCTGGCAGGTGCACGCTTTCTTTCCCAGGTCTGCACGCCACCCACACACTCTCTCTTTCCAAGACATTTAAAGGGGCAAGTTCAAAACTGTTTCTTACTCTAGAAGAGACCCAGGAGGCACTTGGTTGCAGGCAGGTATGTGCACTTTCTCTCCCAGGCCTGCATGCCACACACACTCTTTCGAAGTCATTTAAAGGTCTCCCACTTCCAGGTAAGAAAGAGCAATGACCTCTTGGAAAAGAGATAACTGATAATAGTTTTCAGAGAATGTGGGGGTTTGTTCGTTTGTTGGAGATTAATAAAAAAAATCAAACTGCTATGCCGAAAAGCAGAGAAGGAGCCGATATTGGCTCCCACTTGCTTTTGTGTCAGGTGGGTTTTTGTAACAGGAGGGCCCTTCCCATTACGTGTTCCTGAAGTACCAAAGGTACCAAAAAAATTTGAATGAACGAAATAAACAAATTCTGTGCAGAACTCTAATTTAAGCAACTTATGTAGGCTTATTTAGGCCATTTTTAAGGGAGTTCAGAAGAAGGAGATCATTCTTAAGATAGAAAAGGGACAATGGAGGGGATTAGGACTTTAAAATAAAGGTCAAAAAAGGAGGAGATAAAATAATCTTGGCAGCCACATTATTGGTGCTACTGTTGTTTAATTTATATGTTGCCTTTCTCCCAGAGTAGAGCCCAAGCTGGCTTCCAAAAGACATATATATCCAGGGCTACATTTCCTGCAATAATAGTTCAGAACAGCCAGCTCCCTTGTTTGTTAGAGAAAAGGGGCTTAAGAACATGTTTAGACAACCAAATATAATCATTAAAGTGAGCTGCAAGTAGCATATGAGGATAGAATTCATTCCTGTTCTTTTTTGAAAACAATCAAGGACTTCTCTCTTTTTATCTCATAATGTTCTAGTCTCCAAAGGAAATTCTCTTTTTATTGCAATTTGATATCCAAATTGTAGCAAATGGCAAGTCTGTGACCTTGTAGCATAAGGTTTTTGTTATTTAAAAAATCACCTTGCAAAACAAACAAAATCTACAAAGTTCTTTGCTCTAGTTTAGGAAAGAAAACAGAAAGACCAAAAATATTTAATAGGTTTGTAGGCAAATTATACAGCACCTCTGTCAAAGACCCGTGCCCTTCCACGCTAATTCGATCTTGCTTGGAAGGGTTACGTGGCCCTCTGTTGAACATAGTCAACTGCTCCCTTGAGCAAGGAGCTTTTCCAGAGGGACTGAAAGAGACGGTGGCAACTCCATTGCTGAAAAAGCCAGGGCTAGATCCCGCGGTCCCCTCCAAATACCGCCCAGTGTCCAATTTATCATACCTGGGCAAGGTGATTGAGAAGGCAGCAATGGAGCAGCTGCAGGCATTCCTAGATGATGCATCCTGGCTAGACCCCTTCCAGTCCGGCTTCCGTTCTGGGCATGGGACAGAGACCATCCTGGTCTCCATCACAGACCTACTCCGTTGCCACTGGGACTGAGGCGGATATGTGCTGCTCGTGTTATTGGACCTCACGGCAGCATTTGATACTGTCGATTACCAACTTTTGACACACCGCCTGGCGGTGGCGGGGGTTAGGGGGACAGCCCTCAACTGGATGTCCTCCTTCCTCCAAAACCACCTTCAACGAGTGAAGCGGGGGGAGGTGGCCTCAGAGGGTTCCCCCTTACAATGCAGGCTCCCTCAGGGGGCCATTCTCTCCCCGCTGTTATTTAACATCTACATGCGACCACTCGCCCAATTGGTACGGAGTTTCGGGCTGGAGTGTCATCAGTACGCTAATGCCATCCAGCTCGTTCTGAGGATGGATGCTGGGGTGGAATCTGTACCCGATAATTTCCAACTTTGCCTTAAGGCCGTGGCTGGATGGCTGCAAGCCAGTAAGTTGAAGGTGATTCTGGCGAAGACGGAGATCTTGTGGCTGGGCCACGTGGGGGGGGGAATCCAGTTGCTGACTTTTGACCGTGTGGCATTATGCCCGCAGTCTTCAGTTAAGAGCCTTGGGGTCCGGCTGGACCCCCAGCTGTCTATGGAGGCACAAATTGTTTGTGCCTGCAAGACAGCCTTTTTCCATCTACGGCAAGCAAGACGCCTGGCTCCCTACATATCCCGACGCGACCTAGCCACGGTGATCCAAGCCACGGCCATCTCGAGGCTCGATTACTGTAACACGCTCTACAGTGGCCTTCCTTTGTCGGGGATCCGGAAGCTTAAACTGGTGCAGAACGCAGCAGCCTGCCTTCTGCTGGGAGCCCCTAGAACAGCTCACATAACACCTCTGCTGCGCGAACTGCACTGGCTACCTATTAAATTCCGGATCTCCTTCAAAGTGTTAGTCTTGACTTTCAAGGCCTTACATGGTTTGGGGCCAGTGTACTTGAGAGAGCGGCTTACCCCCTATATGCCCAGAAGATCACTGCGCTCAGAGGGTTGTAATCATCTTGAAGTCCCAGGTGTGAAGTCCTACAGGCTGGCCAGTACCTGACAGAGAGCATTCTCGGTGGCTGCACCGACCTCTTTGCCGGCCGAGACGCGTGCCCTGCAGGACCTGATGGCCTTTCGCAGGGCTTGCAAGACTTGTCTATTTCGGCAAGTATTTGGCGACTGACTAGCACCTGAACATCAAATCTCACCACCTAACCATGCCACCTCTGTCTGTAGATTGGTCGTATTCCGATCTATATGATGTTTTAGGACATATGTGATTGTTTTTAGGAATGTTTTATGATGTTTTTAGACTGTTTATGTAATTTTATTGTGTTGGAAACCGCCCCGAGCCTTGGAGAGGGGAGGTCGAGTAAATCTGAATAATAAATAAATAAATAAAAAGCTTTAAGCAAAACAAAAGATGCACATTTAAAAGGCAGCAGACACTTTCTTGTCTGTATTATCCACAAGGCATACTTGGTGGTCTGTACATAGTTACCCATAGATTCTTCTAAAAGTCTATTTAGATGAAACCATAGGAATCTATGACTAGATCTGGTTCTTTCTGAGCCTTTCCATGTGTACTATATTTCCACTTTGTTTCACATGTACATGTTTTAAAAGTTGATAAATTTGCCAGTAATAATACTCAACTAGACTATCATTAGAACTGATCAAATTCAATAGGCACAATTCTTTTCTGTACAGGGAATATATTACTGTTTGCCTGCCATATAATGTTATATAATGTTAACAGTGTTGAGCATTTCAGAATAAGGAAGGTCTTAAACTGAATTAGGGAATAATATATAAAGGCATTCAAACCTAGTCTTTAATCAATTAAACCTACTTTGCCTTAAAGAGAAAAACCTTTCAGTTTCAAATATGAATAGGATTTTACCCCACATGGGAATCAGGCCAACTGACAGAGCTAGAAGGTCGATCCATGGACAATAATAATAATAATAATAATAACAACACCAACAACACTTTATTTATATTCCGTACTTCTCACCCTGAAGGGGACTCAGGGCAGATAGCAGCACACATACATGGCAAACATTCAATGCTGCTTTGTATAGACAATACACACACAGAACAGAAAGGAGGTGTTGTTGACTCAATGTCCAGCTGTTTTTGGTGCCAAGGAAGGTGAGTCCAGCTACAGGAGGTGCTGTCGCTCCATCCTCTTTGATGAAGAGCTGTCAGGACTTCCTCGTTCCTTTTTGGTCACCCAGCACTTTCTGATCTTCCTTTCTTTATGGCATTGTAAAACACCTCCCCCACTTTTAGCAGTACCTAATTTTTCTAATTACAGCTAAAGCTGTTTTCGACTGCTTAGGTAAAGAGTGAGCAGGGCTAACAGTCAATGGCTCACACCAACCTGGGGCTTCGAACTTGCAACCTTTCAGTTGACAGATCTTATCGTTGTTGCTGATTTACCAGCTGTGCTAAACCTCCGACTAATTCCTTCAAGGTGGTTTCATAGGCTCCATCTACACTGCCATATAATGAAACTGAATTATTTGACAGTGTAGATCCACCCTTAGACTTCTTGAAGGCTGAAGATGGGTCAATTATAATAATGCTGCACTGTCAGTACAATGTTTAGTTTAGCCATATAATCAAACTAATTTGGAGAGTTTGTATGCAACAATAAGCATACAAAAAAGTGTACTCAGCTGCATTATATGATTTAATGGTGTTACCTGGTTTTCTTTTATTTCAATACAGCCTTCACTTCCAGAAATGATACAACGGCAGTCTACATTTATACACAAAATTGAAAAATCTTTAATGTTCCAACATCAAAGGCATTACCTTATCAGGTATTTAAGATGAAAGCTTTTGCAAGCCCAAGGATACATTTTGGAGATTATATGGCCCTGGATTATAATAGTAGTATTAGTATTAATAATAATGCCTATGTGTATGTTGGGACATGAATTTATCTTCATTTTATGCTTTATTGGCATTTTGCTATGCACAGATTTAAAAATGAATAGCTAAGCAAGGTCAAATGCTGCAAATGAGATAATCAAGGCAGTAAATTGAAGACAGGATGACCTTTTGGAAGGTTCATCAATGATTTACATACAGTAATTTGTATTCTTTTTGGCCTAATTCTATATCTTGCCATGTTCAGCAATGTCGTCATCAGTATCATCAAGGAAGAAGCCAGCCAACTGTGGCCAATATTGCTGAGAAAGCATGAGATCCAAAACGTTGTTTCCCTGCTGGGTAAGCAATAAGCCAGTAGAGTATTTCTGAGCCAGCTGCATTTAGCAGAAGTTAATGTTGCCAAGAACAAAAGCAGTGACTTGATTCTGCTTATGCGTATAGAGTTTAGCTGGAAAGCTGGCAAAACCATGACCAGATTACACCATGACTCTGTTCTGGTGGCAATTATATTATTATTATATTTATTTTTATCTAGTGGAATGCCATGCTATGAGCTTTGAAGCGCTTCTATTCCTTGCTTGAGAGCTTCCTATCCATGCCAGATTGACAGTAGCAGGGGGTCAAGGGTAGGAAAAAGAGTGCAGAATGAATGGAGGGGAATACAGAAATCAGGCAGCAGTGAAGGAGCAAATGAGAGAAAGCCAGAGGAGCTGTGTATGTGGCTAACTGTAGTGGAGACAATGCATGTGTGAGTAGGTTGGCGTGTTTTTTCAACAGCATGCAGTCCATTTTAATATGAAGCTTTATTGGGGATGTTGAAGTCATTAGTGGGATAAGGCATTGTTGTTGCCATCCCATCAATGGCCCATTTTTGTACCCTATGACAAAATATGCTTGTGACTTTTGATGACCACAACAACCAGCTCTGTATTCATCTTCCGCCATCTACTCTTTTGTATGTCTGTCTTTATTCATGTTATGGAATCTGAAAGAGAGGCAGAAAGGACTCAGATGTAGACAAGTCTTTGGTTCCAGACTACTAATCCATGCTTTCGTTGTGGGGAGAGGAGGTGTTGTTGGGGGACAGTTGCTTGGCTCCACAGCCATTGTCCTGTGGAGTCCTGCAGGGTTCAGTACTGCCCCCCCCCCCCATATTGTTTAACATCTACATGAAGCTGTTGTGTGAGATAATACAGAGTTTTTGGAGTTCAGTATCATCTGTATGCAGATGACACCCAACTCTACTACTCCTTTTAACCAGCTATTAAGAAGGCTGTTCAGGTCCTGAACTGGTGCCTGGCCATTGTGTCGAGCTGGATGAGGATGATCAAATTGAAGTTGGATCCAGACAAGACAGAGGTACTTCTGGTCAGTCACAAGACCAAACAGAGTATAGGGTTACAGCCTGTGCTGAAGGGGCAGTTTCGCAGTTTGTGAGTCCTCCTGAACTCATATTGAGCCTGGAACCCCAGGTGTCAGCAGTGACCAGGGGGGTATTCACACAACTAAGAGTTGTACGGCAACTACACCCATACCTTGGGAAGTCTGACTTGGCCATAATAGTCCACACTCTTGTTACATCCCACTAAAACTACTGCAACATGCTCTAAGTGGAATTGCCTTCAAATACTGTTCGGAAGCTGCAAATAGTCCAACGCGCTGCAGCCATGTTGTTAACTGAGGCATCGCACAGGGAGCATACAACTCCACTGATAGACTATTCACTACTGAGCATGATTCAAAGTGCTGGCTTTAGCCTATAAAGCCTTAAATGGCTCCGGTCCAACTTACCTGTCCAAACGTATCTCCCTCTATGAACCTGTCTGTAGATTACGATCTACTGGGGAGGTTCTGCTCTAGCCCCATTAGTCTCACAGGTGCAGCGGATGGGGACAAGACACGGGGCCCTCTCGGTGGTATCCCCACAGCTGTGATATGTGATGTTATTTTATGTGATTTGTTTAATAATGTTTAATGTTTTATCAGGGGAGGGTCAATTTTGATGTTATATGCTGTTTTTTTATTTATTTATTTCCAGTGTTTATACCCCGCTACTTCTCAACCCCCGAGGGGGGACTCAGTGCGGCCTAACAGACGGCAACAATTCGATGCCACACAATACATAGTAAAACACAGTTAAAATTAAAATAAATTAAAATACACCTAGAATTCAATACATTAAAATACAGTTAATATTAAAAACATCATATACATTCATCACCATTAAAACAATGTTCCATCCAAAGTCTTAGATCTTAACCACCCATTTGCCAACTGACCAGTCTAAAGTGCCGTGTTGTGCTGGGGTGCAAACGCTTGGTCCCAAAGCCAGGATTTCACTCTTTTTCTGAATGTTAGGAGGGATGAAGCTGATCGAATATCAATAGGGAGTGCGTTCCACAGATGGGGGGCCACCACCGAGAAGGCCCTCCTCTCGTCCCCCGCCAACTGCATTTGAGAGGTTGGCGGAGCGAGAGCAGAGCCCCGGATGATCTTAAATTACGAGGTGGGACATAGAGGCCGATGCATTCGGACAAGTAAGCTGTGCCAGAACCGTATAGAGCTTTAAAGGTCAAAACCAGCACTTTGAATTGAGCTGGGATTGGACCGGCTGCCAATGGAGCTGACACAACAGGGGGGTGGTATGCTCCCTGTATGTAGCTCCGGTTAGTAATCTGGCTGCCACCCGTTGGACTAGTTGTAGCTTCCGAACTGTCTTCAAAGGCAGCCCCACGTAGAGTGTATTGCAGTAATCTATTCGGGATGTGACCAGAGCGTGGACGACCGGAGCCAGATCAGCCTTCCCAAGGAACAGGCGCAGCTGGCGCACGAGTCTTAACTGTGCAAAAGCTCTCCCGGCCACCGCCGAGACCTGGGGTTCCAGGCTCAGCGATGAGTCCAGGATCACTCCCAAGCTGCGAACCTGCGTCTTCAGAGGGAGTGTAACCCCATCCAACACAGGCTGTAACCCTATGCCCTGTTCGGCCTTTTGACTGACCAGGAGGACCTCTGTCTTGTCTGGATTAAGTTTCAATTTGCTAGCCCTAATCCAGTCCGACACAGCAGCCAAGCACCGGTTCAAAGTCTGGACAGCCTCCTTGGTGACAGGGGGAAAGGAGTGACAGATCTGGACGTCATCTGCATACAGATAACACCTTACTCCGAAACTCCGAATGATCTCTCCCAGCGGTTTCATGTAGATGTTAAATATCATCGGGGACAGTACTGAGCCCTGAGGGACTCCACACGACAACGGTTGTGGAGCCGAACAGGTGTCACCCAATGACACCTTCTGGGTATGACCTTCCAGGAAGGATTGGAGCCACTGCAAGGCAGTACCCCCAAGTCCCATATCTGCAACCCAGAAGGATACCGTGGTCAATGGTATCGAAAGCCGCTGAGAGGTCCAGCAGAACCAACAGGGACACACTCCCCCTGTCGAGTTCCTGGCGTAGATCATCTACCAAGGCGACCAAGGCTGTTTCAGTACCATGTCCCGGCCTAAAGCCAGACTGCGCGGGATCCAGATAATCAGTGTCTGCCAAGAACCCCTGGAGTTGCGAAGCCACCACACGTTCCATGACTTTGCCCAAAAAGGGGAGATTGGAAACTGGCCGATAGTTCACTAATTCAGTGGGGTCCAGTGATGGTTTTTTCAACAGCGGTTTTATAACAGCTTGCTTTAAGCTGGCTGGAATTTTGCCCTCCTGTAAGGAGGCATTAACCACCACCTTCACCCACTCTGCCAAACCCCCTCTGGCTTCCTTTATCAGCCAGGATGGGCAGGGGTCTAGGATGCATGTGGTGGGCCTCGCCTCTCCAATTTTATCGATGACATTGAATTTTTGCCAACACTGTGAACCGCCCTGCATCCCCTTCAGGGTTGAAAAGGGTGGTATACAAATACTGATAATGAATACAGAAATAAATACTTTTATGTTCTGCTCTAACTTTTTTTAAAACAATGCAGAGGGAAGATAGTTTGTAGAGTTAAACACAGAGAGAAAGTGAGTAAATGCAGAGATGACATAAGAGATGAGAGAAGTTGAGAAAGATGTCACAATGTGGTTGGGGAGCCAAGAGAGAAGATGACAAAAGAGATACAAAGAGCAAGTGAACCATTTGTGATGAAGTAGAAGTTATTTCCAAATTTGTCTTAAGATTTCTTTCTTACTTGTCTTTGAGGATGGAAATAAATCAGGAAAAACAAATGTTAAGAATATTTATTTATTTATTTACTATATTTCTGTACCGCCCCTCTCAGCCCGAAGGCGACTCGAGGCGGTTTACATATGGCAATCAATGCCCACAATATAAAACACAATCAGAACAAATAGTAATAAAACCATATAAAAACAATAAACAATTAGCAATTAAAATCATAAAATACAATTCTCAGCATCATATCTGTTAAAATCATTTTCCGTCGCATCGTCTTATCATTCCGTAGGTCTCAATAAAACAATCAGTTATACTTCGTCTGCAAATGCATGCTTGAATAGTCAGGTCTTAACTTTCTTTCAAAATGTTAGGAGGGAGGAGGCCGATCTAATGTCCCTAGGGAGGGTGTTCCATAGCCGAGGGACCTCCACTGAGAAGGCCCTGTCTCTTGTCCCCGCCAATTGGATCTGCGAAGAAGGCGGTACCGAAAGCAGGGCCTCTCCGGACAATATTAAACACCTAGATGGTTCATAGGAGGAGATGCGTTCGGACAAGTAGGCTGGGCCAAAACCGTTAAGGGCTTTAAAGGCTAAATCCAGTACTTTGAATTGTGCCCGTTAGCAAACTGGCAGCCAGTGGAGCTGGTGCAACAGGAGTTGTATGCTCCCTGTGTGCCGCTCCTGTTAACAAAGTGGCTGCTGTCCGTTGGACCACTTGAAGCTTCCGAACAGTCTTCAAAGGCAGCCCCATGTAGAGAGCATTGCAGTAATCTATATGGGATGTAACCAGAGCGTGGACTACAGTGGCCAAGTCAGACTTCCCAAGGTACGGGCACAGCTGGCGCACAAGTTTTAACTGTGCAAATGCTCCCCTGGTCACCGCTGAAACCTGGGGTTCCAATATCAGCGATGAGTCCAGGATCACATCCAAGCTGCGAACCTGCGTCTTCAGGGGGAGTGTAGCCCCATCCAACACAGGGTGTAACCATATGCCCTGTTCAGCCTTTCAACTGACCAGGAGTACCTCTGTCTTGTCTGGATTCAATTTCAATTTGTTCTCCCTCATCCAGTCCGACAAGCACTGGTTCAGCCTGAACAGCCTCCTTAGTAGTAGGTGGGAAGGAGTGACAGAGTTGGATGTCATCTGCGTACAGGTGACACCGCACCCCGAAACTCCAGATGACCTCCCCCAGCGGCTTCATGTAGATGTTAAGCAACATGGGAGACAGTATCAAACCCTGAGGAACCCCACAAGGCAATGGATATGGGGTCGAACAGGCACCTCCCAATAACACCATCTGGGAACAACCCTCTAGGAAGGACCGGAGCCACTGCAAAACAGTACCTCCAAGGCCCATTTCCATGAGGCGTCCCAGAAGGATACTGTGGTCAACAGTATCGAAGGCCGCTGAGAGGTCCAGCAGAACCAACAGGGACACACTCTCCCTGTCCAGCTCCTGGTGTAGATCATCCACTAAGGTGACCAAGGCTGTCTTGGTACCATGCCCCGGCCTAAAACCAGACTGTGCCGGATCCAGATAATCTGTGTCTTCCAAGAATACCTGGAGCTGTGAGGCCACCACACATCCCAGGACTTTTCCCAAAAAGGGAAGATTGGAAACAGGCCGATAGGTGACGAATTGAGTGGGGTCCAGTGATGGTTTTTTTCAATATAAAGGAAAGCCCTACTGTGCCATGTATTTTTGTGGTTGTGTGTTGTATTCACAGAGGATTTAAATGCCCTAAAGACATGAGATCTCATCACCTTGATCTTCTCAAGAGAATCTCCTATATATACCAGGCCCTAGAGAAATTCGCCTGGAGGTCACTAGGGAGAGAGCTTTCTCAGCCGCTGCCCCAAAACTGGAACTCTCTGCCACCCGACATCCAAGCCATGCGTGAATTAAGTTGTTTTACTGTCGCACTGAAGACTTGGCTCTTTGGCAGAGCATTTGATTAGTGGTTTTTAATGATAATTTAAGTGTTTTATTGATTTATTCTGTAAGTCACCCAGAGCACCGTTGGTGGAGGGCGACTAAGCAAGTAATAAAAATTGATTGATTGATAGATCTTGGAAACTAAGCAGGGTCAGTCCTGGTTAGTGTTTGGATGGGAATGGATTCCAGATATGTAGTCTACATTTCAGAGGAAGGAACTTGCAATGCATCTCTAAGTATCTTTGCTTAAGATAACCCTATGAAATGCATGGAGTCACTATAGGTTAATAGACAAATTGAAGACAGATCTACACATATTGTATCCACATAATCCACTGATAGCATGTTGGCTTAGTTTTCTGATATAGGTTGGATAAAAGTAGACATTAAATACAGTTAAAACCAACACAGTTTCAAGGTGATAGCATGCTTTTTATGCTACTTAAAATATTATGCTCCAGGACAATTGCTTTCTTGTGGATTGTAAAGAACGAAGATGTAGCATATCTTTAATATCTCAAGGGTATACATTTTAAAACAGCGAATGTAAGAATTAATGGCTCACATAAACTACCGCATCAAAAAGGCTTACTTAGGATTAATGTGATATACTAGTAAAGAACACTACCATTTGAGTTGACTTATGATAACTGATGTTTTTATTTTAAGTGTTTTTGGGGTTTTTAATAGCATAAAATGAAATGCTTAGAAAAAAGCATATTTGCATAAAGAAATAAAATCAATAAAGTTTGTTGCTGTGTGCCTTCAAGTCATTTCTGATTAAGGCAGACCTATCATGCGGCTTTGCTGGCAAGATTTGTTTACAAAGAGTTTGCCTTCCTCTGAAGCTGAGAGTCTGCCTTGTGCAAGGGTATCCATTTCCATAGATAAGTAAGGATTCAAGCCCTTGTCCCCAGAGTCATAGTTCAGCACTCAAACCACTAAACCACATCGGCTCCCCAGAGTAAACTGCGGTCACCTATTTTTTCAAAAGTGGGTACAGTTCAGAGCCAACCCACAAATGGTATGGCTTGCTCTTTATTGCATAAATATCATGCTATTTTCTTGTATAAATAACAAATGTATCTCCTCTCTGCTTCCCATGAGTCAGACAAATATCTTGACATTGAGAGTGGGGTTTAAGTGAAACGTTAAGTCCCTGCCTCGTTGTTCCTGTATCTAGAACACTTCCCATGTGCCATCCATTTTCAGGATGGGGGGCAAAATTTAACTGAAACTAATGGAAACTATTCCTCCCATGCAAATAGCAGGCAAAGGAGGATCATTCATACTGGGTGTATGATGGGTGGTGAGCAGAGTGATGTTTGAGACACAGCAGCCAAAGGCATCCCCATTCATCCAAGCCAAACGGGATAGTAGTCGAAGCCAACTATGTTATTTTGCAGCAAGGCAGAAAATCTTACCAGAGCCTCATTTTCTGGCAAGAAAAATTCAGTAATGAAGTGCATGATTAACAATTTGCTCCTGGCACTCAAAACCATTGTCTGAAACAGCAACCTCATTCTGTATAATGGTAACACCAGCCTTGTTGTTTATGAAAAAAAAAAGGCCTCCCACATTCAAGGTTAAACCATGTGATCAATGCTACATGTAATTTGAAATTTCTGAGGCTTCATACTACACAATGATAGTGTAGAACTTTAACTATCATGGTAACATTTTATGGAGTCCTGAAAATTGCAGTATATGCAGGGATATTTTGAAATCTCATTTCATTGCTTGTTTTTATTTTTGGGAACACCAGTTTTCAGTGAGTTATAATGAAGTGAAATCTGTGTTTCTGAGATACTTTGAATGGCTAATGTAATATATAACCTCTAATTTTGGAATGGATTAAACAACCTGTAGGAACTTCTTTTATGAGAGGGCTATAATGAAAAACCTTAGTCAAGGGAAATATTCCCTTCCCACATAAGCAGATCTATCCGAAATCTTTTTTCTTGTAACAAATCTTTGCTTAAGCAATATGGTTGGAAAGCAAATAGGTAATTAAAAGAAGTAACTCAACAAAAAGATATTAGTAGAATGAAACAATCCCAGTGATAATGGGCTATACAAATCTCTGAGCATAAATAAAACCAAAAGGTCTTTTCAAGTAAAAAGTAATTAGAAAACACTCAATGTTTTAGAGCACTCTGAAGTATTTTTAAAATAGCTGTATACTCACAGCTATGATGCTAAAGAATGTGGAAATTGTATTGAGTTCAAACATTATGCTAAATTCCTTAGGCTAACACTAGAAATCTTGTGGTATATTCCCACTCTAGCATACCATACCATTGACTATGGCTAATGATGCTGAGAGCTAATGCCCAACAACTCGTTTAGGGCCACATGATTCCCACTCCTGCTTATAGGATATCATCACTACCAAGTTATAGATGCATGAAGTCCTCTTAGCCAGTTTAGAGAAACCTGGGAGTTGTAATTTGCAGAGATGTGTCTAATTTTATGCTGCAAAGTCTAACACTGCAGCTCAAGGAGAGAATTTGAGTTCTGTAGCAGAATGCCACATTTCTCACCAAACAGTTTTTTGCAAAGCCAATTTAAACTTTTTCAGTATAACTAACACATCTAAATCAAAGGCCAAGTGTAATATTTCTGGAAAGCTGCTTAAACTTATCTTGCCTTCATAGCAGCCATTTTCATTCCTTTCCGTTGTATGGCATGATAGACCAGACCTTTAGGCAAGACCAGAACAGCCCCAGTTCATAATCATTGTTGTTAACAGCTGTCAACTTAGTTTATGGCAACCTTATGAAGGCAAGACCTCCAAGAAACCTAATTTTCAACATCCTTGTTCCGATCATGTACATTCAGGGCCATGACTTTCGGATTGAGTCTATCCACCAATGATGCAGTCATCTTCTTTTCCCACTGCCTTCTGTCTTGCCAAACATTATTGTCTTTTCTAGTGAGTCATGTCTTTTGATGATATGTCAAAAGTATGACAGTCTCAGTTTAGTCATCTTGGCTTCTAGGGACAATTCAGGCTTGATTTGCTCTAATGCCCATTTATTTGTCTTTTGGCAGTCCACAGTGACCGGAGACTCTTCTCCAGCACTGCATTTCAAATGTGTTGGGTTTTTCCCCCCAATCGGCTTTATTCACTGCTAAGTTTTCCCAACTGTATATAGAAGCTGGAAAGATGATACCATAGAGGATCCTAACTTTAGCATTCAATTATATATCTTGGAACTTCAAAACTTTGTCTAGTTTCTTTATATCTGTCCTTCTAAGTACTACTTTTAGGATGGTTCCACACATGACTTTAACCCATGTCCAATCAGGTTATTTAAACCTGATAGGGCATAGATTCAAGTCCACATACCTCCCCCCGACCATCTGGACCATCCAACAGGGCACCTGGAAACAGAACACCACCCCCCCCATAAAAGCATTATAACTGAAAAATAGTGTACCCGACCATTAGCTCTTCTCTGGAGCTCTCCTGTTGCATAGATATGACACGCCAAGAGAAGGGGGAAAGAGGACAATCGCTCCTGGGGCCCCTTCTTTGGAGTGACATTTCTATGCATCAGGAGAGCTCTGGAGAATGGGGAATGTCAGCCGGGTAAATTATTTTTCAGTTTTAAGACTTTCAAAAGAGTTTTGGGGGAGGGGGATCACAGCCCTCTGAGTTTTCTGGGCATAAGCCCAGAAAACGCGAGAGGCTTTGTGGACGGCCCCTTGGGAAGTCCCAGAATTTTTGGGACAAAGCAAAGGAATTCATTTTTCCTGAAGTGTGGTTTGGATGCTCCAGGTGAAAACATAGGCGCTCATGCTTTTTAACTGCTGTCTGGATGCACCTTCACTTTTATTTATTGACTGTAGTCTCCATTCTTGTTAATCACTGAGGCAAAGTATGAAAAATCTTGAACTATTTCAATTTCTCCATCCCTGACTTTAAAGTTATATAAAGACCTGTGGTCATTATTGACTTTTAATATTCAGCTATTGAACTGTCTTTTTACCTTTTTCTTTGATTTTCACCAGTAAATGTTCTGAGTCTTTACTACTTTTTTCTACAGGTGTGGTATCAATTGCATATTTTAAATTGTTGGTGTGCTTTCTGCCAATGTTTATGACTTCTTCCTCAGAATCAAATCCTGATTTACGTATGCAATCCATAGTTTAAATGATCAACAGAATAAAAAGCTTTGCTACCATCTGTAAAGCACAGGTTGGTTTTCATTTGAAATTATTTGGTGCACTCCATTATTCAGTATTTATTTGCAGTCTTCTTATTCTAATTATATAACTATTAAATTTCTGTGTTGGTCATCGGGTGATATCAACATATAAAATTACTTCTTTGGTTACCTGAATAATTATTTTTGATAGACAAATGGTTTGATTCACAGTTCAATCAGTCACTCTCCTGTTTCATTTTCTGATTCTAGGCCAGTATCCTGCAAAATTTGTTTCTGCTGTGTTTCCTATATTTGCATTTCAATGGCTTATGATTATCAGCATGCCCTGTTTTGGTGTGTGATCAGTTTCCTCCTGAACTCCAGCACAGAATCTTTCAATTATTTCTTCTCCTTCTCTTGCCTTTATAGCTGAAGCATAAATTTGGATTATTGTTATATGTATGGATTTTTCCTGATGCTTTTCAATATTATTTCATCAGACTTTATGTTATATCACTTAATTGTTCCTCTTACATCTCTCCTCACCATTAATGCCTTCCATTTCTTCCTAGATTTTCATTTCCAGAGTAAAACAATGAGTATTTTACCTGATTCAGAATGTCCCATTTATGTCCACTTTAACATACTCACCAGAAGTATTGAAAATTTATATTTTCCTTTTTTTTCAGTATCTAGCTTTCCATAATACATGCTCTTCACATTCCTTGTTCCTATAATATATGTTGTACTGCCTTTGACTTTCCTTTCATTTCATAGTATGTCAGCAGTTTAACATTTCAGTTTGAGTCCAGTTGCATCATTAGCCACACAATTACCTCACATAATTTGTAATGCGTGTATTACTTTTTTGTTGTAAACCATCCGGAAGCCCCTCGGGGAGGTAGGGCAGGATAAAAAGAAAGCTATTATTGTTATTATTATATGTGAAGCTTATGGGACATTTGAGTAGAAGCAAGTGTACACAGATCATTGCACATGTAAACGTTAATGGCCAAAAATGTTCTTGAGGGAAAAAATTCATATTTTTCAATGTGAAAATGCCTAAAATGGATGATTAGAGACTGAGCAATATTCACATCCCTAATTATGGAGTCTACCATGAACTCTTCATAGGAAAGATATAATATTAATGAAAATAATGATACCTGCAATTATGGGTTTCTAATGAGTTCATTATCCAAAATATCCAAGTTGGCTAAGATTAGGAAAACAGTCTTTATGAAGGAGAGAGATAATCACAGGTTAAGAAGTCAGTTTCTCTAAGGTAAAGCAGTGGACATTTTGCATTGGTTCTCTAGAATATACAAATCTAGGGTTCACTAGTATTGTTTACTTTTTTAAGGGGATCTGTGCTGCAGAATAAAAAATCTTACAATTGTTAAGGGCTGTGTGAACATATCAGAAAAGGAGCAAGCAATATGGGTATGATTTAGTAGAAAATATGTCTCATTGTTCTTTGTTTTGTTTTATTCCTAGGACAAAAACCTTTCAAAGACATTCTTTCCTCCAATGTAGGCTTGTCACCTAACCTGAATATTGCTATTGCAAGGCCTTGGAGCTAAGCTGGAGCCAATTTAAAAGAACAATAGTCTGTGACAGCTATTAAAGCTTAAAATGTCTGTGGACTTTTAGAAGCATCTCTAAAGGAAATAGATTGAAGAGAGTGAATATTCAACAGGATTAAAATGCGGGCTCTTTTATCTGGACAGCATCCTAAATTGAAAGTGTTCTCAGGGTGGCAAGGTTAATGAGTGTTATCTACAGGAAGCAATCTGAGAGCCTATTTAACTTCAACATCATGTGGAGATGAGCCCTGACCTAGTAAGTTAATAAATAGGGGTTTCCACATACACAAGACAGAAGCCAAGCATGCAATTAGCTGCCCTTTCCATTTGAATAAGCTGATACAGCCTGAAAACATTTCATTCCACAAAAAGGGGAAAAAATGAAGACAAAAATAGTCCACAGAGTTCCATCAAGTTATTAGGAGATGCTTTAATAACATTCCCTCCTGTGTTTTGGGAATGGTTGCAAAACCAAATATAGGGGATTTTATTCCCCTGTAATTGCCTTGATATATTTTTTGCCTGTATAAAAAGGAAAGAAGTGTGTCAACAGAATTCAAACTATAATGTAGGTATACTTGCCCATTGACTAGGGAACAGGGATGTCATAGGGTTGGTTGTCTTAGGAATACTCAAAGTTAGTTTGCCATTACCTTCCTGAAATATAGCCTTGGCAGTCCTCCATCCAAGTTCTAACCAGGGCTCAACCAGTTTAGCTTGCTAAAAAAACCATGATGTGGTGTCTTCACAGTATTTAGACCCCTCTAGTGACAGTATCTGATATGAATTCATGATGTTTATTTTTGCCAGTCATAGACCTTTTTAGGGCTACAAATTTGCTCCCACATCCAGTACCAGAATGTGCAAACTGCTGATGCACACCTGCAATGCTACAAAAAAGTATGGCTTATGAGAATGTGATTGGTAGATATATCTATGCAGCGAATGATAGGTGTAAATCTCTGTCTGTTAAAATAGTGGCTGAAGAAATGTAGCCCAAAAAGAAAATTTTACATGTTTAGAATTAAACAATGTTGATCAGCACAAAACGAGCATTTCAAAACATTTAAAAGGCAGCACATCTAATAGCTGCGTTCTATTTGTCAACCTTTGAAATACAAACCTCTAGGACAACAAAAAACTATCCATATTACTTGAGAATGAAGACAAGATAATAAAACTGGATTTGTACATGGGCTTCAGTTTATTTAAATTAAACTAATCTGCAACATAGAAAACAATAAACCATGCTTTCACATTAAGTGTGGTCCCAGAGGTCTTTCCATGTGGCAAGTTGAAGGTGAAACTTCTCAGTCCAAAGGTAGTCATGAAACAATGCTTCGCCATGGCCTGTCATATGTAAATTCCCCAACTGGATACACATTTGCTAGACACATTATCTAGAGAGGAGGATTCCAACTCCTGTGACTGGCCTTAAGGTTCAGGGGCAATTATATCTCAGGCCCTGCACCTGTGCCTGCATCCCTATCTGAAACAGTTTTCCTTTCCTGGCCTGTATCAGAAAGTACCCCAACAAAGCCCACAATCCTGTGAACCCATCAGCCCCTAGCTGCTATGACTGCTTCTGAGCTACAACAATGTATAAAAGGGTGCTTTCCTTTATGATGAGAAAATAAAGCTTTCCTTTATTGTCCTGTGTTAGCTCTCCTTTCTCACCTCTACCTTCAGTTCACTATGAAACTTTTGCTCAGCATTTTAACTCCCAATGTATTATCCAATGTGGCAATAATACTCTCCCTTATGACTGGAAAGTTTTGAATAATTTTGGAATAGCGTTTTACAAAAATTCTATTAAAAAAACTTAATAATGATAGTGATAATAATAATTTATTTGTAACCTGCCCTATCTTCCCAAGGAGACTCTTAATTCGTTTGAGGAACGGAATTTGGCATCTTCGACAGTAAAGTACGGAGTAAAATCCAGAGTAGATTTGCTATGCAGTTTACATGGGATCCATTACAGATATCAACTTCTATTAGATATAAGGCCACCTTCTACTTATTTCCGTTTTCATTAGAAACTAGGCAGAACTGATGATCATATGATACATATGCTTCTTTCCCCTTTTCTTGAAGGCATTTCATAATCCACTCTAAGGACCTCATCACACTTATCAATTTAAGTGCCTTAGGATGCTTGCCAGCCAGTTGAGGGATGGATGGGCATTCAGCCCATCTCACAATGTCTTTCAACTTCCAGAAGAGGCCCCTCCTGTAATTATCACGGAAGCATCCTAGGACATTTCCTCATCAACATGGAAAGGCTTCTGTCCTGGTTGGGCGATGGTTTCCCCTATTTAAAACAGTGTAACATGCCCAGAAAAGTATATCACTTTCCAGAAACCACATGGCTTTTCCTGAGACTTGTACAGAATTCCGAGAAAATTTTGCAGATTTCAGCACAGAAAGGAAATGCAGCTTTAATCCGCCCAATTTTATTTTGTCTTCCTTTCCTCTGATACGTTTAGACTGTGTATCATCATGTATATATGTAAATTCTGAAAAGTCATTCAAAACCTTTCTCTCTGTATGTCTACTTTTCCAGCATTTTTCCTAACACCCGCAGTTGCTACAATGTTGAATTCTTAAAAAAAATACTCACACAAGGATATGTTCAATTTAAAGGTAAAGACCTCATAACCTCTGATAATGCCTGCCATAAATGCAGCGAAACGTCTAGAGGGATTACTTCTGGAACATGGCCATGCAGCTCAGAAAATACACAACAACCCAGTAAAGGTAAAGATTTCCCCTTGACACTAAGTCTAGTCGTGTCTTACTCTGGGGACTGGTGTTCATCTCCATTTTTAAGCTGAAGAGCCGGTATTGTCTGTAGATGCCTCCAAGGTCATGTGGCAGGCATTACCTTCTCACCAGAGCGGTACCTATTGGTTTAATCACATTTTGCCTGTTTTTGAACTTGCTAGGTTGACAGAAACTGGAGCTAACAGCGGGAGCTCACCCCGCTCACTGGATTCGAACCGCCAATCTTTCAGTCAGCAAGTTCAGCAGCTCAGTGGTTTAACCCACTGCAGCACCAGGGGCTGCAATATTCAATTTAGTTGTATGTTTTGTAATCATTTTCAGAATGCATAGCGAAAAAAACCAAATCAATAAAAGTGAGTTTCTTCTTTAAATTTTCCTTGTAATTTTCTATGTGTGGTGAAAAGACCATGAACTTAGGTTTACAGAAAAGCTGCAGTTTCTCTATAAGTGCATAATGTGGGTTGTTTCAAAAAAATTTAAAAAGCTCAATTGAAGTTTTCTTCCCCCACATAAATCCTTTGATCCAAATCTGATCACAGTTGGAAAATTGTCAAATTTCCATGCCATTCAAATCCTGTTGACAATTTAATATGACAAGCATAATAGCAGAAAATTCAACTAAAATTTATTTTAGCAAGATCTAAAACCTTGACTTAAGATGATCCACCAATGCTACCCTATCCCTCTCCAACAAAGGTCTCTTTCCACTTTTCAGAAAATATAATCACTTTAGAACTTTAGAAGCAACATGGTGGTTCTGTGGGCCTATGCAGCAATTTGAGCTCAAGGTTTTCTTTGAAACTGAAATTATTATAGCATGGAAAACCACATTCGTATCTTGTACAGAAAAACATGATCATATTTCTTTTTGCATAGTTATGTTGAAAGTTTTATGTTACAAAATTATATTTGTACCTTTAAGTGTTCTCAGTGATGTTAATTTTGGTTGTAACAAGTTACAGCAGAGGTGCTCAACAATTAGATTCCTGGGGAAAGGTGGGGGTCTAATTGTTATGTCCTTAAATACTCCTTTCCATTTTGTATCCTTCCCTTTGTGGTTTTCCTTTGTGGCTCCTTTTGTGGCTACCTTTGTGGCTTCCTTTTATGGCTCTCCTGTGTGGAGGTTTACTTTGTGGATTTTCTCCTGTATGGATATTTTATTTTACTTACAATAAAGTAAGTTGACTTTATGCTATGGAATGTTTCTCAATGACCACATTACTTCTGGGCTAAGCTGAAGCTGCTGCATTTTGTTTTACTCTGCTAAATTAGGTTTGTGTTTTATATTTTGGAAAACCTAACCCATAATCCCTGACAAGTTACTCGCCTGGTAATTGTCCATCAATTGGAGGCATGGACAGACATCTCCATTCACAAAATATGGCACTTAATGGTCACAGAAACTTACGAATTGCTAGTAGGCTAAAACAAATATATAACCTGATTTCCTTGTTTTGATTATGCAGACTCAAGACAGTGTACTCAGATGACACCAGCACAAAAAAATGTATTTCAAAATAATCAGAAAGTTGATTATTATTGGCATCTGTTCTTGTTTTATTAATAAATTCAATCATCTTTATTACTTGTATTATTTGTATTTATAGTCTATGAATTTTAATGATTCAGGCTGTTTTATACTGTAGTTTTCACATTTCTGAAATATAAAAATGGGCATTCATCAAAAAAGATTCCAAGAGTAACTTTGTCTGGGCATTGATTTTTGGGAGAGGGTTGCATGTTTCCCAGTTTGTTAAGAGCACATCTGATGTTTGTTCTGGATTCTAGTTCTCACTGCATAAAACTTCAGAATTAATGCTGTCCTTCATTCTCCCCTAATCCCATTTCTTTTAACTGCATAGTATTTTCCTTAGACTCACAGGCTTGTTTTGCCTTTCACTTCCTAGATCCTGCAGCTGACTTTCCAAGCAGGACTCACCAGCTGTAATGCTGGCCTGCCGTGGTGATATAAAGCTTTAGTGTTCGGAAGGAATACAGTAGTACTGCTTGCAGCTGCTTTCATCTTCAGGGGGGAAATACTACTAAGGAGAGAGTTGCATTTCATTACTGTGCATCCTACTAAGTGCTTTCATAAGAAGCAGAAAGGAAAATCCTTATCCAAAGGAAAATCCTTATCCTAAGGAAAGGATGAAGCATGTGCTATGATTAAGATGGCAGCCTCAGCTCCTTTCAAGTTGTTGTTGTTGTTGTTGTTACTTCAATGCCAAATGAAACAATCAGAGCTCCCATTGCTTTGTCACCAGAGGAAACCATCATCCTTTTATGTACCCTTGCAAGACACCTTTCTAAAGAGAACACAGACTCCCCTCTTATTATTATAAATGAAGATGGACTTTGTGCTGTATCACATGAACATCACCTGTCTGAAAAAGCTGCTTTTAGACCGCTGTTAGATCCTGATTTGATTGCATGGCAAAAGGAGGCATGCACATCAGAGAGGAACATAATTAACTGGGGCAGCAGGTCGGGGAGACAAACAAGAAGGAAGCTAAGAAGCAAAGCATACATACAGACATTGGAAATCAAGCCATTCAAATCTTGTTAGCTGTAATAGAAACAAAATGTCAGGTTATCATCAGAGTGTCAGGCCAGCAGTTCTTCAACTAAAAAAAGAAGCTGAAGACTTTGCTTACATTTTCTTCAGAGGCAAAATACAGCATTTTCCAGGAAGCTCACAGCAGTCAATATTATTTCAGTGACTTATTTAAATATTATATGCTCTAAAATAAAGAAATTCCATTTGCCATGAATTTTTGTCAGGTATGTTCTCTCTGTTGTAACATACAGCCCAGTTATGAAAGAATAAGCACATCAAAAGGCAACAGAAATGTCATAGAGATAGTGCAGCACAGTAAGTATGAATTGCATTACCTTGCTCTCCGACCTCAAAAATATTTCAAGCTAAGTAATTTACATTTATTTCATCAAAAGTAATTCAAGTAAGTAGAAATGATAGGGTTATATATGATGCAACTAATCACAGGGTAGTCACAGTATTCCTTGAAATTTTTGAAATGTTATTTTGCTATTGCCAAGACCATAAAAAGGACACTTAACTCTGTGGATCAGCAACGCTAAACTTTTCAAATACTTGAAAATATGCAAATCAGTTTTCAAAAGCTAGACAGAGATGTAGATGTTCCTGGAATGCAAACATCTTGTTCACACAAATATGCTAGAAATCTTCCAAAACATTTGAATGTCTTAGGTCCTAGGACATTATCACCTGGGTCTCCTAAATCAGATGGTAAACCCACCTTGTCTGAGATGAGAGGATGCCTGCCTAGCCCCTCTTCTTACTGAACAAATCATGTTTGAATGCATATTGTGAAAGTTTAAAACATGTTGATTTTATTCCACATGCAGGAGTATCACTCCTTCCAATCCATGCAGTACCCATCTTCATATTGAATAACTTTGAGAAATCAGAGATTCAAATCTGCCCATTTCATTCAAATCTGTGTATCCCAACTGTGAAAACTTTCACGTTTTCACAGTTCACACACATTTTATAATATTCCTGCATGTGCAGTAAGTTCAATATTTTCAAATATTTCTTAAAAGCACTTCACAATTTAATACATTTCATGTTGTTTTTATTCAGCAAATGAGAGGGGTAATTCAGTCTCCCCCCCCCTCTCTCTGTCTCTCTCTCGATATATATAAAATTAAAAACAGAGTTCTATCAGTGAGGGAAGGTCTAGTGGGAGAACTACTCCATGGGTAAAAGTGAAGAGAAGAAGAGAAGAGATATAGCAAACAAAAGAAACTCCCACAAGAGAATAATGGATCTCGAAAATAATGGCTCTAATAAGAACATAAGAACATAAGAACATAAGAAGAGCCATGCTGAATCGGACCTCAGCCCATCTAGTCCAGCATTCTGTATCACACAGTGGCCCACCAGTTGTACACGGGGATCTCGAGCAGAAGGGAGGGCAAAACCCTGACCTGCTCCCGACCCCCACAACCAGTACCCAGGGAAATCCTGCCTACCTCAACCAACTCCGAGGTGGCACTTGAATGTCCTTTTCAGTAACTACCGATACACTTGGTATCCATGAATCTGTCTAATCCTGCCTTGAAGTTGTTCAGGCTGACAGCTGTCACAACCTCTTCTGGAAGTGAGTTCCATAACCCAATGACCCTCTGGGTGAAGAAATATTTCCCTTTATTAGTCCTAATTTTCCTACCTTGGAGCTTCAGGGAGTGCCCTCTAGTCCTAGTGTTTTGTGACAAAGAAAATAATTTTTCTTTATTCACCTTTTCTATCCCATGCATGATTTTATACACTTCGATCAAGTCACCTCTTAAACGCCGTCTTTCAAGGCTGAAAAGACCAAGGCGTTGCAACCTGCTTTCATAAGGGAGCCGCTCCATCCCTTGGATCATTCTTGTTGCCCTTTTCTGTACCTTTTCCAGTTCCGTTATATCCTTCTTAAGGTGCGGAGACCAGAATTGTACACAGTACTCCAAATGTGGCCTTACCATTGATTTGTAGAGAGGTAATACAACATTTGCTGACCTATTTTCGATTCCCTTTCTGATCATGCCTAGCATAGAATTTGCTTTTTCACTGCTGCTGCGCACTGGGTAGACATCTTCATTGAGCTGTCCACCAAGACCCCAAGATCCCTTTCCTGGTTTGTCTCGAAAGCTTTGACCCCATCAATTTGTAGGTGTAGTTGGGGTTCTTTGCCCGATGTGCATGACTTTACACTTGTTTAGGTTAAAATGCATTTGCCACTTTGTTGCCCATTCACTCAATTTCGAGAGATCTTTCTGGAGCTCTTTACAATCAGTTTCATTTTTAACTACCCTGAACAATTTAGTGTCGTCTGCAAACTTTGCTACCTCAGAATTCACTCCTACATCCAGATCATTAATGAATAAATTAAAAAGTAACGGACCCAAAACTGAACCTTGGGTACGCCACTTCTCACCTCTTTCCACCCAGAGAAATGTCCGTTTATTACCACCCTTTGTTTCCTACAGTTTAGCCAGGTTCCAATCCAGGACAAGACCTGTCCTCTGATTCCATGGCTGAAGAGCTTATTTAGGAGCCTTTGGTGAGGGACTTTGTCAAAAGCCTTTTGAAAGTCAAGGTAAACAATATCAATTGGGTCCCCTTTATCTATGTGTTTATTTACACCCTCAAAGAATTCTAACAAGTTAGTAAGACATGATTTGCCTTTGCAGAAACGATGTTGATTTTCTTTCAGCAATGCCAGTTCTTCTATGTGCCTAGTAATATTTTCTTTAATAATGGTTTCCATCACTTTGCCTGGAACTGAGGTTAAACTGACTGGTCTATAATTTCCTGGATCACCTCTGGATCCTTTCTTGAAGATCGGTGTTACATTTGCCTCCCTCCAGTCCTCGGGTACAGTGCCTGATCTTAGAAAAGGTTATATATCTTAGCTAGAAGTTCAGCAATTTCACACTTGAGTTCCTTAAGAAGGATGCCGTCTGGACCTGGTGATTTGTTGACATTTAGTTTAGTAAGGCATATGAGAACATCCTCCTTGTTTATCTCTATCTGTTTTAATTCTTTTAATTCCCTCCCTGAAAAATCTGACTTAGCTGCAGGCATATGTTGTCTGTCCTCCTGTATGAAAACGGAGGCAAAGAAGTCATTTAGCCGCTCAGCAATCTCCTTGTCTTCGCTGATTTTCCCTTTCTGAGCAGTGTCGTCCGAGTGGCCCAACTGCTTTTCTAGTTGGGTTCCTGCTTCTGATGTACTTAAAGAAGTTTTTGTTGTTTTTTTAATATTCTTTGCTATGTGTGCCTCAAAATCTCTCTTGGCTTTCCTGACTGTTGCTTTGCATTTAGTTTGCCAGAGCTTGTGTTCCTTTCTGTTCTCCTCGGTAGGAAGAGCCTTCCATTTCTTAAATGAGTTTTTCTTCTTTCCAATCACATCTTTTACTTCATACTGGTGTCCTTTTGGACTTTCCATGCCTCTTTCTTTTTATTGGAATGCATTTTAGTTCGGCATGTTTTAAGGTATTTTTAAACAGTTTCCAAGCATTTTGGAGGATTTGATTTTTTTTTACTGCTCCTTTTAGTTTGTTCTTTACTATTTTTCTCATTTTGGTGAAATTCCCTTTGTGAAAATTTAAGGTCTCTGTGTTAGTTTTCACTGACAGTTTACTATCAAACTTAAGTTGAAGGTTATTGTGTTGTGGTCACTGGTACCTATGGGCTCAGTTACAAGGACATCTTGAACGAGATCTTGTTCATTAGTTAGCACCAAGTCCAGGATCCCCTTTCCCCTGGTTGGTTCCATGACCATCTGCTCAAGGGAATAATCAGCTAGCATGTAGAGGAACCTTTTCTCTCATGCGTAGAACAAGAATTTGGCCAATCTATTTGGGGATAGTTGAAGTCCCCCATTATGACTAATGTATTTCTTTTTGAGGCCTGTTTAACTTCATTTTCCAGATAGCAGTCTGCCTCTGGAGTTTGGTTGGGAGGGCGATAGCAGATCCCTAGTGCTAGATTAGTTTTTTGTCCTGGGACTTTTATCCACAATGTTTCTGTAGGTGAGTTTGAAATTTCTTGAAGTTCTAATTCATGAGATTCTAGCTCTTCATTTATGTTCAGGGCCACACTGCCACCATTTTTCCCTCTCCTGTCTTTCCTGTACAGTTTATAACCTGGAATCTTTGTGTCCCATTTGTTTTCATCCGTCCACCAGGTTTCTGTTATGCCAATAATATCAATATTTTTTTCCTTTGCCAAATATTCCAACTCCCCTATTTTTGTTCGAAGGCTTCTAGCGTTTGCGTACAGACATTTATATTTATTACTCTGGTGCACTTTCAACTTTGGCTGTTTGTGAGAATTTGTAGAAGGCCTACCATGTCCTACCTCTCGACTACTACTATCTATCTTTTCTGTTGACTCAGCCATTTGTGTATGGATTTCGTCCTCCATACTTGGCATTTCACCCTCTCGAACTGGAAGCTGCCCAGCTCCTGTCGACTTTCCCCTAGGAATCAGTTTAAAAGCTGCTCTGAAATCTTTTTAATATTAGTCGCCAGCTAATATTAATATGGCCAAACTAAAGCAATAATCAAACAACCATTTAGAAGGCTATAAAAATAATGGATTGGACACCAATAAGAGACAATATGAAACAAGAAAAAATAAAATTGATAATAGAACCAAATTGAAAATAAAGAGGAAATTGTTACCCAATGGACAACACTGAAGAGAAGAAAGCAACTATATAAAGAAATTAGAAAGTAAACCACAGACTACGGTGGAGAAGACTGGAAGTTGATTTTTTTTTCTGCTATCCCCTTTCCTTACCCAGATCCCTAGAACTTTGGTATTTTAACTTCTTCTTTTCTCTCTTTTCTGTTTTTTCTTTTATTATTCTATTTTCTATTACTTGCTCACTTGTGGTAGTTTCTCCCTATCCTCACTGCCCCCAATACCCCATTATAAGACGTTGTAAATATAAGAACTCTGCATTCCTTTTAATAAAAAATATTTTTTTAAAAGAAGAGAAGAGGGAGAGAAAGAGAGAAAAACAAAAAAGGAAAGAAAAAAATGAGTGAGCCTAGTGGGAAAGTTGGGGAAGGAAAGGAGGGTAATGAAGAAAAAAATGGCTTCCAATCTTCTCCATTGTGGGTACATTGTTCTTTCTTAGTTCCTCAGAATTCTGCTAACCCCTCTTCATTCACTTTCCTCAAGAACATTTTTTGTTAATCCTCATTTTAGTTCTATTATCAGTTTCATTTTTTCTTGTAACATATAGTCTCTTAATGGTGACCAGTCTGTTGTTGTTTTATTTCCACATGGATGTTGAGAAACTAAATGGGTTTATTTATCCGTATTCATTATATCCATTATTTTCAACATCCAATGTTTTGTTGAAGGTATTTCTTTTGTCTACTTCAAACTTTAAGCTTTTGTAATGTGGCAAAGGCATGCACGAGTGGGAAGGTTTTCAAACTGTTCTTGTCTTACAAGAATTCAAATTAAAGACCTAGTGAAAGGCAAGGGTCATTGCAACTCCTTTGCTTAATTTTTTTTATGAAAAAGAAAACAATTGGGCTGATCAGGGAGAAAGACTTCATTTTTGCTTTGTAACTGAGAAGAACATTCCACAATGGAAATCACAGTCTCCAAAATGCATGGCTGAAATGGATTTCTTTACTGCATTGTAGAAGCCACTTTCTAAAGCTACTTGAAAGCATGTTCAGAAGCTGAAGGTATGTCATGGCTAGTGCTGACAGCGAGGAGGTGGAAGAAGGATTACTTCTCCCAGCATTCAAGTTGGCCTTAAATACAGAGCAAGAGCATGCAGCCAGACATCGAAGAGCCCACCACTTTGGAACAGGAATAACAGCAACTCCAAATGGACAATGAATGGCTTACCACTACACTGGGCTCACAGCAAGGGCAGGATCTTGGAGTTATAATCCATCATTTTGAAGCATTGGTTTAATTCAAATTATTAAATGGTTGTTCCTAGAGTGAAAGTTTAGACTTCAACCCATTTACCTTGGACTAAGTCCACGGAACCTAAAACAACTTATTTCTGACTTATGACGAAGATAAAATATTTGCTGCTAGTGCCCTAGTGGAAGGTTACTCTTCCTGGCACAGGTCCACTACACTGTGCTTTCTTTGTTACTGATAGATATTTTATATATATCATATTTGCATAATGAAATAAAATGTACATAATAATGTTCAATAGAAGCCAAATGAAAAACCCTTAAAACTTTTATTGCATTCTAGTCACCTTTGACTGGATTAGAATTCTTGATGGGGCAAATCATTCTGAATTTGCTGAGACAGGAACTTTATTGATTTGCCAGGAAAGTCAAACAATGCCACTATCAAAATTCTACTGAATGTGTAACAACATTAAGATATTTATGAGATGGATGATTTTGTGAAAAGAAACAAAGAGGTGCAGAAGTGTGTAAAGATAACATATTGGATAACAACAAAAAGCTCAGTCAATGTAGAAGTATTACAATATGTTTTGTTTATTTACTTACCACATTTGTACCCTGCCCTTCTCACTCTGAAGGGGAATAGGGGTGGCCTTACAAAGGCATCAATTCAATGCTGCATACACACATACACACACACGCAATTAAAATACACCCCAATTAAATCATAACATTAAAACATCAATTAAAATCACACAATCCAGGTCATATTCCAGGTCCGATCTGAGTTGTTATTATATTATAGTCTCTTATTGCACTGTTCCACTTTACTGACCAAAAGCTTGGTCCCAAAGCCATGTTTTTAGTTTAGTTTTAGCTGTTTTTTTTTCATTTACAGACCTGCCGTTCAACACCACCACATTTAAACCAGAGGGATCATCATTCTGGGCATTCAGTTTTATCATGTCAGGAAATTGATTTGGAACTACAAGTACTCTCTCCCATTCCCTAGACTAAATTGGTTTAGGTCTCCCTTTGCCATATCTCCCCCTCTCCAATTTTACTTCTATGGAGGTTCCTTGATCACTGGAACTCCCCCCCTTCCCCATTATGCCCTCCCCCCTGCCCTTAGCCCATGGACCACTAGTAGTCATTTGAATTGTCAACTTTTGTTTTGTGCTAACAAGCATTTGGATCAGCATAATACAACCAGTAAACCTGATAGAAATTAAATGTGTGAACACAGAGCATTTCAAAGGAGCAACAATATGGATAGTTTCTGAGAAAACCAATCACTCATGAATTAGATATACATACCTTAACCATTTTAGGTAGGCCATTATACTGGCACAAGGTGCAGAGGCTTAAAAAATGAGGAGAATGTATTTGCACCTAGGAAGAAGTGTGAGCACTATGTAAATTTATTTTATTTTCCCTTTACATCTAACACCCCCAATTGCTTATTTGGCTTTTTTTTAAGGGTGTGTTAAAATCAAGATGAAGAAAGTGTGTTATGAGACTTGGGAATACAGGTTCAAGTTCCCCAGTGTGCCATGAAACTCACTGAGCAACTATAAGCATCTTACTTTTCTCAAGCTGCTTCTACACAGTCAATATAATGCAGTTTGGATGTGGATTAAAATGAAACTGTTTTGCTGTGCAGAGCCTAAACAAATGCCCCAGGAACCGATTGGAGGCTGGGATGGTGGCCAAAGTACCTGTTGATTGTGAATTGAAACTGAAACCTGGAAAAAATTCTTAACCAGTACATCAAGGTGTGCTGATGTGAATCACCATGTTCATCAATGATTGGTGCTGTACCATGGCAGGGCACAGGACATGAGAACAAAGGGGTGGAAAGGAAGAGTTTGAAATACTGTTGTTTCTTACCCATTTGTATCCTGACAAATGTTCCACATTTTCTGATCTTGATTTTGAGCCCTGCATGGAATATGCTCTGATCGTCTGTAGCATATTATCTGTTTATTCTAGACTTTCTGCTGGGTTTTTAAACACACTATTGTGGGCTTAATATACACTAAAGCACACATATGTGCATTTTGTAGACATTCTGCTCTTAAGCAGTATTTTATTACCTGCAAGCTGCATTATATTGTCTGCATTATTATATGCAGCTCTAGCATAACCTACCCAATGAGATTGTTGTGAGAACAGTCTGGGCAAGAGGAGGCTCATTTAAGATAATCGGAGTTTGTTAGAGAAAAGATGGAATGTAAGTGTCATTAACATGAATGAAACCATAATCATGGAACTAAATTATCCATGATCCCCTTCAAAAAAAGATAAGGAAAGGTCATTCTTTGGTCTCCCTTATCTGACAGAAATAGTTCTGTTTATGCGTTTGATGGTGACACTTCTGAGAAAAATGAGTACAGCTGTCAAAAGGAGTAGGAGGAGAAGATGTTGATTCACTTCAGAAGCTGATTTTATTACAGAAAGGACTTTAATGTTAATCTGTGTAATTACCACTAGAATCGCAGACACATCCATTCCAAAGTTAATTCCACCGAGTTCATTTAGACTTACTTGTCCTCAAATAAATGTGCATAAAATGGCACTCTTCATGTCACAGTTTTCATGTTGTGTTTTAATGTATTTACTCTGCTTCGACAATACTATTATGGGGTGTTGATTTCAAGTTTCTTCAAGTGTGGATTATAATATGTCTTTACATTCATGCAGCTCACAGTTCTGCAATAATAAGAATTTTCCAGGAGCACCAAAATGCTAGCTACTGCCTACATCAAAACTATGGACATTTTGCTTCTCAAAATGTTCTAAATTACAATTCTCATAATTCTTTGTCATTGGCCATTCTGGCGAGGGCTTCTAGAGGGATGAGTGCCAAAGTTTCCCCATGCTTGGCCTATTTTTCCCTGGGTTTTTCAAGTTACTGAATATGTCTCAGCATCCTGAAATTCTAAGATGCACTATTGGTGGTTATGGTATTCTTGAGAACCAACCTCTTGAAAATATTCTCACCTCCAATAGCAAAGTAATATGTTCCATGTACAGTATTGTCTGGCATCTTGCTTTGTTTTTCTCCACATGTTCAATAATATTGTAGCATGAAATTGTAATAAAAAGAATTAAAAGGGCTAAATTTCAGCTTGCAAGTATTTGTGGATATGTTGTTGTACTAAGCTCCATCCCTATCAAATAATCACCCTGTCAGGTAGGAGGAACCATTCTATTGCAGCATGACAAGTAATTTTAAATGTATTCGGGATGAGTTTCTCCATCACAGTGGGTATTTTACCTAAAGCAGCTCCTTTGTATTAGACGAAAGCTTTGCTGTGTGCTTTCAAGTTGATTTTGATTTATGGCTACCCTGTGAATGAGGGATCTCGAAGAGATCCTGTTATTATCAGCCCATTCAGGTCTTGCAGACTCTTGGCTGTGCTTTCCTTGTTGGAATCAATCCACCTATATTGCAGTCTCTCTCTTTTCTAACCATCTTCAATTTTACTAAACACGCTTGCCTTTTCCAATATTGCTGAACAACTAGAATTCACATTTCTGTTCTAAACAATTACATTTGTTTATTTGTTTAAATAACACTCAGGTATTGGGACAGACTCATCTCCATAGCTATAACAAAATATAAGTACATAGAATATACTTCATAAGAGTTGTGGCTTTTTCATGTACACTGCATTAAAAAATCAGATAGCAAGTATACTATATACATGCCTTTTCTTGTAAAGTATTAATAAGCTTTTGTAACTCATTTAGGTCTCTGCTTGTTAAATATTGATGAATTGGTAACCAATTTATCTTAACTCCATGCCTCTCGATGCACTCTAGGCTTTCAGAATAACAGTCCAATTCTGCATGTTTCTGCATATCCTATTACTTAAGCACATTTATTTAAATTACTCTGGGGGATTCATGGAATGGTAGATTTAAAAGAAATGTACATAGAGTTGTTCTTATGGCTGTAATCCCCCAGCTACTAAACAGAGTATAAATCAACATGAACTCAGTGGAGTTTCCTTCTGAATAGAAACATGCAGGAGTAGAATATTTTTTTTAGTAATACTTATTTTGGGGTTTTTTAACAGGTGTTTTTAATGTGATTATCAAGTGATAGTCATGTATGGTATCAACACTTCTTGGCTGTTATTCGAAAATGTATATATTGTCTTGTTTTTGGTGTTCACTGCTGTCAAGTCAAGTTTGTCTTATAGCGACCTCAGGAATGAGTGTGACCTTATCCTAAATATCCTTTCACACGTTTTACAGACTCAGGCCCATGCCTTATTTGATTGAGTCTGTTCATCTGGAATCTAGCTTTCTTTTCCTAAAGCCTTGTACCTTACCAAACATAATAATGTTGTCATAGAATCATAAAGTAATAGAGTTGGAATAAACCACATGGACCATCTAGTCCAACCCCCTGCCATGCAGGAAAAGCACAATCAAAGTCTCATTGACAGATGGCTATCCAGCCATGTTTACAAATTTCCAAGGAAAGAGCTTCCACCACACTCTGAGGCAGAGAGTTCCACTGTTGAACAGCTCGTATGGTCAGGAAGGTCTTTCTAATATTCAGGTGGAATCTCCTTTTCTGTAATTTGAACCAATTGCTCCTAGTCCTAGTTTCCAGGGCAGCAGAAAATAAACCTGCTCCTCTTCCTTATGACACCTTTTCACATATTTATACATGGCTATCATGTCTCCTTGCAACCTTTTTTTTCTGGAGGCTAAACATACTGAGTTCTTTAAGGCATTCCTCCTAGGGCATGGTTTCCAGACCTTTGATCATTTTACTTGCCCTCCTCTGGACACCTTCCAGTTTGTTAATATCTCTTTTGAACTGAGGTGATCAGAATTTGACACAGTAGTCCAGGTGTAGTTGACCAAAGCAAAATACATAGGCACCATAACTTCCCTCAATCTAGACACTATACTCCTTTTGATGCAGCCCAAAATCCCATTGGCTTTTTTAGCTGCTGCATCACACTGTTGGGTCATGTTCAACTTGTTGTCTATAAAACCTCCAAGATGTTTCTTACATGGAGCCAGGTATCACCCATTCTTTATCTTTGCATTTCATTTTTTCTGCCTAGGTGTAGTATCTTACATTTGTCCTTGTTGAAATTCATTTTGTTAATTTTGGCCCAGCTCTCTAATCTGTTAAGGTCATTTTGAATTATGATCCTTTCTTCTGAAGTATTAGCTATTCTTCCTAATTTGGTGTCACCTGCAAACTTGATAAGCATGCCCTCTAAACCTTCATCCAAGTCATTAATAAAGTTGTTGAACAGAACTGGGCCCAGGAATGAACCCTGCAGCAGTTTACTAGTCATTTCTTTCCATGATGAAGAGGAAGCATTTGCGAGTACCTTTTGGGTTCGGTCACTTAACCAATTACAGAGCCACCTGATAGTAGCATTGCCAAACCCACATTTGACTAGTTTGTTTGCAAGAAGGTCATGGGGGACTTTGTTGAAGGCTTTACAGAAATCAAGATGTGCTATATCCACAGCATTCCCTGCATCTACCAACCTTGTAATTCTATAAAAAAGGAGATAAGATTAGTCTGGCATGGCTTAAAGTTTTTAGAAATCCATGTTGACCTTCAGTAATCACAGCATTCCTTTCTAAGTGATTGCAGATTGCCTCCTTAATGATCTGCTTCATAATATTTCCTGGCATTGATGTCAGGCTTCATACACAAACAAATCATGTACTGTAAATACACGATAGCAAAACACACAGGGAGACAGTATATTATCAAAAATAAAGTGTATGTATTAGCATACAAATGAAGTGGGAGACACTGGTAGAGAACAAAAACAATAATAGTTCTCTGGCGCTTACATAAGCAATATCAGTGGTGTAAATACCATATCAAAGAAAGCGCAGCGTAGTCCCTGGGCGAAGTTCCAGGCAGTGGTGTAAACAAGTTCGAGAGGGCAACAAGGTGAACAATGAAGGAAGGGGATCAGTTTCACGAGTGGAGAGGAAAGATAAATCCAGGAGTAAACTCTGCAACGATCCCAACTCGCTGTAATCGGCGGTAGAGGCTAAATGCCTGTGTTTGTAATCCAAGCTCCTAAAGCGGCCGATAGCCGGGAGCAATGCTGCGCAAATGCGCTTCATGTTCTGTTGCCGGAACAAGATGCGCTGACCTCGGAGGTGACCCAAAGAGGGGACCATGGGGGCTGTGTCAGCCCAGCGTTTCTGAGTGGGTTGTACCGCTGACACAGCCCCCGTGGTCCTCTCTTTGGGTCACCACTATCTGACTTCCTACTAGGAGCCTGGATTTGCGGCTCTGGTTCTTTTTGGTCTTTGGTATTGGATTACCTTGGCTTACAGATATCCTTCTACCTGTGGATTAATTATACAAACTTGGATATATTATTTTTGGGACACAGACCTTCATTAGAGAACTATTTGTATTGGACCTTGCGTCTTCCAGGCTGCGCCCTGGATACGGTAGAGTGGAATATGCTGTTTAATGCTATTTTGTATACTTATACTGATTATTGACTTATGACTAATATAGATATATTTTGAATGAATTTGTGCTGAACTCTTTTTGTACTGTATTTCTAACCCTGACTTTTGTGTAGAGATAATTCCACAGATAGAAACAGGCAGAATGAAAGCACACAGACCTTTCAGCTGCAAGGCCATTCAATGCTGATCAATGTGGCCAGCAGATGAACTCCTCCCAGTCGCAGATGGCTTTGGCAGGAAATGGCTGCCAAAGCCTCCTTGCTGTTGTGCTCCCTCATTGCTCGTCTTCGCGCACCGATGCATGCTCCAAATGCGCATGTGCGGGCCGGGCACCTGCCCCCTCCTTTGCTCTGCTGCCCTCCTTCTTCTCCCTCCCTCCCCATCAGGCCATGCTGCGATGGCACTGAGGATGGAGGTGGGGGAGTCACCTCAGGGGCAGCATGAGAAAGCCCCTAGGGATATGCGCCGTGCACAGGGCAGAAGCACCCCACAGAAATCCGGCTGTGATCTGTGAGCAGCCCTGACCTAGAGTGATAACAGCTAAGATGATGAGGCAATCTGGGGAGGTGGGAGAGGAAGGGCCAATTCCTCATCTCTCCCCCCCCCCCTTGCTCTGGCACCCCATTTGATATCACTGTAGGTGATGGCCAATAAGCAGGACCCATGATGTGGCTGGAATGCATAATGGAATATGACAGTAAGGGTTGTTATCTGACAGTGCTAAACTGGGTTTAGTGTGCTGGGCAATCAGGACTCCACACTGCCTATGCAGTAACTGAGGACAGGGTGTCTGTGGCAACTATCTTGGGGCCAATCCAGTTTGCACCACACTAGATTTGGACCAGGATAGCAGGTCAGTGTAGATCCACCCCTAGTCTTCTGATTTCTTGATTACAGTCACTATGACTGATCCAAATGTATGGATAAACATTAAAATTCTATATCTTTATTTTATATATTAAATATATGTTAATCAACTATGGTCATTATTTTTGTTTTCTTCATGTTTAGCTGTAAATCTGCTCTTTCCCTTTTTTCCTTGACTTTCTTCAGTAATCATTCCAAGTCTGCTAGTACTCTGTTGCCTACTGGTGCTGATTTTCCTTTCTTGACTTCCATTTGTTTAAGGCAGGCATGTAGCCAGGGGGGAGGGCTAAGTGGGCTTCAGCCCCCCCCCCAAAAAAAATTCTCAGGGTGGTCCACGAAAAGGCCTTACTGGTACATTATTTAAACTGTTATGTTTATTCATATCATGATCTGATCATCATGCTCATTATATCCCACATTAATGGGGTTGTTGGGATAACAATACAAAAGGTTTGCTAGGGTAGACCCTCTTCCACTCAGTCTCAGCCCCCCCCCTCTGAACCAAACTCAGCCCCCCCCCCCCCGAATCAAAATCCTGGCTACGGCCCTGGTTAAAGGTAATCTTTTTTATGTTGCAAGCATCTTAGCATCTAACAACTAAAGTGTCTAACTGTTACAAGCCTGGTGCCAATTGAAATATGTAACAAATTCAAGTATAAATAAGCAATACAATGCAAGGGATTTATTTCATGTCTCAAAGATTGATTATTTAAATACATCTGAAGTGATAAACCGAATCCTTCTCCACATGTTATCGTATTTATAATGCTTTTAAGGTTAATACATCTATAATCATTTTCTCTCTTTTTCTTTTCTGATGACACCTTAGTCTTTTGGAGAGCTTTCCCCTCATGGAGAGTACTGTAGATGATGGGATAAAACTATAAGTTGTAGTAATGGTGGATATATCCCATTCTTTTGCCTAAATATTGCTTCTAGTCAGATTGGTTTTGTGGAATTTCTCAATGCTTTAAAAACATTAAGATCAATTTCAGTAAAGTTCTTTTATTGTTCTTGTTAATTATTATTGTCTGCTTTGACTTGCAATGATCTTAAAAATGAGAGATAGGCTGACAAATGAAGTTAGTTTATCTGCTTAAGTTTTTGTGACAAAAGAGATAATGTATTTACGTGAATAAATACCGGCCACATTAACTTGGAGGTGCCGGCCACATGATCTTGGAGGTGTCTATGGATAATGCCGGCTCTTTGGCTTAGAAATGGAGATGAGCACCACTTCCCAGAGTCAGACAGGACTGGACTTAATGTCAGGGGAAAACCTTTACCTTTTTAGCATGCCATTGAATCTAATGCGTGAAACTAAAAATGTATTTGCTGGCGAATGTAATACAAAGAGGCAAAAAGTGCACAGTTTGTAATTTATTCAAAGAAGATGTACATTACGGTTGATGTGTGCTCAGAATTCCTTTTGTAAAAAAGTGTTAGAACATCAAATAGTCCTTCCCTCAAGTAGCCTGTCATGTTCAGCTTTCTTAGGTGAATCTATGCACTTTTATGGCTCTGGTTCAATGCTATAGAATCCTAGAACTGTAAAATCATAGAATCATAGAGTTGGAAGAGACCTTGTTGGCCAACCAGTCCACCACTCCTCCAAGAAGCAGGAAAATCACATTCAAAGCATCCTCAACAGATGGCCATCCAGCCTCTGTTTCAAATCCCCCATAGAAGGAGCCTCCACCACACTTCAGGGTAAAGAGATCCATTGTTGAACAGCTCTCACAGTTTGGAAGCTCTTCCTAATGTTCAGGTGGAATCTCCTTTCCTGTAGTTTGAAGCCATTGCTTCGTGTCCAGGGCAGCAGAAAACAAGCTTGCTCCCTCCTCCCTGTGACTTCCATCACATATTTATACATGGGTATCATGTCTCTTCTCAGTCTTCTCTTCTGCAGACTCTTTAAGCCATTCCTCATAGGGCTTGTTCTCCAAACCCTTGACCATTCTAGTCAACCTCCTCTTGACACATTCCAGCTTGTCAATGTAGTTTTCAAAGGTCTTGAACCTTTTCAGCAAAAGGGTGCTGCCGCTTCATCAAATCACAAGTCCCTGAATTTCATAGCTTATATAGACAGCTGCACCTTAGTGCTTGCTTAGTGCTACAAATATTCTGGTAGTAAATTATATCTACTTGTAATTTCTCCTTCTCTGGCCAAAAAAATCCCAAGGGATCATCTGCTGGTGATTAATAGGACACCTCCGTGAAAGCTCAGTTGTTATGTGTGGAACATTTATTGGAAGAGGGGTTGCCCATTAATTACTGCCTCATGCCTTTCCTCCCTGCGGTGGAGGCAGCCCAAAGACAGGCAGGCAGGCAGCCATGCAAGTGTTAACTACCACTGGGAAACTAGGCTTGGCACCTGCTACAGCTCCTCTTTCTTGCCCATTTGCACCTTGGCTTGTTCCCTATGTCACAAGCCCTCTCCTGGTTTTTCTTTCATTCCCAACTTCTCCCAATGAGGGAGGGAGAGGGAGGGAGGAAGAAATATAGGAAGATTTGGAAGGTAAATGTCTCCACGCTTCTCAAAATCTCCTCCCTTAACTCTCTTGTATTTTTTCCTCTTTGCCTTGCAAGTCCCCTCAGCTTCTCGCACACACACACCACTTCTTCCCCTCTTCCTGAGCTCTTACCTGGCTTCTCTACCCTTCACCCCTTGGCTTCTCCCCACCTCCCAAGCCTCCTGGCTTAGGCCCTATTACAGAAATGTAATGTGCACCCCAATTTTGGCGTGGTCATTTAGCAAAAGGTGGTGTGCCTTAGATTCACTTAAATATGGTATTTTATAATAATTATTAATAAATCTAGTTTAGTTAGGTCTAGCAATTGGTCCTACTGTATAAGAAGAACTCTGCAGGAAATGGACAAAGTTTAAATTAAGCCATCAAGGTCCTGCTCTGGAGCAATGTATGTGAAAGTTAGGCAATTCTAGTCCCCATAGTCAAGATCCTACTTGTCTGTGCATGAAGTTGGATTGGCTTATTTTTTAAATCAACCATAAAGGAGCAAAAGCCAGATCAACCCAATCATTTTCTGTAGTGACTAACTGCAAGAACAAAGTTTTAATGAGTAAGAGTTTGTAGACTAAGGCTGGATCTACACTACCCTATATCCCAGATTATCTGCTTTGAACTGGATTATATGAGTCCCCACTACCACGTAATTTGGGATAAACAGATAATCTGGGATCATATCTTGGGATATAGGGGCAGTGTGAAAGGAGCCTAAGGCTACATCCCCAGAAGTATGGGGTGAAGTCTCTCAGGTCCTACAAGATCTCTTTGTAGAATAGTGTGGCTATGTCTTTAAATTATATGTAGAGGCACCCTTTTCCAATAAAGAAGAACTGTTCTGCACTAGAGGTTGCAAATACTTTTTTCTTTTATTCCTGTCAACATTCAGTAGGGGGGAAAATATCTCTGAAGAATCTACTAGGCTGTATCTCTCCTTACCTCCCTCTCCAACTATCTATCTTTTTATCACTTATATATTATCAATTATCTCTCTATCTATCTAAATTCTAGTCCAAGAGAAGGTAACATTTGACCACTGAGTTGGTTTCATGGCTAAATAGAAAGGATTTGATCTACTTTGATTGTGAGCACTTTCAATCTTTTTCTGTTAATACATCTTTGAGGGTCTTGCAGCTGCCATGCTTTTTTTTCACAAAATGATGGAATCTGAAACAAATACTTTGGAGGTCGTGCTCTCTAATCCAAAAGCCTCTTAACAGTGGATGTTGGACTTTGGTGCTTTGTTTTGGGCTTAGTGGAAAATATAACCAATGTTCTTGAGCTACATTCTGAGTAATATTCTTCCTGTGGCCCATACTTGCCCCCTTAAAAGTATTAACATCATGTCCTTGTATCTTCTGAAATATTTTTGTTACCCCACACAGTGGTCGAAGTTTATCCAACTTCATGAAGCTCCTGCAATGGGTTAAATCTTTGTACCAGCAGGACTGCTGACCGAAAGGTTGGTGGTTCAAATCCAGGAAGTGGGATGAGCTCCCATCTGTCAGCTCCAGCTTCTCATGCAGGGACACGAGAGAAGCCTCCCACAGGATGGTAACACATCTGGGCATCCCCTGGGCAATGTCCTTGCAGATGGCCAATTCTCTCACACCAGAAGTGACTTGCAGTTTCTCAAGTCACTCATGACACACACACAAAAAATCCGACTTCAGAGACTGCTCCAATAATGAAATACAGAGGGGAAAGCTATGCCTGAAAGCCTGTTTAGATATGTACCTCACATGATTAATAATTGCATCATGCTCATGAATGTATTAGGGGAACATGCAAACAAGTATTAAATGAGGATTCAAATCTAGAACAAATTCAGACATAGGTGAGTAATTTCCAGGCTGGAACTTTTACCTATTATGAATCAGATTCCTCAATATTAAATAAAAGATCAAAAATACGTTTATGAGCCCAAAGCTGTAAAAACTTAGATAACCAACTGCCTTATTGAAAGTATATTGACAAGGTTTTGCTAATGGCAAATACATAGTAACCTAAATGAAAGCTAATCTTGGACAAATATATCTCCTCCTTATAGCAAATATAAGCTATGATAAGTTATTTGAAGAGGAGATTTATTAACCTTTCACTTATTAAAATTCCATTTGGGGCTGGAGATAAAAATTGACATTTTTAATCATGAAAACATACAGTGCCTGGATATTTGCACAGAAGAGACAGCTTGCAAAGGAATATGAATTAGCTGAGTGGCTGGAAACCTCCAAGTCAATAACCCATTATAGGTTGGGAACAAACAATGGGAGTACAATGATTAAAGCTGAATGTTCTTGAATTAATCAAGGGCACATAGGTGTTTATCAGCTAATCTGGTCCCAGAGGTAATTCATGTAATAGTTAATGTGTCAGGTTCTCTGTTAACAATGGACAGAGAAAGGGACATTTTACTTCCTAAAAAGTAAGGTGTAGGAAGAAAAAAATACAGAAATCCCCCTATTCCCCCATCTTCTCTATAGTTCTGGTCTTGAGGAAGCATATCCCTCTGTCTCTCAGCTGCAGTGATAGTGTTTGTTAATGGTTTTTGTTTTCACAGGTATGTGTTTCCAAGTATGTACTATCATTTAACTTAATTAGCATTATTTCTACAATGTCTGTTTTCTGGTTTATCGTAAACACTGTTTTCTGGTTTAGACATATGGCTTGTCACCTTGGGATTGCTTTTATCCCACAGTCACTATGAGGTCTGTTACAGCATTTATTTGTAAGTAGAAATATACAGAAAGTTTCTGAATTCTGGGTAGTTGTATTATTATTTTGCATTCCACCACTATAGTGACAATTTTGAAATGTTCATTTTGTTGCTGGAGAAATGTTCTATTGCTTTAGTGGCATGCTTCATTTGTCCTTTTCTGGTTGGTTTTGTATTAGCTCTCCTTATGAGCTTTCGTGTCTTCCTATTCATGGTATTCATTAGGGATGGAAATAATATTTTTAAAATATTCTAAAATTTTTGGTAAATGTATTTTTAAATTACATGCTTAATATGTATTAATTTTAATTTTAATTTTAATTTTAATTTTAATTTTAATTTTAATTTTAATTTTAATTTTAATTTTAATTTTAATTTTAATTTTAATTGTATGTGTTTTAAGACATTGAATAATTGCCTATATGTAAGGGGTCTTGAATCCCCTTTGGGGTAGAGGAAGGCAGTGTATAAATAGTGTAAATAAATAATTAAAAAATATTTTTGAATGCTAGAGTACCCTGATGAGGATAATCCTGGACTGAAAAGAACTTTTGCAATTTGGGACATTCTGCACAAAATTCATATTTCTTTCCATGAAAAACAGCATTTTCTTTGCTGAATTAGTTTCAGTGCAGAATACTATTTTTTAGCAGAAAAAGCTGTTTTCTGGGCCTCAGACCACATTCAAATCTTCTTAGAATAAATCCTGAACTATGGTCTTTGAAAATGGTGAAGAATTGAAGTCTTTCTTGACTCATGAAAATAAGATTATTCATTGCTTCATTTGAGAATAAAGTTGACTAAAATTATATTCCTACTATCCAATTTCAGAACCAAGACAATAGTGTGCTAGCCAACCCCCTTCAAAAGCATGAGAGTATATTAACACTGAAAAACCAAATGGCATTCGTACAATATAGCCAGAATGGTACAACCTTGTTCTCATCCCGTAATGCACAATAATGTTAAGATAATATTATTGTTTATTATTTCCAACATTTCTACCCCGCTCTTCTCAACCTCCGAGGGGGGACTCAGAGCGGCCTTAAGTATAGGAAACATCAGGGAAATAATACAGGAAAAAGTCAAAGTGAATCATAACATGTGAATCAGAAATTGGAAACACATCGCCACATCATTACCAGTCTCTTTTGAACACTTGAAGCCTCTTTGTTACTCAGAACTTCAAAATGCTTGACATCTAATTTGGGCTAAACAGCTTCCTTCTCCATTCCTCCCCATAAACACTGCAGGATTACTTGGATATTATTCTCAAATTAGCTTATTTTCTCACAATGTCCATGGATGTAATTATTTTGGTCTGTAGCAAAAACAAGCACAATGAGCCTTTCAGGATATTAAAAACTAACAGATTTTAATATGTAGACATAATTCTATAGTTATACAGCACTGAGTTGATCATATAACAAATGTATTCATCAAAAAGATGATGCTAGTCTCTCTGTTGTTGTTCTCCTCAACTCATAATGATGATATAGAACAAAATGGGTGTGCATCTATTTTAGAAGATTATATATTAAATTCCACAGAATTGACATAATTTTGGGATATCCTTTTTTACTTGGCATTTTAAAATTTAAAAAACAATAATCTGGAGCAACTTTGATTTTTTGAACTATAGTGCTGTCTAAGAAATCACATAGGGGAACCAAAGAATCCTTAAATACATGCATATCTCTTTTATCCTAGTTGCATTTATACAATGTCCTTTTGCTTCACTCAAAATTTAACAAAAAGTATCCAACTTCATTGTGATTGAAGGTCTTTTGGGAGAAAAATAGAATAATTATGAGAGTCATAGACTTGGGTCCTCAATTGCTCTTCCAAAGTGGAAGGACACCATCTGTTCATTCAGTATTTGCTTCAGTGGATGTATCCACTGGCAGGAGCAGAGATACATTTTTAACAATTCTGTCCTCCATGTAATTTTCCATACCCTTCTGATGAGTCATCCAATTCTATGCAGCAAATTAGTGAGATCAGCAAAAGTTATCTTTTGCTTTCTAGAAGCTAATGATAAGGATTCAGCTTATATTAATGGTTGTATACTCTTGATCTCCCACTTAAAGAATTCCTGACCATTCGCCAGTGGAACTTCTAGAAGGTGAAAGACAAAATAATAAGAGTAGAAGTTAATGGGTTTGAGCCTAGTGACCTGGCCTCTCTTGAGTTTTATTTCAGACTTTAAAAGAGCTATGCCAGGAATCGAAACTACTTCAGGGAAAGGATACAGCTAGTTTAAAGTTTGGATCAAAACCTGGAATGGATTTATTACATCTGAATTATCACCTGTAGTTTACCTAGTTTCAGACCCAATAATTTGCAGGATTTTGAAATTCAAGTCAAGTAAGTGCATATTTAAAGCCCATGTAATTAATAAGAGTTGGGCAATATGTGATCTCTTGCGACCTCATCAAACAGAGCTTTTTAAGTGTCCTTGGGCAGTCCAGCAATGGATGGGCAAGCTGTCTATCCATGACATCGCTGAAATTCCAGCAGAGGTCCCACCCACAGGTAGAATGGAGACTTGTCCATATTGTGCTGGTTCTAAAGGAGCCTGCATGGATTCTTGACTCTGGGGAAATGCTTTGCATATGTGATGGGAGAAGTGTTGCCAAGAGGGAGCTGCATGCATGGCAATGGATTTACGCCGCTGCCCTTCCTTCTCTTGGCAAAGTGGGATGTTTCGCTTGGCCTTTGAGATAAGGCCCCTAGTCAGCCCATTACTAAGCTGATCCAAGTTGCTGTTTGAAGATATCAGTACTCTAACACCTGGAAATGTAAAGTTTCTAACCACCACCAACAGCAACCCTTGATATAATATTTACTTTTATAGGATTGGATTTTAGTGGCCATACTCACTTTAAAAACAATGTTATACATCCAAAGTCTCAAGGCATGAATTTAGCCAGGCTATTATAACAAATATTAGCTGCAGCAATACTAGTCATGAATTTTTCTATAGGGTGAATTGGATTTTTAATTTCATGCATCATTTGCAACTTGTTCCACTAAATTCTACAAACTCATAATATATTCATAAAATCTAATGAGGAATGGAATATACATATTTTATTGTTTTGGGGGGACTCAAATAAATTACCATTCATTTTAACTTTTCTTCCTTGAATTATTCTAACATATTTTAGGGTTTTGGTAAAGAAGAAGAAAAAGAGAGAGGAATAACTTGTTGATTTCATAGCAGATAAAGCTAAGCACATTTTGTTGTTCTTTCTATCAAGTCATCTTTAATTTATGACAACACTGTTAGTGAAAGATTTCCAAGAGCCCAGGTCGTCAATGGCTCTGCTTCGGTCTTAGGGCACATCTTCACTGACTCCTTAAGTCAGTTTCAAACCAGTATTGAAAAAAGTAGTTTTGCTGTGGTTACATGGTGAAACCCTAAACCAGTAGAGCACCAGGTGGTGATTAAATGTTTCATAGAGCACTCATGTGCATAAAAATGTTTCTTAGGGTCCTTGTATGAAAGTTTGTTGTCTAGTTGACATAGTTTGAAGTTAGTTTTGAATGACATTAAATGGTGATTCTTGATGGGGCCTTAGCCAGTGCCATGGCTCCATCAATTTTATTTATTTATTATATTTACTGATTTTATTTTTATCCCTCCTTCTCCTGATATAGGAAGTCGGCTCAGTCAATCTACCCATACTTTATTTATTTATTTATTTATTTAAAAACTTTTGTACCCCGACCTTCTCACCTCCATAGAGGGACTCTTGCTTACGGCAAGATTCAATGCTGTACAATTTAAAAACAACTACAACAACATATTAAAATATAAAAAAGCCCCCATCGCCACTAAAAACAATACTTTACTCTTCCTCTTTTTATATTGCCCACAACATTGCCATGCTTTATTAACTTTCTTGTTAATCAGGTTGTCTTGTGATATATCCATATAGCATACTATCTAATGAGAGTTCAGCCATGAATTGGTCTCAAATCTTTTGTCAACCCATGGTTTCTGTAGAACATTGAATTAATTTTTTCCATCAGATTTCTTCACTGTTTAGCTTTCACATCCATACATAGAATGTCAAAATACCATAATTTATTTGTTTGTTTGAGAAGTGACATACAAATGCTATAAATAATACGCTAGGGGAAGCAAAGTGATGCACATTAAATCCAAATGATTTTACACACACAAAAAAGGATTCAAACATAATTTGATCAGGCAACTGAATTCAGACAATCTGTTATTCCTAGAGATCCACGGTTGGAGTTTTACTATAAAGAAAGCCCTGTCAAATGCACTACCAATCAAATTGTGCAGGGTGACTGACCATCCAATAGCAGCCTTATATGTGAGGAGATGATCTTTCAGATATCCTGGCCCCAAGCTATCCAAGGCTTTCTGTGTCAAAATCAGCACATTGGAAGCCAATTGGAAGAACTCTGATTACAGACTGGCTTCCTGGGTTGATTTGTGGACTTGGACTTCAGTTTTTATTTCCTGACTTCCTGGCTTGACTTCAGATCTCTGACTTCATTTGGTACTCCTGTTCGAAAATATGAACTCTGATGATTTAACTCAATAACCTTGGGTATTTTTTGCTGTTGTCCCTGGCCTGACTCTGTAGTATTTGCCTTGTCTTCATTTTTACTCTGTTCTTGTATAACAATTCTATTATTTTGGTCCAACCTTAAACAATTCAAGACTTTAGTTTTCTTTGTAAGTGAAATTTGATCTTGGCTTACCTTGCTTTTGTTTAATTAAACCTTAGCCCTGATACTGGGAGGTCCTGGAATGTGACAGATCCTGACATTTGTATTCAGCAATATATTGATATTGATATAGTCATAGATGTAGACGTAGATGTAGACTTGAGGATCTTATCGAATCTCTTCTCTTCCACTTACATGTTTCTACCCCTCTAGCAGTTCAGATTCATAATAGCCTGCCTTTTTTCAGAAAGATGAATGTTGATATCTCTCATTTCCTTTCATTGTTGCACAAATAGCTTTTAGAACTTCCCTTACTGACTTTCTCTGTCACCTAATAGGAGATACTTCCTCTCTGTCAAGTCAACTGAACTCAGCAGGCATAACAGTGAAACCTTACTTCTATATAATTATTCACAGTTTGAATTCTGCATTTTAAGAAGTTTTTAGGATAAGCATGTCTATAATAAGTACAGTATGAACAAATTGAAGTCAGATCTATCTGGAGATGTTGTGATTGCAAATCAGTGCAAAACACAATTTTTTAAATTGCTAAACTCATTATGCAAACAAAATTGGGAGTAAAGACTACTGGATTCATTTTGATGTAACAATAAATATGCCAAAGATTGAGATGCTAGTTGATTATTGTATAAGCTTGTTTCTACAAGTTAGTAAAAATACAGCTAAGGACTGGTCTGAGAGTGTCTGTTAAAAGTATAAATACTGCAAAATCATTCCATAGAATATCTTTGCAACAGTTCCTGGTCTACAAACTTCATGAGTTGAAAATGTAAGATAAGGAGGTACTACACATTCCACGTCTTTCACTTTGAATTATAAGAAAAGGTCAAAGAATCATTCCCTAAATATGCTGTCCTATACAATAACCACACTAATTAAGCAAGCATGTTTCTCAATATGTAGCATCTACTAGCTATATAGTAACATTTCCATATCCATAGAACCAATATACTGTATATTCCGGTGTATAAGACGACTGGGCGTGCAAGATGACCCCCCAACTTTTACAGTTAAAATAAAGATTTTGGGATATACTCGCTGTATAAGACCACCCCTCTTCCAATGCACACCAAATAAAAATTTAAAAAACATCAGATTTTATTTTAAATCCAAGACTCTCAGAGTGGTATCCAGCTCTTTGGCTTAAAAATTGAGATGCGCACCAACCCTCAGAGTTGGACACAACTGGAATTAATGTCAGGGGAAATCCTTTACCTTACCTAGAGTGAGCCCAGGTCCAACAACAATAATAATAATAGAACTATAGATTTGGAAGGGACTCCAATGGCTGTCCAGACTAACCCTAATTCTGCCAGGCAGCAAAACACATCCAAGCCCTCCTGACAGGTGGCCATCCAGCTCTGCTTAATAAGAACAATAACAATAATCATAGCAGAACCCTAAAGTTGGAAGGGACCCCAATGGCCAGGGAGGATCATACATCCAAGCCCTCATGACAGGTGGCCATACAACTCTGCTTAACAACAACAACAACAGAACCCTAGAGTTGGAAGGGACTCCAATGGCCATCCAGTCCAACCCAACTCACTCCTGCCAGGCAGGAAGACACAATGAAAGCTCTCCCAACAGGTGGCCATCAAGCTCTCCTTGATAATAATAATAATGAAACCCTAGAGTTATAAGGGACCCCAATGGCCATCAAGTCCAACCCCACTCCTGCCAGGTCGGAATATACCTTCCAAGCCCTCCCAACAGGTGTCCATCCAGGTCCTTCAGGCTCCTGCAGCCCCCCTTCTCTCCAGATGTGTGTCCTGGACCGTGGCGGTGGCAGTGGGGGTGGCAGAGGAGGACAGGAGGCAGCCAGGAATGGGGAGAGGGGCAGTGCCCCATCCCCGCCTCCCTTGCCATCCCCAAGCAAGCCTGAGGAGGAGGAGCGGGGGAAGAAGGAGGAGGGAGGGGGCGAGGAGGAGGAGCGTGAGGCCGCATTACCTTAAAGAACGGCTGGGGGATGGTGGCCTGCCGGAGGGGGCAGAGCTAGGCCGTGCCAAGCCCTGCCCTTCCCCCCCCCACTTCAGCTCTCCCAGCAGCTTCCCCAGGTTGAGGAGGGCAGCGCCAAAACAGCATTGTGCTGGCTCTGCCACCGCTGGCTTGGCACTGCCCTCCCCAACCTGGAGAAGCTGCTGGGAGAGCTGAAGCCAAAGGGGGCGGAGCCAGTCTGCACCATGCCTCGCCCCCTCCCCTGGCTTCAGCTCTCCCAGCAGCTGCTCCCAGCAGGCCACCATCCCCCAGCTGTTCTTTAAGGTAACGCGGCCACACTCCTCCTCCTTGCCCCCTACCTCCTCCTTCTCCCTCGCTCCTCCTCCTCAGGCTGCGCTGCTTGGGACGGTGAGGGAGGCAGGCAGTTTTGGCTTCCACAGCAGCCGAAGCAGAGACCAAAGGGACCCAGCGATATCCGGCATATAAGACGATATCCCCATTTTGGAAATTATTTTGGGGGGTTCAAAAGTCATCTTGTACCCCGCAATATATGATATATAGTTATACTTATCCATGGTTTCACTTGTTCACTGTACAAGTTGCATTCTCTTCTTACTATGTATATTGCTTATCCCATTGAAACTAATAGAATTCACTATCATCTGTGGTTTCAGGTATCCAACCAAAGTTTGGGAATGTATCTCCCACAGATAAAGGTTTATACTGTAATGCCAACAAATTAAATAGCTCAGAGGAAAGTCAGAGGCAGTAAATTTAAAGAGACCCAATGCCATGCCGATTAAAAAGCTTTTTTAAAAAGCTCAGAAGCAATAAATTTGAAGACTGCGCACTGCCCTGCTATCTTGCTTGAGTACTATGAAAAGAAAGCAAAATAATATGTGCAGGAATTTGTTTTAAAACAGAATGTCTTTTATTTACCATGCTTGTCCTTGGATTTTAAAAAAATATTTTTAAGCGCATAAACTATGGTTCCATCTACACTGACAAATAAAGCAGTTTAATTGCATTGGACTATATTATATGGCAATGTAGACGGGACTAAAGCCTGGAATGGAGGAGCCATAAACACAAGCTTCTTCAGTCTGGAACTTCCAGGCTAGTTACAAATGGGAATTGAAATCTTTCACTATTTTTGGTCTGCACCCATTTAAGCATCACAAAGTGGCGCAGATTAGCTTGCAGAAAAGAACACTTTTGTTTGTGTGCAAAATAGGTAGAAAACAACGTTTCTCTGTGGGGAAATTTTTTTTTGTACAGAAGGCATAATCTCTGTGCGGAGATTTCTCTAACTCCCAGGAAGCTGTTTCCATGCAAAACCACTTTTAGAAATGTGCTGGATGATTGAAATTTGATCCAGACAAAATGGAGCTGTCCCTGATCTGTGGCAAAACTAATCAGTGAATATGAATTACCTCTAGGCTGAATTGAAATCTCAGGTATATATCCCGGAGATAGATAGATAGATAGATAGATAGATAGATAGATAGATAGATAGATACACACACACAGATACACACACACACTTATAGAGTCTGGGTGCCAAGGTTTCAGCTGTGGCCAGGAATGCACTTGCACAGTTAAACCTATTGTGGCAGCTGTGCTGATTTCCAGACTTATAAAATCTGGCCACATGCCTCAAGTACATTCCAATTTGTATTATTATAATGTATTCTCCATAGGACTACTTTTGGGATCAGTTTGGAACCTTCAGCAGGACAAAATGCTGTGATGAGGCTGTTGACCAGGATTTGCTATGTTTGCAGAAAATGAGAAAGAGGAATAGAAGTGTAGGGATAGAAGGAACATTGGGTCCTTCCACACAGCCAGGGGCGGTCCAAGGTAATTTTAAATGGTAAGCGAACATTATTTCCCCCCCCCAAATCACTTGATAACAAAAGGTATAAGGTATAATTTATTTATTTGCAACACATTCCACCCCCCTTCTCAGTGGCTAACAAGGCAGCACATCGATGCCCAAACATACAATGTAAAGAACCCTAAAACATACATCATTAAACAATAACAGTTTAAACAAACATATACTCATCACTCAGATTAAAAATACATAGAGGTAAATAAAAGAATTTTTTTTACAAACCAGAAGTTTACGTATCACATGTTCATATACTTACATTACATAGAATTAACACAAAGTAACTTTTTTAGAATTCAATTATTTATTAATCTTTGCAACAAATTTAAGTGTTTTTGTTTTTTTTAAAAAAAACAGCAAGTTATCCTTAACACACAAGAAATTGAACACTTTTCAAATCAAGGCAGATAATACACAATGTCTGCTTTGAACTGGATTATATGTGTCCACACTGTCACATATTCCAGCTCAAAGCATTGTTTTGGATTTGATATGGCAGTATATAGAGGGGGACTAAAAGGCCCTTCCACAGAGCCATGTAACCCAGAATACCAAGGCAGATAATACACAATGCCTGCTTTGAACTGGATTATATGTGTCCACACTGTCACATATTCCAGCTCAAAGCATTGTTTTGGATTGTTTTGCCTATGGTACAGCCTCGTCCCTTTGTATAATCCACCATTAAGAAGAAGGGTGCCACAGAAGTTTGATAAATATGAATATTTATCAAAAGCATAGACAATATAAAAGGAGCCAGCACTAATACTAATTATATTATGTTATAAATTATAATATATAAATACATATTATATTTTATAAAGATTATACTATATGGTATTAATATAAATTGGTATTAAATAACCCACTCTCTCTCTCTCTCTCTCTACACACACACACACACACTACTATTAAATAGGAATAAATAATAATATATATATATATATATATATATATTGCTTAATACTTTATTATTTTTGGCATAACTATCCTAATAAGGATCTGGTCCTATGACTATCCACTGTGACAAAGGCACCCTTGAAGCAAACCAATTTAAATGCGAATAGAAAAGCCAAACAGCAACCTTTAATGAGGCTTGGATTTCAAACGCCTCTTTAGTGGGAGAAGTCCGCACTTTTGGCAAGGCTTTCGCCCCCGAAATAAGGAGAGAGGAAAGCAGGGACTGGAGCCAGGAAGTATTCACAAAGCAAACATTCCCGAATAAACAACTGCTTGTATTTTGAACGCCCCAGCACTGGGAATAATTCGGACTTTTGCCAGAGCTTCTGTTTCCAGGGACGAGGGAACTGAAACCTGAAAGGAAGCACGGTCCCCTTAAGGTACCTCAGCAATATAATATAATTAAAGGACAGAAGCAGGGAAGGAAGGGGGGGGGGGGGGATGAAAACACACCCTCAACACTCAAATATATACAACTTTTATTTCCTTCCTTTCTCCCCCTTCACCCTTTCCTTCTCTCCTCCCCTTTCCCTACCTCTTCCTTCCTTCCTTCCTTCCTTCCTTCCTTCCTCTCCCTTTCTCTCTCTCTCGGAGGAGGAAGAGCTGCCGCTGGCAGCGAGGAAGGGGGCTGGTGAGGGAGGAGGAGGCGGCGACCATGCAGTGCTGCTGCTTCTTCCTCCTGCTCCTCGCCGCTCAGCTCAGGGGGCGGAGGGTGGACGCTGAGCCGGGGGCGAGGCTTTGAAAGGACCAGGAAGCCACGGAGTGTTTGCCCCGCGCCTCTGCCCTGCCTCCTGACTGGAGAGAGAGAGATGGGAGGAAGGCAGGCAAGAGGAAGGCGAAGGGCCTGAGGATGCGTCGGTGGTGGGGAGGGGTGGGCCGGGGCCTCCCGATGCGCCCGGCGGGAGAATTCGCCCCTTCCAAGATGGCGCTCTACGCGGGGGCGTAGTTTGCATATATGAACGGACCGCCTCTGCACACAGCCCTATATCAAAGAATATCAAGGTGGAAAATCCCACAATGTCTGCTTTGAGCTGGGTTATCTGAGTCTACACTGCCATATATTCCAGCTCAAAGCAGATAATGTGGGGTTTTATTCAGCTGTGTGGAAGGGGCCGTTGTTAGCCAAATACTATAGATGTTTCCATCTTGGGAAGATACAATTCACAGGACTCCTTATGCCTAAATTACTGGTTTGCATTCAAGGGGCTGCTGGCCTAGCTATTCATATTGTTATTTTGGAGAAATGGGAGATGAGAGCTCTCTCCCTTCTTTTTATCATGGGAAGGTATAGTGAATTCTGTATTACAGAGATCTGTATGATAAATCAGTTGTTAACCCAAACCTTTCTCCTCCACTGTTGTTTGATTCATGAATTAGCAATTGCAAATTGTTTTTTAAAGGATCCTACCTATGATAAATACTTGGCAAGTCCTCTTTGAAAATCCAGTTTGATACTGAGTCTAGAATTCATTGTGCATTATACAAATTAGACAATGTTTTTCTTATTCTATTGCTTAGAGCTTGCATGTATTCGCTTTGCCTAATAATCCAATCTAGCCATCCTTTGCAAGTTTATGAAGAATGCCTGCAATTAATTGCAGAGATGGTGCATGTACAACATTGATTTTGCTACATGTTTCCATTAAGAGATTCTGTTTTGTTCTTTATTTCTTTTGGTTTAAGAAGTATGAAATTACTGGAAAGTAATTTCATTATTTAGAGATATTTGTATTTCTCTTGCAAAAGATAAAATGACATCAAGGATCCAAAAAAAAACCAACAACACCCTGTTTTCTTTAAGCCTACTTACCCTGGGCATGGGAAAACTGAATCTTTGAAAGGAGATGAAAAAAGGAATATGAAGACTGGAATGCTTATCTGTTTGATCAAGTCCAATTGGACATTATAGAACATATAACTCATGATGATGTGCAGGAGGACAAAACAGAAGAAATTAAAGAGAACTTATCAATCTACAGGGAATGGATAGAAAGTGGGGAAACCAAAACAAATATTGTAGAAAGATTAAGAAAATGGTGTTCATGGTTAAAGATAAAGACTAATTTTTCGTATTGCCATTGTGTGTGTGTGTGTGTATACACACACACACACACACACACTCAGGACCTATATTTTAACTTGATTTTCCAGAGATATTCATTCAATGGTAAGAATTTCCTGCAATCATACTCATCAATAAAAGCTATGATAAGACCTATCATAAGTTTCTCTATGCCCTTCCTAAAATATGAGTCATTGCCAAAAGGAGAAAAATGCAAAACCTAATTATTTTTAATGAGATGCACATGTGCTGTAAAAGAAATAGTCAATGCAATCAACTGTGTTTCTAAAATTGCATGCCTTTCCAAGTCCACTTACTTTGTCACTAAAATGCTGAATTAGATAAATTATTTTTATCTCATCACACCAGTCTCAACCTGATGAGAGTTGGCTTCCTTGAGTTCTTGTGCCCTTGTTTATCAATGTAGGAGAAGGACTACGACTATCTAATAAGGCATTAAAGATACACTTTCTGAAAATATCAAAGAATACATTATTTGAAGGAAGTAGTACTTGGAGAGACCATGTGATTGAAATATTGCAAGGTCTGTTGCTAGCCCTTGTCCATGCAACTTTAGAAGGCAATGCCCTTTGAATAAGCACCTTTAGTTTGATCTATGGATTATCCTTTAAAAGCTACACAAGGAATATTATCTAACTCTATACCTACTGTATTGCATAAATGTTACTAAATTTAACAAAACTACTTCCAATTAAGTATGTATCAAATTGAAGCCAAATAATTGTATTATCATTTGATGAAGTCTGCCTCTGAGGTTTTTAAGAATGATATGTCTGCTAATTCTTATTAACCTGGCCATCCACTAGGCCAGTGCTGTCCAACTTCTGGCGGGTCCAGGGCCGGATAAGAGGTCACTGATGACCTGCGGGGCCACTTGGCCCCGCCCCCAGGCCCCGACCCCAGGCCCCGCCCCCAGCCCAGGCCCCGCCCCCTCCTAAAGCCTCCGAAAAGGGGGAGAGGCGGCGCCAAGAGCAGCGCGTCACAGGCCTGGCGTGACGCGCTGCTCTTGGCACCGCCTACCCTTCGGGGCCCCTCCCTTCCTAGGCCGGGGAGCCGCCGAAAAGGGCAGAAAGGCGGCCAACGGCAGCGCGTCACAGGCCTGGCGTGACGCGCTGCCCCTTGGCACCGCTACTCCTTTTCGGGCGCCCTCCCTTTCTAGGCCGGGGAGCCGCCGGGGAGGCGGTGGTGCCAAAGAGCAGCGCGTCACACCAGGTCTGTGACGCGCTGCTCTTGGCGCCGCTTTCTGCCCTTTTGGCGGCTCCCCTGCCCTAGGAAGGGAGGGGCGCCAAGTGGCAGAAGGCGGGCGTGCCAACGGCAGCGCGTCACAGGCCTGGCGTGACGCTGCCCCTTGGCACCGCCTACTCCTCCTTTCGGCGCCCCCTCCCTTTTTCGCGGCTCCCTGCCCTAGGTAGGGAGGGGGCGCCGAAAAGGAGGAGCTAGCTTCTCCTCCTCCCTGCCCCTCCTCCCCCCCTGCCGCCATTTTTTTAAAAAATCGATTTTTTAAAATTTAAAAATGGCGGCTGAGGGCATAGGTGGGGCCGTGTCCAACAGGCTACGGGGCCGGATCCGGCCCCGGGGCCGCCAGTTGGACAGCCCTGCACTAGGCCATGGCCTGTGTATAAATCTTACTCATTTTGATGCTATGCTAATACTCTGTGTCCACATAATAAAGCAAAAGGCTTACAACTAGGAAAAACCCCAAGTTCAAGAAAGGATCCAGGGGTGATCCAGGAAATTATAGGCCAGTTAATCTAACCTCAGTTCCAGGCAAAGTGATGGAAACCATTATTAAAGAAAAAATTACTAAGCACATAGAAGAACAGGCATTGCTGAAGGAAAATCAACATGGTTTCTGCAAAGGCAAATCATGTCTTACTAACTTGTTAGAATTCTTTGAGGGTGTAAATAAACACATAGATAAAGGGGACCCAGTCGATATTGTTTACCTTGACTTTCAAAAGGCTTTTGACAAAGTCCCTCACCAAAGGCTCCTAAATAAGCTCTTCAGCCATGGAATCAGAGGACAGGTCTTATCCTGGATTGGAACCTGGCTAAACTGTAGGAAACAAAGGGTGGTAATAAATGGACACTTCTCTGGGTGGAAAGAGGTGAGAAGTGGCGTACCCCAAGGTTCAGTTTTGGGTCCGTTACTTTTTAATTTATTCATTAATGACCTGGATGTAGGAGTAAATTGTGAGGTAGCAAAGTTTGCAGACGACACTAAATTGTTCAGGGTAGTTAAAAATGAAACTGATTGTAAAGAGCTCCAGAAAGATCTCTCGAAATTGAGTGAATGGGCAACAAAGTGGCAAATGCATTTTAACCTAAACAAGTGTAAAGTCATGCACATCGGGGCAAAGAACCCCAACTACACCTACAAATTGATGGGGTCAAAGCTTTCCGAGACAAACCAGGAAAGGGATCTTGGGGTTTTGGTGGACAGCTCAATGAAGATGTCAACCCAGTGCGCAGCAGCAGTGAAAAAAAGCAAATTCTATGCTTGGCATGATCAGGAAGGGAATCGAAAATAGGTCGTCAAATGTTGTATTGCCTCTCTACAAATCTATGGTGAGGCCACATCTGGAGTACTGTGTACAATTCTGGTCACCGCACCTCAAGAAGGATATAACGGAACTGGAAAAGGTACAGAAAAGGGCAACAAGAATGATCCAAGGGATGGAGCAGCTCCCTTACGAAATCAGGTTGCAACGCCTTGGTCTTTTCAGCCTTGAAAGACGGCGTTTAAGAGGTGACTTGATCGAAGTGTATAAAATCATGCATGGGATAGAAAGGGTGAATAGAGAAAAATATTTTCTCTGTCACACAACACTAGGACTAGGGGCACTCCCTAAAGCTCCAAGGCAGGAAAGTTAGGACTAATAAAGGGAAATATTTCTTCACCCAGAGGGTCATTGGGTTATGGAACTCACTTCCAGAGGAGGTTGTGACAGCGGTCAGCCTGGACAGCTTCAAGGCAGGATTAGACAGATTCATGGATACCAAGGGAATCAGTAGCTACTGAAATGGACATCCGAGTGCCACCTCTGTGTTGATGGAGGCAGGCAGGATTTCCCCGGGTACTGGTTGTGGGGGGGTCGGGAGCAGGTGAGGGTTTTGCCCTCCTTTCTGCTAGAGATCCCTGTGTACAACTAGTGGGCCACTGTGTGACACAGAATGCTGGACTAGATGGGCTGAGGCCCGATTCAGCATGGCTCTTCTTATGTTCTTATGTTCTTATGTTTTTGTAGAAGCATAAAAATCTTTAGGAACAAATAATATAACACATTGGAAAAACACTATACTCAACTACGAGACACCCTTTCAAGGGATGTCTGACTGGCCCTATTCCCTTTGAATTTCCAGCATGCAGTTAAGGGCCTTTCCAGACAACCAATTAATCCAGAGTAACAAATTGGGACTAAAAATCACATACCTCAAGGAGAGTCCATGCACTGAGCTTTTTGTCCCAGGGAATGGTCCCACGGTTTTCAGAAAGGTTTATGTTATTTCACTGGCTCTTCTGATTATCTGGACTATTTTAAAGAGTGTGTTGTTGTTGTGTGTCTTCAAGTTGACTCCAAACTATGGAAATCCTATCATAGACCTTTCTTGGCAACATTTATTCGGAAGAGGTTTGCCATTGTCTTATCTTCGTTTTAGGATGAAAATGTGCAACTTGCACATAGTCACTCAGTAGGTTTCCATGATGTAATGGGAATTTGAATATCTGCCTACCAAAATCCTAGTCCCTCAATTGAAACGACTCTACTACACTGGCTCTTGGCTGCTTTTAATTCTTCCTGTGAATATATGTTTTAAATACTTTATCTACTATACATCACTTTGGGGGCCCTGATGGCTTGAGAAATAACAGATTTTTTTTAAAAAAATCCATTTATACAGTACATGCATGCATATGCAATGTAGGGGCAGGAGTAGAAAATTGGGTGAGTTGCTTGAAGTGAGAAATGGAAAAATAACATGAATGTATAGAGTGAACCAGCTTTTTGGACAGGTGATTTGCTGTTTTGAATATGGAAAACAATACTACAAAGTGATCACTTCAAGTAACATTTGTTGTTAAAATCCCTTGGAACTCAGAGCAAAATATGACCTAGAACAGGGCTGTCCAACTTCTACCGGACCGGGGGCCTGAATTCCGGTCACTGATCACCTGGGGGGCCTTAGGGTCTGCCTCTGCCCCCGGCTCCGCCCCCGGCCCTGCCCCTCCCCTGGCTCTGCCCCTGGCTCTGCCCCTTCCCAGCTCCACCCCTGCTCTGGCCCCGCCCCCTCCACCAGCTCCGCCCCCTCCCCGGGCTCCAATTTACTTACAATTACTGGTTGCATTATTAATTATAAAATATATTTTTTAAAAAAGGAACTGAATGAAATACATATAAATATAAATAAATATCAGAAGAGAGATGGATTGAGGAAGGGAATATATATGGGAGTGAAATAAATATAAATAAATATCAGAAACACACAAAGAGAGATGGATTGAGGAAGGGAATATATATGGGAGGGAAATAAATATAAATAAATAACATAAAAGCAAGAATTAAAGCAAGGAAGAAAGGAGCCCACCCCAGCAAAACAGCCCTCAGTTCCAAATTAAATAAATTATTATTATATGTCTGCCCCATATATTCCCACCCCCATCTTCCCCTTATTTCCAAATTAAATACATTTATTATTGTTATTATTATATTTCTGCCCCATATATTCACAACCCCATCTTCCCCTTATTTCCAAATTAAATACATTTATTATTATATTTCTGCCCCATATATTGGACTGGATGGCCCTTGGGGTCTCTTCCAACTCTATGCTTGCTCTGAAAGTGGCACTTATTTGGCCATCTGTTGGGGTTGCTTTGATAGTGCTTTTCCTGCCTGGCTGGGGGTTGGACTGGATGACCGTTGGGGTCTCCTCCAACTCTATGCTTGCTCTGAAAGTGGCACTTATTTGGCCATCTGTTGGGGTTGCTTTGATGGTGCTTTTCCTGCCTGGCTGGGGGTTGGACTGGATGACCCTTGGGGTCTCCTCCAACTCTATGCTTGCTCTGAAAGTGGCACTTATTTGGCCATCTGTTGGGGTTGCTTTGATGGTGCTTTTCCTGCCTGGCTGGGGGTTGGACTGGATGACTCTTGGGGTCTCCTCCAACTCTATGCTTGCTCTGAAAGTGGCACTTATTTGGCCATCTGTTGGGGTTGCTTTGATGGTGCTTTTCCTGCCTGGCAGGGGGTTGGAGTGGATGGCCCTTGGGGTCTCTTCCAACTGTATTATTCTAACAGCCCTGTGTTGCCTCCTTGAACCCACCCACAAGCCCCTTGAAGGCTGGCAAAGAGACCCTTGTCTTTCCTGGACCCGGGAGCGGCACGAAGCCAGGTCCAGAGGCAGCGGGGTGCCTTCTCTACCCCGGGACGCCCTCCCCAGCCCTCTGGAGGACACACCCCTCAGCTGGTGGAGGCGGCATCGGCGCCAGCAAAGCAGCAGCAGCAAGAGCAGTGGCTGCGAGGCCCCCGCCCCACCCCAGCAGGGTGTCCTCACTAATTGCCTGTGCCGAAAGTCAGAGGAATGAATGGAAGGAGGAGGAGGGCCGTCCCTTTCGAGGAAGCCGGCTGAGGGGAAGAGGGCACGCGAGAAGGGCTGTCTAAGGAGAGTGCCTGCTCCGGAAAGGCCCCCTCTCATGTTTCCTTTGCCACAATGAGCAAAATATAAGCCTTATATTTTGCTCATTGTGGCAAAGGAAACATAGACCTCCGCGAACCCTCTTTGTGGGACCTGAGAGGGGGCCTTTCCAGAGCAGGCACTCTCCTTAGACAGCCCTTCTTCGGGGAAGCCGGCTGAAGGGAAGAGGGCGCCTGCTGAGGCGGCGGTGCCTGGCCTTGCTGAGGGGTCGGCGGTGGCTGCTGAGGCGGCTGTGTAGGAGGTGGTGGCGGCGGAGGAGGCGGGAGCGCCACGAAATGGAAGGCCGCAGCGGCGGCCATCAGGGAAAGGGAAGGCTGCGGCGGCGGCGGCAGATGGAGCTTCCCCAAAAGGTTCGCGCCGGAGTGCACCGATTTGCGGGGGGAGGGGGAGGGAGGGAGTAGGAGGCGGAGGGAGGGAGCCTGCTCCTCCTCCCTGCCCCGCCCCGCCCCTCCCTCCTCGCCACAAAAAATAATAAGAAAAAATAGAAAAAATAGAAAAAAATAAAAAAAATAATTAAATTTTTTTTAAAACAGCAGATTTCTTCAAGGAGGGTAGGGGGCCGTAGGGAAGGGGCTCGGGGGCCGTGTACGGCCCCCGGGCTTCCAGTTGGACAGCCCTGACCTAGAAGAAATATAAAACCTAATTGTATACTCGAAGTATTGTTCTGACATCTGTGGAGGCCACAAAAGGCACAACTGCATTGTCTGACTTTTGCCTTACACTGATAGCATTTTCTTCTTTTCTTCCTACAAGACTAGCTATTCCTGCATGTGCCCAGTGAAGAGCAATTAAAAGAACCAACAAAGAGCAGAGGATGGTTGGATCAATAAAGAAAGGGGAAATTGTTATGCAACTGTAAGTTAGTGCCAGACTGTCAAAAATAAATAAAAGAAGGAAAAATATGCAAAATGGAAATATTTATTTATTTATTTATTAACAGTATTTATATTCCGTCCTTCTCATCCCGCAGGGGATTCAGGGCAGATCACAATGTACACACACATGGCCAACATTCAATACCATAGACATACAACATATATAGACAGAGACACACAGGCTATTTAACTTTACAGCTTCATGAGGTTATGTTTTTTTAATTCCGCCCATCGGGGGATCTGTGAAATTTATTTATTTTATTTATTTACATCATTTATATTCCGCCCTTTTCATTCCACAGGGGTCTCGGGGCAGATCACAATGCACATACAGTATATAGGCAAACATTCAATGTCATTGACATACAATATATATAGACAGGCATAGAGGCAATTTAACATTCCAGCTTCTGGCCACCAGGAGGAGCTGTCACATTCCTTCATTTTTGTGTACTTCCTGGAGATTTTATGGCCTCATAAATCAGTTAAATTTAGCCTCCCCACACAAAGTGGTACCTAAATTTCCTACTTGACAGATGCAACTGTCTTTTGGGTTGCAAAGGTTGACAACGAACTACACAATTGGTCGAGAGCTCACCCTGACCCAGGCAGGCCTCAAACTCATGACCTTCTGGTCAGTAGAGATCTTAATGCAGCTGACACCCAGCCAGTTGCGCCACATTGCCATTGAAATGTCAATGTGAAACAGCCCGGTGAGAACTAAGCATGCTCAGGGACACAAAATGTTCATTGGTTGTTAAGACAGGAGGTAAATGGAAATCTGGACTGATGCTTTTACCATTCCACCATTTTGTAGCAAGTCCCACCCTCTTCTTTACAAATTCTGTATGATTGCCAGGTTAGTGTACAATGCTAACTGGCCAAGACAGCCAAGTGCCAGCTAAACTGGCACTAGGCAGGCTGATGATATATGAAATCCAAACCCCTTCCAACCTGACTGTAATGGAAATTACTTAAGACTGCCTTCGTTAGGGCTAACTTGTGCCAACATTGTGACTTGTCCCTTGGCTGCGGAAAGTATCACTCTGCATAACCTGACTCCTTTGTTCTGTCCCTTCTGCCCTCTTTTGGTTCTTCTCCCAACATAGTTCAGCCCACAGAGCAGTTCTGCCTGTAAATTGCTGTAGCAGATATTTGAAATCAGCTAACAGAAAAGAATTTCTGCCAGAAAAACAGACATGTGCCTATTCTTGATCCTCTTAATTTGCTTCTTTTGATCATATTGTCTGTTTAGCTGCAATTTTGAATTAAAATATTGAAAAGTCTTAAGAACCCTGAAAAGGGCCTGAGTTCCCAATGTTTCCCTTCTTACTCTTAGCTGCACAAACCAAACCAAAATCTTTGGACAGGAAGTAATCAGATTTATTTATAATGTTGAACAAAAGCAGCAAGAACTGGCAGAATTCCTTGTTCATATCTAAGCACAGAAAATTTCAGACAAGGAGAGGGTCGGAAAAAGAAAAAGAGACACATCTTGCCAATTGCAAGCAGCATCCTGCTTTTTGACTTTCAAGACTTTGCCTTTGTGTCCTTTTGCAATGTTTCACTTGCTAATTTTGAAGTTTTTGCTTAGTAGCTTGATTGTGAAACAAGGTGCCAGCTGTGTATAGGAAAATGATTAATTCTCATGAAGAAGAGCATTACTTAGTAGAGAGTGTGGATTATAGCCAAATGCCTTGAAAAGTCCTGATTGCAGTAGAAGCTATTCCTGGGACTGATACCGCATTCTGCATTGGCTGAAAGTGTGGTGGACTACTTTACTGTCCATGGCTACAAAGAATGACCACTTTTGGATGGTTTGGTGAATACCATAAAGTACAACACACAGTTAAAAATCAAAGCAAAAATGTTAGACCAACTATGGAACCTGGATGTGAAGGTAGTCTGCCTTTTCCATCTGTCACCAAATGAACACACAGAAAACTGGGCGACTTGGAGGACACTGACCAAACTGCGCTCTAGCACCACAAGATGCAGAGCCAACCTATTGATATTCGATCAGCTTCATCCCTCCTGGCATTCAGAAAAAGTGAAATCCTGGTTATGGGACCAAGCATTTGCACTTTAGCACGATACGGCACCTGAGATTGGGTAGATGGCAAACTGGTGGATAAGACCTAATGCTTATGGATGGAATACTGTTTTAACTGTGGTGAATGTTCATGATGCATTTTAATGTTAATTGTATTTTAATGTATTTTAACTCTAGTTGTATTTTAATGTATTTTAATCTTAACTGTTGTTTTTATTATATGTATATTGTGTGGCATCGAATCGTTGCCATTGTGAGGCCGCTCTGAGTCCCCCCTCGGGGTTGAGAAGAAGCGGGGTAAAAATGGTGGAAATAATAATAAATAATAATAACCTTAAGAAATGGGGCTACAAAGTGGAATCCACGACATGCGAGTGTGGAGAAGAGCAAACCACAGACCACCTACTGCAATGGAACCTGAGCCCTTCCATATGCACAATGGAGGACCTTCTTATAGCAACAGCAGAGGCACTCCAAGTGGCCAGCTACTGGTCAAAGGGCATTTAATAGAATACCAAGTTTGCAAAGTTTGTGGGTTTTTAAAAAATGCAATGCAACTGACACAATAAATAAATAAAATAAATCTGTCACCCAATGGCTCCGGTTGTTCTTACTCGCCAAATTGGAGTTTTCCCATTGCTCCATGTCTGTGCCCTCTTGAAGACATGATGAGCTTGATGGAATAAGACAATCATCCCAGAAAAGTGTGTACCTTTCATAGTCAAGATTATATGATCAGGGGATGGGAAGTTGTTTGCATAATCATGTTCAAACACATAAACAAAATATGCATTTTACCCCCTCTGTGCATCAGAATTCCTTCATAAGAAGTGGAACTCTGATTCTTTCCATACGGAGATAACAAATTACTGAACATATTTGTAGCTGTGTTAAAGTGCACATTGGGGAAGGTTTTATAATAGTTTTATGATGGAAATTAATTGTGGGAATTTTACCAATATACAGGGTTTTCAAAATGATGGACCCAATTTCAAAGCAGTATACAATTCCCCTTACAATACATAGCCTGTTTCCTCAAATTGTCATTACCAACGATGAATGCTCTTTGGCATTGGCAGCTCAATATGATATGCCATTCAAAGCTTATCATATTGATATACGTCCCACCTCGTAATTTAAGATCATCCGGAGAGAGGGCCTTCTCGGTGGTGGCTCCCTGTCTGTGGAACGCGCTTCCAAGTGACACACAATCAACCCCATCCCTCCTGGCATTCAGGAAAAAGGTGAAATTTTGGCTTTGGGACCAGGCGTTTGCACACTAGCACAATGCAGCACTTGGACTGGATTGGTAATGGCAAGTTGATGGCTATGGCTCAAGGCTCCTGTTAAGGACGGAACAATGTTTTTAACTTAAGTGAATGGGTATGTTGTGTTAATGTTAATTGTATTTTAATGTATTTTAACTGCTGAATGTTTTGGTTTTCATATTGTATTTTATCATGTTTGTCATCGAATTGTGCCTTTTGTTAGGCTGCTCTGAGTCCCCCCCCCCCGGGGGGGGTTGAGAAGAGCGGGGTAGAAATGCAGGAAATAAATAAATAAATAAATAAAGGCACGCTGCTCCACAATTATAGATCTAGTCTTGTTGAACCACAGAACACAAAATGCCTTATATTGTGGGGTTGCCATCTTGAGAATGAGTGAGGTTAGAAACACTTTGTGTGCTGGGAGAGGCATCTAGTGGTAATTGTTTATAAATAGTTGCTCCCCCCCCCCCCAAAAAAAACCTCTTTCAAGTCATAAGAATTTTATTCATGAGTGATTCATGGTTGCAGAGATACAGCAATTTCAAATCAGATCCATTTTAAAATGTTTTTATGAAACATCATATGCACAATGCCTATATGCAGCCCTAGTATTACTTCTGCCAGCAACAAGTTGTGGGCAGGATATATTTGCTGTGTATTTCAAAAGAGAATTCTTTTTGAACAGAATTCTTCACCCACATGGGTGCAAAGAGCATAGTGGGATGTGAGCAAAGGAAAAGGTAAACTGCCATCTTGTGAAACCACTCTTCACCTTGACACTGAAACTAAAGGCAAAAAGACTGAGTTTATTAGTCCTCTAGATAATAATTATTTCTTATCATTCTACCATAGCCACTTCAACCTCTGAACTAAGAACAGATTCATCAATTTCAGGGTATTTTATATGACCCCAAATTCAACCACACAGTAATTGGGCATTTGTTATATTCAGCTGAGCCTTTAATACTTGTGCTTACATTGAGTTCCAACAAATTAAAGTTAATGAGAAAATTTCATTTACTGGAACTATTTTGATTCTTGCCAAAATGATTTTAGTTGATATCATGACCTCTCAACTACACTTATTACACTTGAGGTACAATGAGTTTTGTCATATAAGTTTATCTATGAATCTTTTTCCAACTTTTAAGAATCAGAAACTGTTTTCTTCCCAGGATTGTTATTATGTGATATTGACTACTATTTTCATTAATAAATAATATAATTTGTTAATGAAATAGTAATTGGTGACTTTAACAGCCATAGCCACATATGGGGCTATGCTCAGGAGGATAAAAATGGAGGGCTGTCCGCTTCTGGGCTGAAATGCATAAACTATCACTTATTCATGACAGTAAGCTTTCACCATACTACAACAGTGGGAGATGGCACTGAAGATATAACCCCAACCTCCTATTTGTGAGTGACAGCATTGTGCAGCAATGCACTAAATCAGTGGGACCATCAATACTGAACGCACATCATGGGCTGATAGTATGCTAATTGTTCCCAGCTATAAGGCTTCAGGAAGTTTGATTTAAATAAAAATCCAACTTCAGAAAGGCAGATTGGTCTAAATTCTCAGATATGTTAGATGACAAGATCCCTGAGGAATATGAGCACTTAATCAAAATAAATAATATCAAGTCATTTCAATGAACTACATACCTTCTAACAGAATTGAATCATTTATTTTTTTTAAAAAATTATGGAACATGGACATTATTCCCAACTGTCAGCAATCACCTGTGTAACGTTGGAGAAGACAGTTTGTACTGTCACCTGTTTTTCTATTACTTAGGTTTTTTAAAATTCAACCCATGTAGATTCAAGCAAAATTATAGATCATTATTCTAAATTAGCAACTTGACAAAAACACACCTTGATGTTTGTTTTCAGACTTTTATAAGGAAGATTTTGAACACAGGTTGCTTAATGCCATATATTTGGGTAAAAATAGAGCTGAAATATCCTTTGGATAACCGGCCTATGAAAAACAATATGGGTTTATGGGTTTTACAAACATATTTAAAAAACAGCTTGGTAGATGACAAGTTGGGCTGCCAACATTGACATAGTTTCTGCAATATTTTGTCCTTAGGTGCTTGCTGTGTCATGACATTTAAAAACATGATTTAATGTATGTTTGAAGTCATTTCCTTTCAACAGGGGAGAAATGACTAAGTCTCCGTCTAGTTCTCTGTTTATGCAATGGCTTATTCATTAGCGGCTATGGTGCTTGTCACTAGCTGTCATTCCAAGAGCGTTGTAATTGTCATTAGTATAGTAGTACCCTTTAATTGTCTGTATGGGTTTCTGAAAGTTTTGAAATCAGTGGACTACTGAATTTCTGCTTATTCGAACATAGACATTATTCTGGTTATTTGGTTTTTAAAAAACTTTTTACATGCTTAGACCATAAAGGAGGGATATCTATCAGTTTCATTTTCTTTGGGCCATTAAAACAGGGGTGTCATTTTCACTAAGGGTCACATCACCATTATGCTTGCGTTCAAATGGAGGGAAGGAGGACTGAGGAGGGAAAGTGCCTTGGAGAGCGGTGGCACCAAAACCCCACAAAACAGCAAAAATACCATGATATATATTTTAAATTAATTTTTTTTAAATCTGCAAAACAGCGAGTCCACAATAAGCGAACCGCAAAGTAGCAAGGAAACACTGTATTGTTTATTATTAAGATTGTCCAAAAGCACTTTAAGCTGTAAACTTCAAGTGCTTTCATAAACCGCTGAGCTGCTGAACTTGCTGACCAAAAGGTCAGCAGTTTGAATCCAGGAAATGGGATGAGGTCCTGCAGTTAGCCCCAGCTTCTGCCAACCGGATATGTTTGAAAAGATACAAATGTGAGTAGATCAATTGGTATCACTCTGACGGGAAGGTAACGATGCTCCATCCAGTCATGTTGGCCACTTGATCTTGGAGACATCTACAGGCAATGCCAGCTCTTCGGCTTAGAAATGGAGATCAGTACCACCCCCCAGAGTCAGACACAGCAAGACTTAATGTCAAGGGAAAACCTTTACTTTTACCTAGAACAAGTTAAATATGGTCTTGCCTATCAAGAATAATAATAAAATTTAAGAAAACTTGTCTTATTTGTATTACTGTTCGATAGGCATGGGCAGAAATTAGATTGAAATCTATTGGTAAATAACTGGTTTGCATAGATCATCAAGAGTGCCTGATTGTCAGTAGTTGAACAATAGAGGTGATATAAAACTGCTGAAATCAAGAAAGCCTGGAGAGAGAAAACAGCAAAGTGTGTTTATTTAAAAATATTTATGCTTATCAAAGACAAGGATTTTACTGTATAACCTCAGTGCCTCATTCAGAGAATATTATAGATGGATATGCTTGTGTATTCAGATGTCATTCTCTTCCATTTAAAATGTTGACATCTTTTTCATCTCTTTCTTTATCTTTTTATTATACCACAAAAATCCACAAAGAAAGGAAAAACAGAATTGCTGCACAATGTATTTTAATTCGTAGCTTTGACAGTAGTGTATTTCTAAGCATCCCAATTAAATCCAAAATATGTTTATTGTCAATGAGATTATTTTTTTTGGTTTGATAATTTGAAATATCAATATTTGTGTATATAGAAAACTAACAGAGGTTGAAATGCTATGTTTAATTAATAGAGAATATGTTCCTGTACAGTCCACCCTGGACATTTTTTTAGGTCCTCTAAGTACAGCTACTCCAACCACCCAGAACCTGACAGGCAACTGTCTCCCAGAGGACCTTTTCATCAGCTGCCCCAGGACTGTGGAATGACCTTGCAGAAGAGATCCAACAGCTAAATCAGCTAAATCAGAATTTGAGACACAACTGAAGACCTATCTCTTCTGGCAGACCTATCCAGCCAATTTGTTGGTCTGGTATGTATTTTGTTATGTGTATTCTAATAGTGTTGTGTTTTACATATTGTACCACACATTGAGCTGCAAGGAGAGGTGGATAATTTTTTTTCTGGTGCTGGATATTATTTAGGATGGGTTGCAATTAACACTTTTACACTCTCTTAATATGTTTATTATGTTCATACTGTGCTGGGATAATTAAGTGAGAAGTTTTCTTCTTTCACTTTCTAGTTGAATTAAATTTCCCCCTTTCTTGACTTCTTTCTCACCCCCCCCCCCTCAATTTCTTTTCTGCTTTTCACTCACTTTTTATCAGTGAGTTGCACACTTAGAAGAATTTGCTAAGTCTGGAGTTTGGAACCAAACAATACAAATCCACTATCTTCCTTTCCCACTTACACTATTAGTGTGTGTGTGTGTGCGCGCGCGTGCGCACATGTGCGCTGGATATCTGATTGTTAAAATTAGAGGTGCCACAGGTTGAACCTGGTATCCCTGGTTCCAACATGCAAAACATGTTAATTATCATTGAATCTTTTTTTTAAAAAAAATCCTAGTTTCCAGCAAACCTCACAACCTCTGAGGATGCTTGCCACAGATGCAGAAGAAACATCAGGAGGGAACGCTTCTAGAACATGGCCATACAGCCCAAGAAACCTACATACAACAAAAAAATTAAGTACATAATAGCACAATCTGTGAATAGATAATAGACAGTTACTGCATATACACATTTTATATAATGGAACATTTTTTTATTATCTATTCATCTCTTTAGAATCTTTTTAGCTTTTCACTGTTTTCCTTTCCCCCTACACCCCATATCCATTTCACATTTTCCTCTATATCTTTAACTTTAACCATGAACACAATTTTCTTAGTCTTTGCACAATATTTACATTGGCTTCATCAGTTTTATCCATTCCATGTAGGTCAACAATTTCTCTTTAATTTCTTCTGTTTTGTCCTCCTGCACATCATCTCAAGTTAGACACTCTACAATGTCCAATTGGACCTGATCAAACAACTATCTATTCCAATTTTCCATATTCCATTTTGTTTCATCTTCCCATCACCAAGCTATTATCACCTTGCCTGCTAAATAAATCTTGGGGGTTTTCTTTTGCATTCATCTTATTGTTCCCAAGCATTCCCATTAACATAAATTCCATATTTACTTGAACTGGTGTTTTAAATAATTTCTCAATTTTCTTGACTATTTCCCCCCAGAAAATTATCTTTGGGCATTACCACCACATGTGAGCATTCCACCCTTTATTTGCTCAAGTTGGTTGAGATCGGTGGCCATATTGGGAAGGTAATCCTGAGCAAAGGGGAGTGATTAGGGTACACTCTGGGGTTGGTAACAGGAGAACTCCCAATGATTGGTCAAGGTCAGAACAGGGGAGGGGTCAGGCAGGATGGAGGGAAAATCTTGCCAGAGTTAGGGAGAACAATTTGGGGCTTCTGACAAGACAGCCAGAGCCGAGAACTCTCTCAGAGTGAGAGAGGGAATGAGGGATTTCTTTATACTGTTTAATAGACAGGGAAGAGTCCTTTGCTGCTAGTTTTCTGCTGTAAGGGAGCTAGGGAACAGACTGTTGAATCTAGCTAGATACTCAGGGTAGAATAGGCTAGATCAGTCTTGGTAAAACCTGAAAGGGAATTTCAGGGGTGCTAACTGAGAGTTAGTGGTAAATTCTCACAGCTAATCAGATTGGGTTAGTGTGAGGAAAGGTCAGGTTTGGTTTGGCCCTAAACTAACCTGTAACTTGAAGTATAAGAACCATTTGAAAGCAACAACATTGAAATATTGAAACCTGCTTGATATTTTACAGAAGATTTACCATCTAAGATTTAATAACTTTGTTATTGAAACCATTTACGAGCCTGTATTCTCAAGTAACCAATATGCTTTTGTGCCTTTCTAAGAAAGTAGTTTTGAACAATAAATATTATTCTGTTCAATTTAAAAGTCAAGCCTCACGTGTGCCTTTCTCTCACAAGAACCCCTTAATTCAGTTCCAGCCATCTAAAGAGATATTTTACCTCAGCACTCCACAAAGCTGATATTTGCCTAGGGGTCAGAAGGGGTTTGAGTAAAAGTATTTATCTTACATCCTGAAAATCCTTGTTTGGTTAACAAGGTTGGTGGCAACGTTACCTTGAAGAAGAACTTTTAATAGGGCACAAGTTGCTTAATAGAAATTCCCCTCAAATCTTATAAAGCAGGGCCCTGATCCTTTACATTTGGTGGCAGCGGTGGGATGAAATAGGAAGGTCAACCCTGTCCCAAGTGGTCAAGGGCCTGGTCTGTTATATTGGGCTTATTCCAATTACCATATCTGATAATTGGGCTAGGGTTCTATACCATTTCCAAATAAATTATCTTTCTAGTTCTTTATACTTTCCCATTTTAATTTTCCTAACCCCCTTCATTAATTTAGGTATTAATTTTTTTGTAAGGAGCCTTTCTTTCTGCCATTTATTTTGTAATGTTCTTGCAATATATTCATCATCTTTAATAGTCAAAGTATATATTGTTCCTGTCAACCCTTTCTCTGATTTCTGTCTTTTTAAAAGTATACTCTCCATCTTGCTTTCTTTTCCTATGCATTTGCCATATTTCCCTTTTAAAAAATTATTATATAGGCCTAATACTTTATCAAATTTTCCCCACCTTTTTTCTATCATCCCACTTATGGGGATCGGTTGACCATTTATATCATACAGATTTTTGATACTATACTAGACTTTATCTGTCGCAACTCAGGCCAAGACTGTATTCACCCTTAGCTCACACACACAGGCAGTCTGTGAATAATAACTCTTTATTTAGTATAAAAGAAGAATCAAAGTAAGTAGAATCAAAAACAATAAAAATAGTTCATGAGATTGTCCAAAATAGGTCCAAAGTATTCAGGAAATAATCCACAGAAATAGCAAGGTTGCTCTTTAGTCCAAAGTCACTCCGACTTAAATCCCATGGAAGGAAAGGCTTGAAAACAAAGCAAACTGCACCAGCGGTAACAGGAAACACCGAGACCAAAACCCAGGCCTCTCCAGATGTAGCTTCAGATCTGAATTTCTTTCCAAAATCCCATCCAATTATAGTATCTAACTTTTGTGGGTCCAGCGCACCTCCCGTCTCCAACTTCGCCTAGAATTCTCAATACTCCTCCTTCTGTTGAATTCCATCTCGTTAACGAGCCCATCTGGGTTGCTATCAGACTGGGAACTGGTCAACTCCCTCTCGTTAGTATTGCCAGCTGCATTGATATCAGAATGGGAACTGGTCAACTCCCTTTCTCCCAGAGATTCTTCTGGGAAGAGAGTCGAAACTCGCTCTTGAGACCCACGACTCCCTTGCCTTTCATAGTCTGACCCGGAATCGGTGTCCATGAAATCTTCAGAAAATTCTTCGGCCTCTCCACCACCATCCAGCCATGAGTTATCCCATTGCAGGCTTTCATCAGTAGAAGCATATCCATCGGGCCATTCATCTTCCCCATCTGGTTCCAAGGCAAATGGCCTGCCCATGCCCACCTGGTTGGAAGGGCTGGGATACCACACTATCCTTCATTTCCCTCCACCAATTGGAACTAAACTCTTTATACAGACATCCTAAGGGTGTCCACTTCGATATTTCCGGCATCCATATTGGTTGCCATTTTTCCCATATTTTAAATGTTACTTTTCTGGGGTCTCTTGTTCTTTTAATGCTTATCACTAGATTTCTTCCATCTCCCTTACTAACTTCTTCCTCTATTCTAATTCTGTTTAGCTTTTCTCTTTCCTACTGTCAAGAATTATACACTTCTAGAAAATAACAGTTCATAGACCAGTTTGGATACAGTTTCTTTATGTTCCAAGTCATACAAGTAGATATAAAGTTGCTATTAAACTCTAAATAAAAGATCCCCAGACTATATGTCTTCCCTGTTTTCTTTCAGCCCCTCATTGTTTAAATGTTCCCATGAAACCTAACTGCTATCTACATAACAATTATTATGCCTATTTATTTATTATTAATTCCATCTTCCAACCTTGATCGACCAGATTAGCAATCAACCTTAATCAGCTGTAATTAACAGATTGTTACAGTCCTTTGATGACATGGTCAACTCTTAAGGCTTCCTTTGAAGTTTTAGAGTGATCCATGATACCTACCTTTAATTGAAATGCTTTGCAATATATAGCTCCAAATTTGAAATTCCTCTTTCTGTTATGTATAATACACTTTTTGGAATTCTAAATTACTTTTCCCTAATGGTCTTGTTACAAATGTTGAGTTGTATTTCATTAACAAGTAAGCATATTTTTTGGAATTAAAAACATTTTGCTGCTTTTATTTTATATAGAATGCCTAAGTTATTTTCTCCGTTCTTCTATAATCCTAAGAACTTTCTTCTGTGCCTCTTTGTGGTTGCTCTTTCTGTATTTTATTGTATTGCCACTCCCAAATATTTTATTTTCTCCTATTCCATGCCTATTTCCATTATTTTGCCTATTATACTTAATCTGTTTACACTGAAATACATGATTTTTTATTTCTTTGTATTTACCCCCGTCCTCTATTTTTTATAGTCATTCAGTATAATTTTAGTTCTTTTATTCCTATTAAAGGGTTAGTTAATATCAACATAATATCATCTGCAAAAAGATTCAGTTTTATCTCATTCTTGAAAATGTTGTTATCCTTACACTATCCCTTATTATATCTGCTATCACTTCTATAACCATTATGAATAGAGATGGTGAGATGGTGCAACCTTGCCTGACTCCTCTTTGGATTGGGAATTCTTGCCTTCCCTTTCTCTGTACATCTCCTTAATTACCTTTGTAAATGGATCATTTACTCCAAATGTCTTCATGACCTCCCACAAAAATTCATGGTTTATTTTAACAAATGCCTTATATATATATATCTTGTTTTAAAAATGCCAATTTCTTCCTTTGTCTATGTTCTATTACATGTATTATATTTCTAATACTAATGATAATTAATAAGATTTAATTAATTTAAATATGAATGAAAAAGAAAATATTCATTTTTTTCTTTTCCTATCCTTTCCCTATATTGTTATTCTGCAAATTAACTCAGGCTTCTGTTTCTAACATATTGATTTTGCAAAACAAAGGAAAGTTAGCAGATAGTACAAATATGCCTAATCAAGAAGGGACATTCCAACAAGTGCCTGGAACAAGTTCCTGAAAGGAGCTTCAAAATTGTGAAATTTCAAAAAAAAAATTAAGAAGCTAACAGGGGAAAATAAATTATGATTTTGCAGCCACAGCTCCTCTCATTCTAATGTCTGGAAGTAAAATGAATAGCACTTTTCACATGGGGAAGTGAAGCAGTTCAATGTCCTGTGGCTGAAATAAATATGTCTTTTCTTATTCACTTTGGACATCATTCCTGGTAACCTGTTACAAAATATTGGAGGGTAGGTGAAATGTACAGATTGACAGGAATTTGTGTGTTGGAAACAAGAAGATAGAGTTGTTGGAAAGTGACATAATATAAATGAAGAGATTGCAAGATAGAGTCCATGTTTTGGAACAACCTTTCCAACCTGAAAATTTTAAGGAATATTGCTCTCTCACTATCTCTAGGCTACAATTGTATTATGGGCTTTGCACTTCATCTAAGTAAATAAAATCCAGGTGGAGGGAAGGCAATTTTAAAACTCCAGAAAAATACATTTTTGAAGGATGCAATAACAAAATATGCCCCTATCATCAAATCAAAAAAATCTAACTCAACTTAACCAACAGTGAATTCATTTCTAAGTTGTCAATAGGCAACAATGACAAATTAGCTTCTAAAATCCAAGTTTTGATTGCACAGGTCTTCTTCCAGTATTTTAGGAATCATTACCAATTTTGGAGTTGTGTGTCTTTACTTTCATCTATTTCAGATGAACTAAAAATTGCCCAAACAACCCAATTCAAAACTAGAAGTATTTAATGATTTTGAGTCAAAATTATATGTAATAATTAGTTATTATGCTTTCTTTGTGTTATTGTATATTGGCATTAAATTTTGCCATTAATATATTGTAAACCATCTTGAGTCCCACCAGAGGTGAGAAAGGTGGTGTATAAATACAGTAAGTAAATAAATAAATAAATAAATAAGTAAACCTAACGCGATCTTATCTTAGAGATTTGATACCTCTTGACATCAAGGAGTCATTACTAGTCTCATTTCCCTGTGCCTGTAAGTGCTGGCTTCCCAAGTCTCCTGCCTCAAAGGCATCTATTATTTTCCACATGCTTTTCAGCCCCTGTGAACCAATAAAGTTATAGACTAACCATTAAAGGAATGACAAAGTCATTGTAAATTTATATGTGGAAGATAAATCTTAAGGAGTCCTCTAAGCCATTTCTTTTATCAAAGGAGCATCTATTTTAGATGACACTTTCCTTTTAAACATGTTGCCTTGTCTGCAATTGCCAAAATTTTTGAGTAATCACATTTTCTGGCAGGGTGATATCTGGTAGCAGCTTCGTTTTATGGGATGATTGTTGGCAGCTGCATGCAAATTACACAGGAAGCTGTTGATTTCCTGGGTATGCTAATTACTTAGATCAGACTGAGTAGGGACTTTGTTTTCCTTCCCTATTTGTAGATGCTTCTTATAAAAGTATTCTGTACACAGAAAACACCCGATTCTGCTAAATGTCTCCTTTTTGTTAAATCTCCTCCGAGGTTTTTAAACAGAGGTTGGATGGCCATCTGTCGGGGAGTACTTTAATTGTGTATTTTTGCATGGCAGGGGGTCAGACTGGATTGTCCTTGTGGTCTTTTCCAGCTCTTTGAGTCTATAAACTTATTGGCTATAGCTTTTTTGGAATCACTTGTTTTCAAGGCTAGGCTACATTTAACAAGAATAGCTTTTGCAATCTCCTTTAGTGCTTTCCTTGCTTGTTCTTCCAGAAAAAAGCTTGTTTTTTGATGAATCTGTTCCATTGCATTTAGAGCTCTGGCATACTTCATTTAAGAGTGAACTTGTAACTGGAAGTCCCCAATTCAAATGCCAATTTAGCAATGATCTCTCTGGCTCACCCAAAGCAAACTACAATCTTGTAGCATGAGCTCCACCCAGCTATAGTCCCTGGATTTGTAACATGGTCTCAGTAATACTGCTCTCATTAGCTGATGCATATAAATAACTCTGGATATTTACAATGGCAGTGATTGAAAACAAAATTATGGATCTTTACTGTCATAGCAATTGAATACTGCAGAACAGATTGGGGCCTTGTCTACATGGAAGATAGATGATAGATAGATGATAGATATTATTTACCTCATTTTGGGTTCTATCCTGACACATGATATTCATGACAATTCAAATCCCAAATGCTTCTCTGGCCTGTAAACCACTTTTTTATATTAAAAAATTGCCTTTTACCCTTCATCATGGTCAAAGATCTGGATAAGTTTTGTTTTTGTGGTTGTCCCCAAGAAGTGGTTTTACATTGAAACCAGGGGAGGGGTTCAAGGTGGCCCAAACTGCTCATGTGATCATTCCTGCCAGGAAGTGAGCTCGTTCTCAGCCAAATTTTTAATTTTAAATTCTCCATCTTTTTTTAAAGAAATGTGTATGTAGGTAATCATCAGGAGACTCATATATCATTATTAGTGCACCTCTGCTTCACAAGATTGATAAAGACACCTTAGGCACAAAACATATATTTACATGCATTGTGGACTTAATGTCAGGGAAAAACCTTTGCCTTTGCCTTTATGGGATGGGGGGGGGGAGCCAAACAGCCTCCAATACCATGCGGCCTCCAATAGTACAAATATTTCACTAAGAAACACATATCAAGATGAAGCCATGCAGGAGACACAGTTAAAACCAACTATCTCATGATATGATTGCTGCATATCTTTCTAATGGGGCAAATGTGGGCCTAGGTAGGTCCAGAAAATATGGTAAGAATAAATAATTTATTCCAAGTCTAGATAGGCCCTGGGAATACATCAAAGATCTGTGTTTTGGACTTTTGTTTTGATGTTTCTGTTCACTAGATGAGAATCCATTCTATCATTATACAATGCTTAGCATTAGTAACAGTTAAATAATCTCACAGTTCCTAAAAAGAACCGATCAGTATTGCTAGTGCTGCCTCTAGCAATAATGGAGAAAGTTGTAAAATGTATGCATGTTTCCTTGATTTTTACTTGAAATACAATATTGAAGAATTATCAATTTGGAAGAGTCCCAAAGTAATGAACTCCATAATGCTGTTCTGTACCCCATCATCAGAGGTTATCACTCGTGGCTGAGTAATGCTGTACCACTGCTATTTCTAAGGCACTGAATGTTTGCCTGTTTTTGTATTGTAAACTGCCCGATTCCCTTTCGGGAAATAATAATAATAATAATAATACTGTTTATTTCTATTCCGCTCTTCTCACCCCGAAGGGGACTCAGTGCGGATTACAATACACATACGACAGACAGTCCATCGGAAAGACATACAATTACACATAGACAAATACAGTGCAGTTTTTAGAAGGACTTCTTCTTTCCTGGCTGCGTCATACAGGTGGGCATCATCAGGTGTGAATGCTCCATTACATCATTGTTGTTATGTCCCTGCGTCATTGTGCCATCACGTCACAAGGGGGTGCTGTTGTTCCATCCTCATGACAGGAGCCTCTTGTTTCCACCACTTCCGCCTCTCCCTTCTCTGTCAGCCTATTTCAGACAAGTCTGTGCAAAAGTCCTTCCCCACTTTTATAGTCCCCAATTTGTTGTTAATTCACAGCTGGGCTGTTGAACTGCTTGGGTAAACAGTGGACAGGGCTTACAGCTGGCGTCTAACTCAGCCCGGGATTCGATCCTGCAATCTTCAGATCTGTGTTTAGCTACGCAAGAGGCAGTTACCGCTGTGCTATCTCTCTGGGGAAAGAGGTGCAGTCTAGAAATAAAGTGTTATCATCACCATGATCATTATCATCATCTTCTTCTTCTTCACAGACAAATTAGTGATAGCAAACTCTGTTGAGATACTACCTTTTCTGTTTCTGTTTTATTATTTACATTATAAGCAAATATTTGCAAGGCATGTCAGCAAACATTCGGTGCATAAGCAAAAAGAAACGAGGTCTAGGAATGTATCATACCAAAACTGCACTGAAGAATTCTCTTTTTCAGATAGTGCTTCAATATAATTTTATATGATGCATTCCTATACCGCATGTCTTTTTGTCTAGTCTTAAAAAGCAGCTTCTCATAATTGAGAGCTGAAGATTGTAGCAGTGGTCATATTTAGATTTTACTAGCTGAACCCGGCACGCGTTGCTGTGCCCTATTTAGGAGATGTGAGGAAGTGTGGGTATGTAAGGGTGGGAAATGATTTGACAATGTGTTTTGTGTGTATATATATGTGTATGTGTGTGTATGTATGTGTATGTATGTTTGTGTGTTTGTGTATGTATGTATGTGTGTATGTGTGTCTGTGTATGTATATGTGCTCTTGTGTGTATGTGTATTGATGTGTGTGTATGTTTGTGTGTGTGTCTGTGTATGTTTGTGTGTGTGTATGTGTGTGTGTGTGTCTGTGTATGTATATGTGTTTGTGTATGGATGTGTATGTATTTGTGTGTTTATGTGTATGGATGTGTGTGTGTATGTTTGTGTGTGTGTGTCTGTGTATGTATGTGTGTGTATGTGTCTGTGTATGTACACTTCCCCCCTCTCCCCCCCCTCTGTCTGATTTCCCCCCTTCTCTCTCCCCCCTCTCTCTGTCTCACTCTCCCCTCTCTCCCCCCCTCCTCTCTCTCTCTGTCTGATTCCCCCCCTTCTCTCTCTCCCGCCCTCCGCCGTGTCCCCAGCGGTTCTAGCGGCCGCGCCTGAAGCAAGGTAAGCCCGGGAGTTTACCTTCTTTCAGGCGTGGCCGCTGGAACCGCTGGTTACACGGCGGAGGGCGGATGGCCGATCGCTGGGTCTGCCTCCCGCCCTGGCGCGCATGTCCAGCGTCGTACACATCCCGCCCCTTTTTGGCTGTGCTGGGTGGCGTCAGGCCCCTTTTGGGAAGTCCCGCCTTTCGGACTACACTTCCCAGAAGGCCCCGTATGGCCACTTCCGGTTTATGCGGAGGTTTCTGGGAAGTGTAGTGCGGCGCCCCAGAGCTGCTCTGGGACCGGGGACGTGTGAGCACGGGCGAGGATGGCGAGGAGGCGGTTAGGGCGCCGCCGGTGTGGCTGTGAAGGTCCCGATGAGTGGGGAGAGAGGGTGACGGGATGGGTTGGGGGGTTGGGGGGGCGGAGTGTGCCTGCGCGATTGCTCTTCCTGTCTCCAGCGCTCGCGGCCAGCGCAGAACGGGAGGCAATGGGTGGTTTTGGGGGGCTGTTTTTTGGGGGGTTGCAAGGTAGGGAGGTGGGTTTTTTGTGCTATGTATGTACCTCGTGGTCTGGGGGAATGTGTTTCGTAGGATTTGTGTTTCTGGGGCGTATAGTTTGGCCGTGCATAACGGCCATCCCACAACCACTCTCCTTTTATATATATAGATGTCACTATATAACTTTGGTCTGAATCGGTCTGTTTATGTTGGTTTAATTTATTGATGTTATATACTCACTTAGACTTAATTTGCTGTTAGGTTTTTAACAATGCTTGCTTATATGTGGGGTAATTCTGGGATTTTATGTCATTGTTTGTTTTATAAAGGCATTGACTGTATGCCGTTGTATGTTGGAATCCACCTTGAGTCCCTTTGGGGAGATAGGGCGAAATAGAAATAAAGTTTTTTTATTATTACTATTATTATTTCATACCACGTTGTTTATTAATTCATTTCTCTGAAAACGTAACTGGCATGGATAAACTAGTAGAAATGCACTACAAGTGTATAGGCCAACAGATTGATATATGGAAGTGGCTATTCTCTATTTTGTCCTCTTTTAGTTTCAGCCTTGAGGAAATGTCCTCCAGTCCTCCTTCAACACTGTGTTCTGGGTCATAATAATTTCTATTCTAATATACAAACCCCTTTACAAAGTGCAGTTACTTAGGTTTGATTTTAGAGGGCTATTATAAAGCAGTCACATCCATAATGATTTATAAGTTCCTCTTTCATCTATCTAACATATTCTGACGTGTGCATTCTTAATTAATGGTATATTCATTAAAGAGTTTACACCCTGGTAAAGAATAACATTGGCACAATAACAAACAATCAATATCCTCTTCACCTCTTTTTGTAGGTTGCTTCTTTCAGCACTTCATTTTCTGAACATGACTTATATTATTTAATGCACGTTTCCTGGAGAAATATATTTGACAGTAGAAAACATTCCCCTATTTCAAGTGTCCTAAAAGACAGAACAGATAAAACAAATTCAATCCATCATAAGAAACTGTATGTGTGTGAGAGAGGTTTCCATCTAGGAACTTTATTTATTTGATGGTGTTGGACTCAATCAAAATTATGTCCCTGAAATTAAATTCAGGGAATTATTTATCTTGTTAACGTACCCCTCCCCCTCTCCCACTTGAGGTTATACAACCCTACTTTGAAATACTCTTCAATTGTACATTATATTTGTTATGTAATTTTTTCTCACTGCAATCTGAATGAGATTTATATGATTTATTAAGATTCTTCTGAAGCATCTCTGCCACCAGTAATTGCCTCTTGCCTAGCTAAACACAGTTTGGGGCTGATTGGTAGAAGAAGCAATGGTGTCCTTACTTTTTCCAACTCCGTCTAGGCTACTGTACTTGCTATGAGATTATTCTAGCTACATGTCACACAGTTCTTGTAAAAGAATACATTTAAATGCAACAAATAAAAGCTACTTTTAAACAGACAGGCAAACCTGGAAGCATAACACTCCAGAAGGAGTTTGCAATTGTCTTCCTCTGAGGTTCAAAGTGTGTGATTTGCACAGGATCATGCAGTGAGTTTCCATGACCTAGAGAGGTTTCAAACTGTGGTTTTGAGAGTCCTAGTCCAACATCCAAATCACTACACCATGCTGGCTCTTAAAACTATAATTACATGAACTAGGTTAATGGTTTAATGGACTTTGGCCCTGCTTTATACCTCACAGAATGGATAAGGCTAACGTTGATTCCTTCCAAAAGTACTTCCTAAAAGTGTTTGGCCCAACATTGAGGAAAAAAATTCTTTGAGTCTCACAAATGTACCATAAGAAGCTCCATCGTCTTTCAGTTGTACTTTGTATTCTTTTATGTCGTGTCTTATTACAGTTCAGCATTTTCGATAGCCACTTTAACCTTTCCTCAAGCAGCCCTGCCTAACACCGCATAAGAACATTTGTAAGGATATATGGCTTACTCAGACATTCACTGGTGTAAGCCTGACATTTTCATCTTCTGCTACAAGAGGATACAAACAAAAGATGAAAGAAGTGACTTTAATTGATTCCCCATTATTGGATTTTTGTACAGCCAAGCAACATTCTTATTCTGAACTGCTGTCTATCTCATGCAGATGGCAGAGGTACTATCAAAAATTAATTCCTACAGCTTGATAAATGCATGTACTGCAGATTCCCATTATATATTTCTCATTTGCAGTACTTGTTTGGGGCAGGGGCTCAAATAATATATGATCACTGACAGTGCTCCCAAGTAGCCACATATTTACTGGTAGTGTTCAGTGCAATGTTATTGGGTTTTTTATTCACATCATGAGTCCTGGCTTATGTGACAAAAATGGACTATGTTGTAATTATCTAAACCCATCAACACTGAAAACACAGACAAGTTTTGGCTGCTTCCTACTGTCATTCTCGGTATCTCAAATTTGATGCCCCCAACTCAACATGCAAAAAGAAATTTCCAATTAACATGGGAATCAATGCCGATCCAAAGTCAGTAAAGACAGGTGCAGCATGTGCACAGTTGCTAAAACAAATTGTTATTCTTTTAAAAAATGTGATTCAGACTTTAACTAGATCATACATTAAATCAAGAATGGGAAACCTTTGACTTTCCAGATGTTTTGGACATGCTATCTTCAATGATAAAAGGCATTAAAGATGTGCAATTTTTTGTTAGTTGTCATAAGTCATATCAAATTTGTTAAATTTGTACTTATGATGTGATATTTGATGCATGGGTGTAGCTCATACCAAAAATTTATGAATCAAAACTTACCCAATACTTTTTTGTTTAAATTTTGAAAATCTCAGAAGCTTTCACTGCAAGGAATCAAAACAAAGCCAAAGAGGCTACCTTTCCTCTTTAAATGGTCTCTTGCCATTAGAAAAGGAAGCAGCAGTGGGTTTGCTGGAAAACAGAACGCACAAAATTCTGGGAAATGTAGTTTGGGAAGGCAAGGAGCCCTATGCCAAATAATTCAAAAAGCCCTGTCCTAAACTACATTTCCCATAATTCTTCTCAGCAACAGAAAGCCCCAATCAGGATAGGGGAGAGATTTGTCCCTCCTGTAGCAGCAGCCAGCCAATGAATTGTTGAATCTGCAAAGAGGGGGACTGACTGATATTTCTAGTAAGTAAATCTCTGTGCTGGGCTGGGAATAAATCCCTAAATAGCAGTTCTAATGGTTAATATGAGAGACATTTATTGAGATAGCCGTTGAGGCTTTAAAAAAAATTGTCAAAACTTTTTTTTAAAAAATCCCCCAAATTAGTAGATGTTGGGGAAAATGATCCCCTGTCATCTTGTGTCATTGTATAGAAAATTCAAGAAGATAGCTCTTGTAGTTTTGTTTTTTAAATGTTGCTTATAAAACGTTTGAAAATTTCCCAAAAATCTGTGGATAAATGAAATGTTCTGAAACTTGATGGGCCGACAGTGGTAAATGTGTTATCATACACATCTAACATAAATTACAGGTGAGTAAGAAATTCATTGGTTCACATTTTTTATGTAAACTTACGTAATTTTTAAACTTCAAAATAGTACAAGAAGTAAAACTTAATCATTCTTCTACATTTGTGCTTCTCTAAATTTTGCATTGGATATTTACATTAAAATGCACACAAAATGCAGGGGGAATTCATACAGCACTTTGTCTATTGGTGGCAAAAAGTCTTTCAAAATGTTTTTAGCCTTTCAAAAGTTGCAAGGAAACATTCAAAATATATTATTGAACAGATTTTTATAGATTTTTCTTTAAAGAATTAACCATTAGAATTGGAAAACTTCAGACTGAAAAACATCCCATACACATCCCAGCCCAAAAATGTAATTAAAAAAAGATTATGTCAGACACACAATAACAGTTTAGAGGCATTCTTCTTTACACTGCCTTTCTCAATGATGAGTTGTTGGGACTGATCATTGCCATGTATGCTTTTGGGTCTTCTGATGGAGCTAGATCCATAACACATTTCATGCAGCAATCTCCATTTAAAGCAGGGTTTGATGACAAGTATATGTTCCTATGTTGTTGAACTACATATTCCATTGTGCCTCACCATTTGCTGTGGAAGCTACAGTTAGGTTGGGTTAAGTCTATCCTGGTGTAGAGGCTTTAGGCCACAGAAAATGCCAACTGGAAATCATTTCATTAGTAATGTGGTTTAGGACCTCTTCACACTGGCCACCAGCATCACCATGCATCATTGCGAATCTGGTGACCACTATTGAGGTGTGTGGGGAACCCATCACCCCACACCCAGCATGACCCAGTTTATCAGCAGGATAATCCCACAGGGGAAGCATTGACTGTCCCTCCATTGATCCAAGTCAAAACAGGAAGCCTCCTGTATTGCTGCCATGGTAGCATGCTTTACTTTACTGCCTCTTTAAACTAATGTTGAAGCATATACGAGGGCGGGTCAATAAGTCAGTGACTTTTTGAATTTCCCGCCTCTTAACTGAAAGGGCAACACTGCTTCTGTCAACTGGCATCTGTCAGTTGACTCCTGTCAAAATTTGAACACGCTGCCTCATTTAGTTTGTGTTTGACAGCCATTGATACCAGACTACCGCATGATTTGAGGAGAAAATGGGGAAAAGTGAATTTTGTGTCCTCATTAGGCATTATTTTTTATGGGAAAAAACCATCACTCAAACCAAGGCTAAGCTTGATAAATACTATGGGGACTCTGCACCATCAATTTCAATGGTAAAAAAGTGGTTTATTGAATTTTGTTGTGGCCGTATAAGCACGGAAGATGCCGAACATTCTGGACGCCCAGTTGAGGTCTCTACACCTGAAACAATTGAAAAAATTCACGATATGTTGTTGGCCGATCGGAGATTGAAAGTGCGAGAGATTGTGGAAGCCATAGGCATCTCACATGGCTCAGTGGTTTCAATTTTAAATGATCACTTGGGTATGAGAAAGCTTTCCGCAAGATGGGTGCCGCATTTGCTCACAATCGACCACAAACGCAATCGTGTGACAATTTCACAGGAGTGTTTGGCGTTGTTCAACCGCAATATGGATGAGTTTTTGCGTAACCATGGACGAAACGTGGATCCACCACAACACACCAGAGACCAAACAGCAGTCAAAACAGTGGGTTTCTCGGGGTGAATTGGCACCAAAGAAGGCCAAGGTGGATTTGTCAGCCAATAAAGTCATGGCGACCGTTTTTTGGGATGCATGCGGTATAATCCACATTGACTACCTTCAAAAGGGTAAAACAATAAATGGCAAATATTATGCCAACTTATTGGGTCAATTTAATGAAGATATTTTTTTAAAAACCACCATATTTGGCCAAGAAAAAAGTTATTTTGCACCAGGATAATGCAAGGGTGCACACACGTGCAGTTGCCATGGAAACAATCCATGAATTGGGATATGAATTCCTCCCTCATCCGCCCTATTCTCCGGATTTAGCCCTGAGTGACTATTTCTTGTTTCCAAATGTGAAAAAATGGCTTGGCTAGAGATTTGACTCTATCAATGAAATCATCTCACAAACAAATACCTATTTTGATGACCTTGACAAATCTTATTTTTTGGAAGGGATAAAAAAATTGGAGAAACATTGGACAAAGTGTATAGAGCTCAAAGGAGACTACGTTGAAAAATAAAATGATTTTTAAAATCAAAAAACCTGTGTTTCATTCAAAAAGTCACGGACTTATTGACCCACTCTCGTATGATATGCTTTCCTTGCAAAAAAAAGTCAGGGTTTCGAGAAAAAAGATGGAAAAAGTACTGTTTATCTTCTGTAGCTTAATTATTCTCTTCCCTAAGAACATAGCGAAATGTGCTTTGAACTATTAGAAGCCAAAATAGCACAGTTAAAACTGCAAATTCTCACTTTTTCAAGAAGACAATTACAAAAGAAAGTTTAAGCACCAAAAGAACTACAAGGGAAGTGGCTTTCAGAAACAGAGTAATGAAACAGGAATGCAAATTCCTTAGAATCAGAAATCCTGGTGGATAATGGGTTCACGGGTTAGAAACATTTAGCAACACAGATTTAATTCCACCCAGGGATGTGTAGAGTAGATGTCCTCTTTATTATAACTCTACCTTACCTCCATTAAAAAAGTATTACAGTATATGGCAACCAGGTTATTAGGAAGCCTTGATATTAAGCAGTATATCTTGATGTGTGAACCTGACATTTCAATCTGGTGCTGCACAGGCTGTCTATTAGTCTCTTAGTGAATTTAATGCATCAGTACAGACCCATTGCGGCATCGTATGGGTCATCGGCTTTCCACAAAGATTTTAACAGATTTCTTCTACTTTAAACTGTACTGAATTATGTTGTTGCATATCTTCAAGTCATTTATGGCATCCCTAAAGTGAACCGAATATACTATGGGTTTTTAAAAAGCAAGCTTTGTTGCATCCTCTGAAGCTGAGAGTGTGTGACTTTTCCAAAGTTTTCATGAACTAGCAGGGATTTGAAGCCTGGTCTCAAGAGTCATAGTGCAGTGCTCAAACCATTCCATCACATTGGCTCACATATGTATGTATGCACATAATCAATGTGCTTAGAAATTTACAAACATGATTAATTGTAAAGATAGAACCCTGGCAATGAAAATTCATTATAATGGGTCTCCTTTCCTGGAAATATTCTTCTTCCCCCATGTACTCAATGCAAATTTAAATGGGCATCCTCCCCCATCAAAATACAAACTTAATTTTAGATTTATATTTTCTTTCATAAGGCGTATCTCAGTATCTTAAATTCTGGGAACTGCACCACAGCATTCAGGGAAGGAAAAAACCAGTAGATGCATACACTTTAATCTGTACATTCTGTAATCTTGGCAATAGAATCATAGAAGAAACCACTGGAAGAAACTACTAGGGTCATCCAACCCAATTTCTACCATGAAATGTACTCCTGACAGATTTAGATACTCTTACTGCCTATTACATAGAAAAACAGCTGATTCTTAATCCATCTAAAATACAGATATATGATTTTCATCTTAAGAACAGACAAGCATCTCGATTCTGGGACTTCCGGCCGGGCGAAGATGGCGGCAGGACGGGCACTCTGAGGCTCCTTGGGGTGCTGCCTGTCTTTCTGGCCGGGAGGCGATCTACGCCCCCTCTCCCCATGGATGCAGAGGCATCCGAAGGGAGCGCGAAGTCGCCAGGCGAGGTCCGGTGGCTCCAAAGATCTCCCCCCCCTCAAGGGGGAGAGATTGAGCAGGCCCGGATCACCGCCGCTGCGGCAAGCGAGCCAGAAGGCGGGAAGCGGGCGGCGACCCGCACGCACTGCCGGCCCTGCTCGGCCCTCCCCCCCACTCACCCTAAGAAGAGGGCAGGAGGCGAAGAAGTCACAGACAACAACAGGGGCAGTGAGTACCAGGATCAGCGGGCCCTGAAGCAGACGGGAGGCGCCATTGGCAATGGAGGGGGGGTGCCTGGGAGATCATCAGGGGCTCAGGCAGCTCCGAGGAGACCTTCCCACACAAAGGGGACTGAGCCCCAGCAGTAGAGGAGCACGGGTCCAGGAAGAAGGGGTGTCCGGGGGGCAGCCAATCACCCCAGAAAGCACCATAGCGAGAAGGGAAAAGACAACTTGAGGATCCCAAAATGGCAGAGGAGCTTTCAAAAGCTCAGAAGTAGGGAAGAAGAAGAG
>JARBWK010000007.1:67310299-67346037 GCA_030556195.1 Anolis apletophallus | reverse complement strand
GGCAGCCAAGAGGGACCCGGCATAAGACTAAGAACATTCAACAAACAAGATTGGAGGACACCAATCCTCCCCCCCCCCTGAAACACAGTGACAGTTTTAAAGAGAAGGGAACGCTGAGCCCCCATAGAGTCTGCCTTCAACTCCCCCCTCACCCGCCTCTCCTGGTTGCATCTCCCCATAACCCCCCACTCTCTTCCTCCGGCCCTACTCAGATCCAGACCCCATCCCGACCACTCCCCCCTCCTCCCCCAGCCCTTCCTCCCCAGACACCTAGTCTTTCCGTGCCCCCTCAGCCCCTCCCTCTCCACAGCCCCACCCCCCATTGTATGTAAAACCTTCAATAAACATTATTTTTTAAAAAAAGAGCAGACAAGCATCTTGAGCTCTGATAATTACCTGGGAAGAAATCCCACTGGGGCATTGCAACACACACAAATACCTGGGAGTTACCCTGGACTGTGCTCTGACCAACAAGAAGCACTGCTTGAATATTAAGCAAAAAATGGGTGCCAGAAACAATATTTATTTATTTACTTACTTTATTTATATTCTGCTCTTCTCACCCCAAAGGGGAATCAGAGTGGATTACAGAACACATACTTGCAGACAATCCCTGCAGTTCAACATATGACATGTAAACATGTGACATTTATCACAGTACAGTACCGTACATACATTTTTACATTTATACATATTTATACATATATGGACAAACAGAGGCAAACTTTCTAGCCACCAGGGGGAGCTGACACACTCCTCATCTCTCTCAGCGTTTCCTTCCAGTGTCCCTTTGTTGTTCCTTCCACATTCCTCAGTGATTCTTTATGGACTCATAAATCAGTCAGTTTTGCCTCCCCACTTTAATGTGGTACCTTTATCTCCTACTTGACAAATGTAACTGTCTTTCGGGCTGCAAAGGTTGGCAGCAGGCTACACTTAAGGTCGAGAACCCACTTCAACCCAGGCAGGCCTGGAAATCAAGACCTACTGGTCAGAGAGATCCGTTTTGATTCAGAAAGCCTTGTGTCATTATCATATTTACAGCACGGGATGTACTTCATATAAAATTCTTCCCAATTTAGTGATAATCTGCAAAAACAGCTACATATAAAGTTTCGTTCTTTTCCAATGTTATTGTTAAGTATTGTGTTTGAGGGACAATTTACAAAAATAAAAATAAAAATACAATTATTTGCTAAATCAACCAGTCATCACCCCAATATTCCTTGGGAATAAAATCTTATAATTTAATAAAATCTCTATTTTCATATACAGTAGGTCCTCTGCAGCCAGGGCCCCTGGACCCAAGATTTTGACTGACAGCAGATTGGCATATTCCATTTTATTAAATGGTGGTGACGTGTGGAAGTGTGCATGTTCATATCACTGACATGTGATAATAAGCAGCATGAGCATCCATATTTTTCCTATCTACATGGAGTCCCACAACCAGACACCACAGATACATGGTTTTTTATATGTTGATATGTTCATTTCTTAAAGACAGGTTACAGCAGCATCTTTGATTATTTCTAACTTGATTTTTAATTAACATGTTCTGCGATTGCAATTATGTCCATGTAAATGCCATGAAAAATCAATTTGTAAAAAACTGGGAAGATAGAAAAGGAATACTGATTGATCTCTGGTGTATTAACTTGTCCCATAGATCAAAAAATAACAAGGTGTATTATCTGTTCTGCTTCAGATACCTACTGTATTTTGATAAAAAGCACGTATTAGTTGAGCCAACAGGCAGCATTTACCAGTCTCTCTGTTATTTAAGGCATGGTAGGGCAGCTTCTATAAAAAGTAAGTTGCCTAAGCCTTTCCAGAAAGACAATGTACAATGATGGATTAGCACATATTACAAAATCTGGATTCCAAATATAAAAGCATGAGTGTAGGCAACTGCATAGAATTATAAGGTTGCACTGTGTGTGATTTATCATTTTTATCTGGGATGCAACAATAATGATAGTGGCCAACATGAATAATTGCTGAAAAGCACTGTAATTGAACAAATACTCAGTCCTATTTGATGTCATGGTTTTCCTTTACTGGTACTCCGCCAATACTATGTTTGTTTTATTTCTCATGGCTGCTGTTGCTTCTTATGAGATGGATCACAGCCAATTAGCAATCACATCATGGACAGAATGACATTACAATGCTACAATAACATGTTATTGTAGGCAAGGGCACGGGATATCAACTGATTGTGACAGACTTGTGACAACATGTATTAAGTGATTTTTCCAACAAGTATTGAAAAAAAATTGAACAGGAGGAGGAAGCTGATTTAAAACAATCGTAGGCAGTTCAACTCTGCCTTACAGTCTAGTAACACTTGTCTCAGCTCACAGAATATAATTTAGGTATCATGACTGGACAAGTCTGTCCAAATATTGATAATAAATGGCTCTGGTCTAGTTCTGAAATGAATATAATTCTAAGTAAAAAGTCTAACGATTATACTGTAATCAATAATAATAATAAATTTCTAAACCACCTTCTCTCCCCAAAGGGACTCAGTGTGGTTTACACACACACAAAGGCAATAATTCAATGCCTCAGGTGACTACAAAGTATCAAAATAATACACGATAAAGCTTACTATGAAGAATTAAGCATTATGATGAAAGATAAAACAAAACAATCCAATTAGACATAGTTAACTAAAACATAAGTAAACATTAGAACAAATAACCTAAAAGCAATTTAAAATACAGTTGCATTAAAAATGGCTGGCGCCGGTGTTCATTTGAAATGTAATGTGGCCGCCATATAGTACATGTGGGATTAGGCTAGCATTCCCAATGGTTAGAGTGTTTTCGTCTTCCTCCTCTCCATAAGCTAAAGTGCATATGTATGTTTTTAGAAGTTTCTTAAAGGAGAAGAGAGTGGGGACCATTTTTACTTCTTTAGGGAGGGCGTTTCAGAGATGGGGAACAATCATGGAGAAGGCTTGTGACAAAGGTGGGACAAGAGGAGGGCCTCCTCCATTGACCACAGTGCACTGCAATCTATAAATACAGGTGTGTGAACTGTGAGATCACAATTTTACTATCCTAAACCTCCATGTATGCTTTGTTCTCAGTTTTTGGTTTTTTGTTTTGTTTTTTTAAAAAAGGATCACAGCCAATGAGAGTAGTTCCACATTTTCTCTTTTTGAAGACTGGGAGAGGATGAGAGGCATCCCTGGAAAGCACTCAGCTGCAGTTTTGCAACTGAGAGATGAAAGCTATCTTCACACACTCCCAGACCTCAATTTAGCTAAGTCCCACCTCCAGCAACTTTATCCTACAAAACTGAAAAGTGTTTTATGAATGTCTCACCATATTGTTATTTTGGAGAAGCCTTCTTGGTGACAGTGCAGACATTTCACTTCCTTCTGTAATATCCAAAGAAGACTATTTTCATTTAACTCCAAGATACATAAGCATCAACTGCCAACAGAATCCAAGCTTTTCTTTCCTCACCCCTTTTTCAGTCTTGTAGAAATATGCATTCAGATTTAGGACAGGATCCAGGCAGAGTCATGCTCAATGGGACAAATCACTAGCCATAATCAAATTGAAGCCTTGGCTCTTCTGTAAGCATGATTAAGTGGGGACTGGGGATGAAGTCTTATATATATTAATCACAATTCTAGTTTGTTCTCCTTGTAATTAGCAAAACTATAAATAGATTTTGCTTTGTATGTCTAACTGGTTTTTGTTTCACCAAGTTTATGAACCTTGAAGTTATTGTCATTGGTTAATAACTTTGAAGTACGTTTGTGTGTGAAACTGATTTTTTTTTTGCATTCTTACGTTTCATTATAGCAATGACAAATTACATAGGTAACATCTTCAAAACAATTAATTCTTGCTGTGAACAGCCAAATAAATGAAGGGTCCAATACAAATGTTTAATCTATTTCCCCTTTTCCAACCTTCTACAGACATACCACAAGTTTACATTACCACTCATCACTAATAGAATCTGATAGTCAAAATAGTTACTTGAATGCTATGCAAGAGAGTGTTCGCTTTTTTAATTGGCTTTTTTATTTGTATTATAGAATAATAATAAACTAAGAATCAGCTATGCAAGAAATAACATGATCCATTATTGTGCTTCATTATTTTGTATTTTTTCCCCATATTACTGATTTACAATCACCCTGAGTGAGATTTGTCAATTTCTATATGATATACCATTGTGTTATGAATCTTGAGCACTGGTAGCTTTTGGTATCTATGTAAGTGGTGGAAGTGATTGCAGTACCAAACCCCAGTGGATACCAGAGGCCTATTATGCTTGGCTTCTTTATTGTAAGGAATCCTATACAATTAATGCACTACTTTAACCTTCATGGCTCAATTGAATGGTATCCGTCTTTCGCTTTCTCCTCCAAAGAGTGCTGTTTCCACACCAAATTACAGCATCCTTCATTCCATAGCATTGAAACATGACAGCTAAAGTGGAATCAAACTGCTACAATGTAGATGCATCATTACTCAAATCTAAGGGTCGATTCATGGATCACCACCAGGCAGGAGAGTAAGCTGAAAAATCTGCAGCTTTGAGGGGCTCATTTCCAGACAAAAGGAATAGACTGGGTTGTTGTAGGTTTTTCGGGCTATATGGCCATGTTCTAGAAGCATTCTCTCCTGGCACTTCGCCTGCATCTATGGCAAGCATCCTCGGAGGTTGGAATGGAATCTGGCAGATATACAGTCCAGTTACTAGAGCATCGGTTTGCAAGGAGTAATGTATTTCTTGTTACAACTAAGATTTCTGCCTTAATTTGTAAACAGTAAAAAATTAAGTTATCTGTATATATGTATGTCCTTTGGAATGACAAACTGTGAGCAACTGATAATTAATGCATAATGATTACAATTGAACTTAAACTTTCACAGGGATTTGTCCCTGATCATAGTCATACAAAAAGACTTCAATATTGCTAAATTGTGCTAAAGACTTTAATGCTGCTAAAGAATAGTGCTAATGACTTTAATAGTACTAAAGGCTTTTATAGTGCCAAATAAATGTATGTGTACAGTGAACTCTGTTGTGTGGGTCGTTTAACTACTATGGCAAGGAAATGAGGGTTTTGTCTCACCTCTCAAAGGCTTCACCATTTTTTAAGTCTGTTTGTCTTTGATTGCTTTCTATTGTGTCAATCAAAGTCAAGACAGACACATTTTTCCTCATTATTTTCTCCTCTCTAGTGCAGTTTGCAATGAAAATTAAAATGCCTCAACTCAGTCATTCAAGGAAATGGCATGCCCTCCAAATGCCTGACATTAAACAAATGTTCTTTGGGATGTGAAATATGGGTCATTCTGCTCAGCCAATGATGTTTATTCTATAGAATTTGCCAAAGTGTATTTAATATGCTATCTTCTGTGATATGCTATCTTCTGAGTGTGTAGGGTTTTTTTGGAATCATTTTATTCTGTGGTTTTAATGCTATTGTAGATTGTGATTTTATCGTGGTGTTGATGTAAGCCGCTCTGAGCCACTGGGAGTGGCGGCTAATAAGTCTAATAAATAAATAAATAAATAAATATTATTTAGAACATAACCAATTTAAATTTTAGGCTTTGCCTGGACAATCATGTTTTATTATACAAATCTGGTGAAAGCATATTTCTTTAAAAAAGCAGAGATAGCTGTCATTTATATATATATATATGACATGCGTGCATACATGTCTAGCATTGAAGATTTGAAATGTCAAATGTACATGTCAGAGATGAATTATTTAATCTAGATGCAGTAGAAGAGGAACTGTCCTATATGTTGAAGAGCTCCCGTCAGGTCCTGGGTTTAAAGTAGAAGAAAGTAGAAATTTAAAATATACTCATCAATCTTCCCATTTTATGAGCTTGATTCATTATGGCATTCTTATTGTTGATGGGAACGGATTTCTTCATATCCTTTGGAGAATAGACTCAAATTTTGGTTTTTAGATCTTTGTGGGGGTTTGTTTGGTTTTGCTTTTGAAAAAAAATAGTCTCCATGTATTCAATTTGTACATTTTGAGTTTGTTTGTTTTTTCAGTTTTTCAATTGAAATTTTTATTTTTATTTGCTTTTCTTTCATTTACTAAAGAATCATCAAATGCAAAAACAAGTCATAAAAAGGTGCACAAGATCAGCCATGTAAAAGATGTTGCATGACCTCCAGCTCCAAACAGCCCATGCCAGAATGGCCAGGGTTGAAGGAAGGTATAGTCAACTAATATAGAACTGCTATTGCCAAGTTATAACTTGCACTTCAAGGCTTTGGATGAATATTTTATCTGATTCTTACAGTGGGTATCAATAATCAACTGGGAGTATATAATACTGTGGTGTTAAGAAATGTGAAGAAATCTTGCCATTGTCAAGATCCAAGTCAAGACTGGCCATCTCAACATGGTGAAATGGCACCTCAAGGATTCTCCATCCCTCTCCAGCAAGACTACCAAAACATGTATTATAGGGGGAAGGTGTGTGTGTGTGTGGGGGGGGGGGTATGTAAAACATCGGTCTCTGTTCAGATCTAGTTTCTTTTCCCTTTATGAAGTCATACACACACACACCTCAAATCTTACAAGGCAAGCTGATTGATCATCGAGACAGAGGCCCCATCAATTGCTAGTACTGTAACAGTGCCTTGCATTTCCAATACAAATGTAGAAAATGTGCAAGAAGTATATGTATTCTCTAAGACTACAAATAACAAGTCCGATGTCAAGATTTTTTGGTACAAAATAACAAAACAGTTATTATACAGAGCTGATGAAAACTTATTGCTAAAAAAGAATGGTCAGGATCATAAACGGATAATAGGATACTAGACAATTATGAGTCCAAAAATGTCCTCTGTATGTGAGAAAGGGATGAGAGCAAATTCCTCACAACTGAGAACATTTTTCCCCACTTTTAGCTCCATTCTCTGTCTAATCTGCTGCTGGTTTAGTACCATTGTGAATGATTTGGTTAGACAGTTCTCCTTCACTGTGTGTTTCAAGCCAGTCAGGGTTTCCATAATGTATGTGAGGCTATCACAGTACAGTTTAATAAATCAGATTAGGTTCTGCAGCAACACTGCTGAAGACAAACAAACAAAATCACTCTGCACAGATTGTAGAAAGAGAGAATGCGTCCTTCTTGTCATGAAAACTGGTTTATATCTTGCTTAATTTACCTTCATGGCGGTCAGTGAGGGAGTTTACTAGCAAAGCCATTGGTCACCACAGTGTTGTGATAAAGGGCATAAGGGGCCTTTTTGTCATTAACATTACACGCAGGCGTAGCATTAAGAACATGGAACACTGCAGCTAGCTCTCCAAAATTGCTGAGTAGATGGTTACTGCTATTAGCCTTCTCTTGAGCTACTATCCATCCAGCACATACGTATGTACTTCTATGATCCTGGATGTTACATCTTACTTCTATTACTGCCTCCAAGCTAATATCAAACTGTGCCAAGAAAGCTGGCAGCTTCATCCACCAACACTCCTCACCAGCTGGTGATGACTGTTTTGTAAATATTTGCTTGATTGTTAGTGTAGAAATGATTCAGCACACTCTGTCTCATATACTTCTTATCAAGGTCATGCATTATAATAAAAATAACATCATGAATACAATTCAAGCTTCCTATCAGATGGCATAGTGAAGAAGGAGAGGAGGTATGAGTTGACAAATAGGATGTGTAGTGCAGTTGTCAGAGTTTTGATCCAGTTTCTAGTCCCAAGTGAGCCACAAAGCATACTGGAAGGCCTTAGCCAGCCACTCTTTTCCCCTCATCCTGATCTGCCTCAGGGATAAAGGTGTTGCAGGGATAAAGAAGGAAAAGGAAGAATTTTGTATATTTATCTCCACATTTTGATTAATCCCACCCAGAGGAGAGCTTTGGTGACTGCAAGATGTAATGTGTTGCAATCAGCACTTTTAGATGGGAGATATAAAAATGTGGAACATTTGAAAAGAGTTTATTCTTGTGGCTTGGTCCCTATTCAAACACTTTGCCATTCTCTGTTTGTTTGCCCCAAATATGATAATATACTGATGAAATACAGGAATTTCATTTTTTTCACAATGTTCTCAAAGGCAAGGATATTATAAAATTTCTTATCTTCTAAACAATTATGATTCATTCTTTTGTGAGACTGTTGCAAATGTTGCTCTTGAGATTAGTAACTTTTAAGTATGTTTTCGCTTTTTATCTGTGACTTCATTTTGTTGTATATGCCTGCACTGTGATTTTATTGTTGTATGCCAATAAAGGCTATCTGTGTGAATTTCGTATATTGTTTTTAAGATTTATTTTGTGCAATGCAGAAGGACTAGGAAAGGGAAGCAGGAGTCAAAGCAGATGGAGGGTGAACCCAGACTTACAGTTTGATTTTCCTTAGATGAATTCACACCTTTGTAGCAGTCAGTTCATTAGCAAAGTGCATAGTAATTTTTGTGTCTTGGTACAGGTGAAAATGCAGAGGAGTCTATAGCAGTGTCCGTCAGTCAAGAACTGAGAACAATGTGGCTCATGTGAAGGCTGTTCTGAATGCTTTTCTGTCCACCATACAGCCTTGACTTGGCCTCATGAGATTTCATTCCCCAAGTTCAAAACCCTCCTCAAAAGCAACATGATCAAGGATCTGGAGAGCAAGTCCTTTGAGGAGCAGCTTACAGAGCTGGCATGTTTGGCCTGCAGAAGAGAAGGCTGAGAGGAGACATGTTAGCCATGTATAAATATATGACAGGAAGTCATAGGGAGGAGGGAGCAAGCCTGTTTTCTTTTTTTAAAATAACTTTTTATTAGTTTTTCATATAAAACAAGTACACAAGTAAAACAGTAGTACAAACAAGTTTGAAGGGAGATAAGTTACCCTCCGATGAAAAAAAAGAAGAAGAAGAATAGAGTCGAAAAGTAGGGGTTTGGAATAGGAAAAGGGGAATTACAGAGTGTATAAAGCAGAGTATTGAAAAGAAAAAGATAGAAAGGGGCTAGAAGGGGGTGCACAGTCTAGATGGGAGCATAACAATCCTTGATGCTAAGTGCATCTTTGCTCGATATCCATTCTTCTTGAAATATAATTTACTTCCAAGAGTCCTAAGATAAAAGAGTAAAGAAAAAGAAGTCTGACTGACGATCTACATAACACCACGTAGTTAACAATCTACAAATCTCTTCGATCCAAATCAAAATCACATTCATTTCTACAATATTTTCTAAATAATTCAAAATTATTTGTATAGTTTTCAACTGGATTATCTTTTTCTCTTAATTTTTCAGTAAGACTCTCCATTTGGATTGTATCAATAATCTTAAGGATCTATTCTTCCTTAGTTGGACACTTATCTGACTTCCAATATTTTGCGTAAATCATTTTTGCTGCCGTAGTTGATAGAACAAAGATTTTTTCTTCTAGTTTATTTAAATTAGGGTCTACTATTCCCAACAGGAATGAATCTGATTTCCTTATAATATTTTTACCTAATAATTTTTCTAATTCTTTATGAATCATACTCCAGTATTTGTTTGCTTTCTTACATAACCACCAGAGGTACCATTCTTTTCCTTACAGTTCCAGCAATTTGGTGCTTTGAATGCAAATTGGTGCTTTGAATGCAATTTTCCTGCTTCTTGGCAGGGGGTTGCACTGAATGGCCCATGAGGTCTCTTCCAACTCTATGATTCTATGATTTTGGGACAGTTGAAAACATCCAGGCAGCTGTGACAAGAGATTTGAACAATATCTCGTGAAGACTTCCTGCAATGCTATGAAAAATGGCAGCCATGCTGGAATCGCTGTATTCAATCACATGAAGCCTATTTTGAAGGACTTCAACTGTAATTACATGTATGATTAATAAAAAAAATTACAATTATTTTCATTACTTTTTGGGACAGACTAAATAAAATAATCACTGGATTGGTGAATCAGATTTAGATTTTAAAGCAGGCTTTAAAGGAGCTACAGTACCTGAAATTATATCAAATAGATTGGATAACTTTACACCATGTCCAATACCATGGATATCTCTTTAAAGGTTCAGACCAAACCCAGAGTGAATTTGCCATCTTACTGACATGGAAGCCACCAGCAGCCTTTGTGATGGAGTGGTTAATTTACTTACCATAACAGATCTATTTCAGGGTATCAAATGCTCTGGAGACTATATTTGTGGTTCAAGATAACAAATCAATGGAGAAACCTGGTCTTTCAGTCTCAGAGTGAGGCATAGGTGCATGCATGCATGCACACACACCTCTTCCAAAATACAAATCTTCACTGAATTGCATACTTCCTTATGTGGTGGATGTCCCGACTATGGCCAGGATCAAATATGTTCAATGCAATCCAAGTACCGAACATGAAAAGCTGCCTGAGAAGGGTCCAAAGTCAAGTAGGGCATACTGAAGAGACTAGCTAAAGAATAAGCTGAACCTCAGGAAACAAGACAGCAGAATATGTAACACAATGCCAACCACCTTGTAATAAAGGATGAGTTTGGCTGTGCTAATTTATAGCTAGCTGTAAATCAGCTATGGTGGTCTCTTTAGCTCAGTGTCCCCATCCCCCCCAGTACTTTAAGGCATGTTCTGCCCTTTTGTTGCCACCACCAGTCTCTGTTGCTCACAAGGGTTCACTGGCTCTGGTTTTTGCTATTTAGACAAAACTTCCAGCCATGTATGGGTCTGACCAATGTCCTCCACCTGGGCTTTCATCTTTTGCTTCTTCATCTGAGGAAGCCTTCAAGTAGAACATGTCACTATTGTTGCTGTCACCTATCTATAAAGATAGATGGATGGATAAGTAAAAGTATGTATGTTTGTTGGTTGGTTGGTTTGTTAGCTTGATGGATCTGGACCAAACTTAGCACACATAGCAATTTGAAATATTTGTAGGGCTTCAACTGGTGACGCAGTGGGTTAAACTCCTGTGCCAGCAGGACTGAAGACCGCTAGGCCACAGGTTCGATGAGCTTCCTTTATCAGCTCCAGCTCCTCATGTGGGGACATGAGAGACACCTCCCACAAGGATGGTAAAAGGTAAAAGGTAAAAAACCACAAAGAAAATGCAATCCCTGGTAATGCCAGGTATGTATACTAGTTATATCTATAAGGAACTATGGTTATATTTGTTTAAACTAGATGTTTGTATTTTCAATACACTACCCACCTTTATATATATTGAGTCCCTTCACAGAACTCTAAAAACAATAATAGCAGACTAGAGATGTATTTTTGAGCCAGGCAAAAATGCACTTCCATTTGAGTTCAGTTCCACATGGTTCCACCCTAATATTAATGGCTTTCTGTTGCTTAGTATCTGTTTTGCCAAGGGTGTAACTGGTTTACATTTCTATTTGTGAGTGCAAGGGAAATTTGTTCAGTACCATTGAACAAATATTGGAGATTTCTGTTGTTTTTAGAGCACATTTTGACCAATATGCGATTTTATTCAACCTTACTTAACCTTACTTTGGTATTTGCAGCTAATATTATCTTTCTAATAACAGAGAGAATAATTAGTTGCATGCCTGAGTTGTTTTCTTTCCTACTTCATTTGTTCCTACATTACAAACAATAAGCATGCAATATTACTTTTACTATTCATATGGGAACAATTATATGATTAAACTGATTTTGCCTTTTGCTTATAGCTCTAATTTGAAAAATCATTCATTTTCACCAAGTCAGTGCTTTGAAAAGAATATCAATATTCTTTCTAAAACAACCTCATATCTCAATCAACTATGGCTAAAGTCCTAGTGCCAAATAACATATTTTTAGTACGTCCTCAAGGATGAAGCAGTGAGCATCAAAAGTGTTTGCAGTGGGATGAGGTAGGAAGGCTTGAATGGAATCCCATCTATTCTTCTTAGAACTACTCTAGGTATTTCTTGGACCAATAGAAATAGTCATTAAAATGTTAGTGGTAGTTATTTTTATAAGACTGCCATTGTATAATGTACACATCATTTTGCCAAGCAAATAAATCTGCACACAGAAAAGTTTTCTGTGCCAATGAATGTCACCCCTGGACAAGAATTCAAACCTTTGGATGCCTCAGGTAGGATTTATTCTGTTCATTTTAGTTCCCCATTGCCTAGAGGGTGTTTCTGATGCAAACATATAACTGGAGAATCAGGAGTTGAACTTTATTGCTGTAGTACACAGCATCAGTACTTTTCCCTGCTCTTAGGGTTGGCTCTGCATCTTGTGGTGCCAGAAGTGACCAGAAGGTGAAGAATGAAGAGTGAGATGAATTGGTACAAAGGGATAAAAGACAATAAATGGCATAGAAGAATATGACCTGCCTAAATAGGAATTGTCAGTCAAATGTTATTTTGGCTTTCACAAAGGTTAACATACTGGCATTCAGAAAGTGGGAGCCAGTTCTGACTATGAATTGTGAAAAACAATTCTACTGAATCAATTCTACTGTCAATTTTTGCTCTCACATAACTGTCTTTACTACTAGATCGTATGAGATAGCTACTTTGGGCTACAAAGTATTTAACTCAAGGTATCATGCAAAGGGAATACATTTCCGGTGGTGATGATGTTGATGGAAAATGGGAGATGTATTTGTGAGATATTGTCTCAAAAATTGAAAGAAATAACTATTAATTCTCTCTATCTTGGTTTTGTAAGGGGTATCATTAATTCCTATGGCTTAGGTACCAAAATGTCTTTTGCCAGCTGTTCCATGGAACATGCAAAAAGCACAGTTCTTTTGAGATCTAGTGTGGTGTAGCAGCTTGCACATTGGACTATGGCTCTGTGGAGACCAAGATTCAAATTTATTCTCAGCGGTGGAAATCCACTGGCTGACCCTAGACACGTACCATATTCTCAGTCTCAGAAGAAGGCAAAGCCAACTACACTGAATAAATCTTGCAAATAACATCCCCCCAAAAGGTGAAAGGTTTGTCTTCAAGTTGCTTAAGAAGAGGGAAAGGAAGTACTAACTGGGAGCCAAAAAAATCATTTTCCTATGTGCAAAAAGCCATCTGCAGCTGGAGAACCTTCCATTTTCTGTCTTCTTTGGAATTATCCCAATTTTTAAACATTCCAGACTACTATATTATTTTGAAGAGATTAAAAGAATAATAACTACTTTGGAATTTAAAATACAGAACAAATAAGAAAGCATGCAAAAGTAAAAACATCAACTTGTATTTGGAAAACATCCTCCTGGGCTAAGGTTATTTGCTGTTAGCTATATCAAAGGGTGTTCCTTCAGAAAGCTTCTTTTATATAGAACTTGAGGGAACACATACTGTGAAATAATCAGGGAGCTTTTTCTAATTAAACTCAAGATTCTTTCTCTCTTGACATTTTTAAAAATGAAGTTGTGTGTTTCTTTTTATACTAGCAGCTCCTTACAGCCTCTGTTCCAGAAAGTTCATTTCTCTTTTAAATCATTTGGGATAGTTAGTGTATAGTCCTTTGAGTCTCACAGAATGAAATCAGAAGAACTAACTTTGTCCAAGAATTGACAAGATCTGACAAAGGTGTCTGCTCAAAAGCATCATGGTAGTAGCAAATAACTAAGCAAACTAGGGGAAATAAAATATATATTTTAGCAATAGCCTTGTGCACCCCACTTCGCCCGCATTTCCCCCTTCCGTACCACAAAGGGGAAGCTGTTGCTGCCTGGCTTCCCCTCATGCTATCCCCGGCTTACTCAATCAGAACACAAGCAGTCAACTGTGTTCTGAATTCTTCCTCCCAGCATGCTTTCAAAACAGATCCAGCACAGAGTTCTGCTGGAAGTAGCCCGACACCATGTGATGTGCTCCAGCAGCTCCATACCAGCTCTGGCTCTGTGTTTAAAGCATCCTATGATGGGGCAAAAGCCCCATGTGATGAGATCCTTAGGCTCATAAACAAAGGGCATCATAGGGGTCTGAGAAGGATAACTATGATGCCTGATTCATTGCTCAATCACACAGTTTCTTGTATTAGAAGCCTATCTTATTCAGCTCCTAAATTAGGAGTGGAAAAACTGTTCACACTGATGTTTTGGATTATTATTCCTATGCTTCCCTATCATTGGCCGTGCTGGGTCAGAATTACAGGCAAAAACATCTGGAAAGCTGACACTTTCATATAATCCATTGATTATCTCCTTGTGGCTCTAAATAGCTTGGTGTCAGAAGAAAGGATGGGTGGTCTATGTTATTTACTATTCCTTCTGACTGTGGTGCAGCTGGCTGTCAGCTGCATGAGATCTCTCTGACCAATAGGTCATGAGTTCGAGGCCTGCCCGGGTGGGTGCTCGACCTTTAAGTGTAGCCTGCTGTCAACCTTTGCAGCCCGAAAGACAGTTGCATCTGTCAAGTAGGAGATAAAGGTACCACATTAAGTGGAGAGACAAATTTTGACTGAATTATGAGGCCATTAAAGAACTCCAGGAATGCCGAGGAATGTGGAAGGAACAACAAGGGACGCTGGGAATGCTGAGAGATGAGGAGTGTGTCAGCTCCCCCTGGTGGCCAGAGTTTGCCTCTGTTTGTCTATATGTGTGTATGTGGAAACGGCAGGGATTGTCTGCTAAGTATGTGTACCTGTAATCCGCTCAGAGTCCCCTTCGGAGTGAGAAGAGCGGAATATAAATAAAGTGTATTATTATTATTTATTTAAACCATTTTTATTCGACCCTTCTCACCCTGAAGAGGACTCAGGGCAGAGCACAACATACATTCAATGCCTAGACATAAAGAGATTATACAAATAAATAAATGATACATATACATAAGCATTAAAATCATTTATCTTGACATTAAAAACCACTGTTTAAAACCGTCTTGATCATCCACATGGCATGGTAAGGGTTCCTATTGCTGCATTATTGCACTGTCACAAAGCTTGTGGGTGTCTGTATCTTTCTCCTATCATAGATATAGTAGGCATAGTTCTTTCTACTCCATTCTTTTCATCAGTGTACAGATTCATGGAGGCCTCGGAAATAGTAACAGGGGGCAAAATAAGTAATTTCCTACTTCAGCCTCACTACCTGATTTGAAGTTCACAAACATAATTATTCCAGTCCATCCAAATAATGGATCACACAGTCCTAATCCTTCACTAACTAGGACACAATTGTGTCCAAGAGACTCATAAAGCAGAGATCATAAACAACTAAAAAGGTCCCTTAAGCAGATAATGATGATCTTATCACTGTATATAAGGTTAAATATATCCTGCCCCAATGTGTGTCCAGTGTGTGCAAGAACAGGCTGTGCTGCTACACTTTCCTGAACAAGAGGGAAAATAATTCTCAACCTCTTGATAAGATTAAAGCATTATTAATTCCCTTCTTATGCCACATTATCAAATATTAATTCCCCATTTGAGTAAATAATGCTGTCGTTGCTTTCCAGAGTCATTTGTTTACCATGACAGTCTATACTTCAGGCATAATAGGGATCAGCAAAATGGACAGTATAGTTGATTAAACAGCAAATTGAAGCTGAAGCAATTACACACCTTCCAAACCATTTGTTTAGAATACCTCAAGATAAGAGCACTTTACTGCTATTACACAGGTCTTTTTAAGAGCACTTTTCTCTGCATAGATTTGATTTGGAGAAGTTACTGATGGTTAAATCTGCCACCTTTTTATAATGAGGATGTAATACAGTTGCAGTTGAAAAGTAATACAAGTATAATATATAATTGCTTGATATAGCATGGATATGACTAAAGTCATGTCTAGTTTTGTCTTTCCATAAATCCTTTCACACTTTTACAAAGAAATCAAAGACATTTATTTGACTACAAAATCATATAGAGGTGTGAATAGCAAATTTAGCTCATTTAGGGGATGTAGTCCTATTTTAGCCTGATGAAGACTTTTTTTTCAGTCTATGAAAGTGGAGAAATGGACAGTTGTGCTTCTTTGGAGTTTCACAGAACATATTTGGTGGCCAATGACCATTTTTCTTTTTTTGTTTTTGTTTTAGATGTGTAATCTTCCAGAGTCCCAGGAGACCTTTGGACCCCAAGCACTGGATGTTGCATATAAATAATAGTTCTCTTTTAAAATTGCATTCAGAATAGATTTTTCATTATAACAAATCCAAATTTTCTTTTTTTAAAATAACAAAAATAACCAAGAAGTAAGAATACTAGGTGTGGCATACTGACTTGAGTGTTTACTTAGGACTCTGGCCCTCTCAGCCATTGAAACTCACTGTGAGACTTTGGGCAAAACACATTCTTTAAACCTCAAAGGAAGGTAAAGACAAACCCCTTCTGCACAAATCTAGCCATGAAAATCTCATGATAGGGTTGATATAAGTTGAAGTCTACCTGAGGGCATCTAACAACAAACATAATGAATATTTTGTAATGTTAATAAATTATTATAAATGTTATAATTAGTAATCTGAATGAATCATCTTTTAAAAGTACTTTTCCAAACTCTAGTTAATCACACAGAACGTTATGCTAAGGTGCTGTCCATTATATTCAATTAAAGTACATGGATTTGTTGATAGTTGTTCTAATATTTATTTATTTATTATTTAAAACTTTTATATCCCGATCTTCTCAACCTCCATAGAGGGACTCAGACCGGCTAACAGCAAAAATTCAATGCCAAAATACAATTTCAAACATCATACAATAAAATATTAAAAACAGTAAGTCATGAGTTCGAGGCCTGCCCGGGTCGAGGTGGGTGCTCGACCTTTAAGTATAGCCTGCTGTCGACCTTTGCAGCCCGAAAGACAGTTGCATCTGTCAAGTAGGAGATAAAGGTACCACATTAAGTGGGGAGGCAAATTTTGACTGAATTGTGAGGCCATTAAAGAACTCCAGAAATGCTGAGGAATGCGGAAGAACAACAAGGGAACACTGAGAGATTAGGAGTGCGTCAGTTCCCCCTGGTGGCCAGAATTTGCCTCTGTTCGTCTATGTGTGTTTGTGTAAAGACAGCAGGAATTGTCTGCTAAATATGTGTATCTGTAATCCGCTCTGAGTCCCCTTCGGGGTGAGAAGAGCTGAATATAAATAAAGTAAATAAATAATAAATAAAAATACAAGTAGATTAAAATACATATAAGCCAGGCCGGCAAGATAAAGATTATACTAATGCTCAACACAATTATTGAGTACTTGAACTCAGTCTTGGTATATTAAAGCAGCTTTGCACAAAGAAAATGTTCAGCTCATATCATTGTATTGAACTAGAGATAAAACAAAGTTAAACCATGTCTGGGAGGTTCTGTCAATTCACATACAGCATGTACAGAACAATATTCCTAAAGCTGCAAGAGTAATGTGTGTGCTCTGTTAGCCTTTATGTTCTTTTTCTTGTTGGTATTGTTTGTATTTCCATGGCATTAGTTGTAGCAATGTGCCATGATAGTCAATTACAATGATATACTGCAGTAAATGCAAACAGCAATGTGGTCTGTTTTATTCAGCACAATATAAAATACGACAAGAGAGAGTCATACTGCACCAGTACCAATCTGCAAGGACAACCTTTTCTGCGTCATCTGTATTTAGACATTTATGGCCAGTAGAAACCCAACAGAGGAGCTGCTAAGAAGACAACTAGCCCAAATCATGTCCTTGAAGAAGATGACTCTTATACTTACATAATTTTTTTTAACTATAAGTATATCATCATCTGTACTTCAGCATCTGAAAAGACATTCCCACATATCTCCAGCCATCACAGAGGGGAAAAAACAAATAGTACACAGCTTCATTATTGCAAACATGTTGTTGAGCAATTTCAGTTCCCATTAAACTGTGGGTTCAAAAGCCTGTTGTGCCTCCTTAATTCTGAATGCCAAATTAAACAGAGGTTTTTATTCTCACTGGCTAGAAAGGATGTAAGCAGAAAAGCACTCCAAAGTACTGATATATTGCAATAGAAAATGCGTAAGTTTTTATTTTCTTTGAGAGCTATTCAGAAAACCCAGATTGTCTAAGAAACTGACTGGCTAGGATCTGCGGTCTGAGTAGCTGAGACCTCCATGGAGCACCTTCGCTGACTGGCTCTTCATATGGCAGGAAATTAAATAAACTCTCATTTGACTATTTTGAAGTATCTGTCTGTTTACGCATTCACCCCTGAGGGGGGTGCAATGAAAAGGAATGTGCTGTGGCAAGATGTAAGAGAGTTTGTGATGGGCTTAATGGGTTAATGAGGGGAGTCCAGTGTACACAATGGATACTTGTGGGTGATAACAATCTCCATAGGTGAAGCTGGCATCAGCATGGGTGCTGGATCCTTTATGCAGATAACCCTGATCTCATTGATGGGAGAAGGAAAAAACTCTAATGTACACTTTTTGAATAATTTCCTTTCCATATCACAATCCATTGTGAGAAGATTATGGCGAACAAGGCCTTGGGTATGACCAGAAAACATTCCAGAGGTGGTTTATGCCAAAGATTACCTTTATGCAATCAGTCAGAGAAAGACAGCTAGTCCACAGCAATCTTCCAGGTCAACTAATATGAGAATATCTGGAAAATCCATGTGCATAGAAATCAGGGGATAATGAGATGTAATGTGGTCCAGAACATAGCAAGATCCATGACAGCATGCCAATTTAAAACATTTAGTTTACTTTACAGGGGATCTCTTTGTAACAAAAGCTCAAATGTTAGTTCTTTGAAAAATCTTCAGCTGATTGTTGTTCCGTGGCATCAAATTAATTTTGATTTTAGGTGACCATATAAATGAGAGATCTCCAAAGTCAACGCCCACTTTCTATTAGTCATGTGCAGAAATCCGTTTGGTGATTTCAGCCAGACCACGGAAAAGGGACCAGGCAGGACCCAGCTACAATTTGTGTGGAGCTGGCATTGAAGGAGCTGCTGCGCTCCCTCCCAGGGCATGATGAAAGGTGAGTTTTTTCTCCCCATGTGTTCCTCACATTTCTTTCTCAGTCAATCAGAGGCCTGGTTGCCTGTGTCCATTTTCCTCCCCTCTTGTGGCATGCACTTGTTGGGACTTCAATTTCCAGAAACCCCCTCTTGTGAGGTTTTTTTTTAAAAAAATGTTATGGTAAAAACTTTTTAAAAATCCCAAAACTCAGCGGATTGGTGAAACATTCTGAAACTTGGCAGGCTTGCAGTTGTAATTGTGGCATACACGTGAGGCAAGATATGCCTAGAAATGAGAGAGTAAGCTGTGGAGTAAGCCTTAATAGCGGCTTTAGCTCGTGCTCGGTCAGTGACGCCATGAGATTTCCTCAAGATGCACTCCAGACCCCTCCTCGTACGCTTCATCACAGCCAGCTCCTTGGTGAACCAAGGAGTTGGTGTATATGCAACGAGAGGAGGTGTTTGGGAGCAATCATATCAATTGCCCTAGCCATCTCGCTGTTATAGCAATTGACCAAAGCGTTGACAGGATTGTCAGTCTCCATGACAGAAAGATCCCCAAGAGACTTCAGGAATCCATCCGGATCCATAAGTATCTTGGGGCGGACCATCTTAATGGGTCCACCACCCCTGCGGTTAGAGGTCACGATGAATCTTAAACTGATCAGATGGTGGTCAGACCATGACAATGGAAGGATATTTTGCTCCTCCACTTTGACTTCGCCATCCACAATAAAAACCAGCTCAAGTGTGTGACCTGCCTGATGCATGGGACCAGATATTACTTGAGTCAGCCCCATGGTTGTCATGGCAACCATGAAATCCTGAGTTGAACCTGTTAATGTGGTCTCTGCATGAATATTGAAGTCTCCCAGAACTATGAGTTGCTGGGAGACTAGAGCCAAATTTGAGACCACTTCTGCTAGCTCAGGCAGGGAGACTGCTGAGTCGCAGGGTGGACAGTACACCAGCAGAATCCCCAAGCTGTCTAGGGTTCCCACCTTCAGGCAGACACACTGAAACCCAGAGGATTGTGGAATGGTGCATCTGATCAAAGCGATTGATTGCCTAAATATCACCGCAACCCCTCCTCCCTGCCCCTCAGACCTAGCCTGCTGATGCACCCCAAAACCCAGTGGGCACAGCTGGGTGAGATTTACCCGACCCAGCTCATCCAGTCAGGTCTCGGTGATGCAAGCCAGATCCACCCCCTCATCCAGGATTAAGTCCCAGATGACAGATATTTTACTGTTGATGGATCTGGCGTTCAAATGCAGGATCTTAAACCTGAGGGTCTGTCATGGAGACTACCACGACTAACCTTCTCCATGGTCACAAAAACTCTGTTGTGCTTCTTCCTGGGTTGGAAGTAACCAGCATTCCTCCTTCCCCACACAACCTCAATGGTACCCCTCCTGCTCAAATCCCCTCTCCCCTGGTGGATAAGCTGATTAGGGCAGAATTTTAAAGGGGTTAGTCAGCTCTCCGGAAGCAAACAAATAAAGCAAACAAAGTGTTAATAAATGCATTCTCCATACTGGATCCTGGTTGTGGTACTTTGTCCAGAGTACAGATTATGCATTAGGACAATATTTGTGGCATTCAAATATTTGATAGGCTGAAGTACTGGCAATCAGTAGCCAAGAGCCTACATTGCCACAGTGTTGTATGAATAACCATCAGCAGAGTTATATACTGTTTGCATAATGCAGTCCTTGTAATGCATACCACTTCAGTATAAATGTGCTTAGCTAATAGCCTATTACCTTACTGCAAAGTTCCTTATATGTTGTGTTTTGTAGACTAATGTACTTTGCAGTGGAGCCTCATGATCATTCAATGAGCCAAGGTCCATCAGAGGTTGTATACCCCACTCAGTATGGAACAGTACATATTCCATGAGTGGACACCACATTGCTGCCTCATAGATCATTATCATTATCACAAATAACAAAAACAAAAACAAAAACAAAAAACAAAACAAATACTCTACACCTATTGGATTACTGTTGCAGTTACAGGAAATGCAACTGTGCATTTAGATTTAAATATGCATCTAGATTTAGTTCCTTCTTCTCCTTAGGTCAATTTTCTCCTCCTATAAGTGATTCCCTAAATCTTCTTTGGGTGTTATGAAGCAGAAAAAATACTACAGAATAAGCTGCTGAATGGACTCCCTGGTGGCGCAGCTGAGCTGCTGAACTTGCTGACCAAAAGGTCAGCGGTTCAAATCCAGGGAGCAGGGTGAACTCCCGTTGTTAGACATTATAAGCTACTGAAGTGATAGTGTGCTCTAGTGGTTGGAATTATAGACTAAGATTGGAAATTTCCAATTTCTACTTCCCACTCAGGGTAACCAATATGAAAATCACAGGTGATCCCAAAGGTCTCATATGGATAAACTGGATAATCCCAGGGCTCTCGTGAAGATAAAATGTGTGTGAGGGGAGTCATGCACTTTTCCTCAAAATCATTAGAAGAAATCCATGAAATAAATGAAACAAATAAACTTCACTGTCCTCTAGTCTAAAAGATATGGCAGCCTGGTAGAAGAAAGGTAAAGTAGATAGGTCTGTTGTTCCAAATGGACCAGGTAGCTTGTCAAAACTCTGGTCACCTTGTCACATGAACAGAGACAAGTTCAGTCACACATATTACCAGTCAAATGCCAGACTGCCTGCTGTTCTTACTGTATGAGGAGATTAGGGTATGAAGATCAAGTTTCAATAAAATGAATGACATTTAAGAACAAACGAGTACTGGGTTGAGCACATCTCAGCATGGAAGAATGAGATGGACACATGTGACATTCTTCTTCTTTTGTCCCTGCTAGAAATGGATAAGTTCTACATGGTCCAAGAAAAGGAAGGGAACATTTTAGGTACTCGAGCAGGTGGCTTGGATTCGCTTGATTTCCTTTCCTTCGTGACCTGCAGAGCCGATTGTGTTAGAATGGTTCTTGTTGGAACCAGTTCGTCCCAAACAGGCAGATGGGCAATGAAGGTCAGCCCTACCCACCAGAGCTGCAGAAAGACAGGTTTCAATCAGAGATTGGAAAGGTTAACAAATTGCCATGCTGGCTAGGGAATTCTGTGAACTATATTTCCAAAATAAGTTTTTCAAAATCAGGCTTTATTATATAAATACAGTTTATAAATTGATCTTATGAATGGTAGCAACAGCAGCTAGCTTTCTGAAGTATTATATTTCAGTAGTTGGTCTGCTAGCAGGGTATATATAAATAAATAAGTGCTGGACTAGGACTCCTAGAGACTAGAGTTCAATTTTCTACTCAGCCAAGGAAAGCTGTTGTGTAACCTTGAGTAAGTCAGACTGAGAGCGCTTCCAAACAGCACAAAAATGCAAGTATTAAATGGAAGAAAAATAATTCCAAATCTGAGAGCAGGTCCACACACAGACCTGTTAGTCCAAGGATTGGGTACCCCACCATCCTCACAGGTATCCTCTGTATCGGAACAAGATGGAGGGCAGACGGGAGACATCTGGTGCAAAAATTAAATTTGTTTTCATTCCTTTATGTGCTGGATTGTATAGGTACACATGCAAATATTTTAATATAAATATAAGCAGATTTGCATGTGTGCCTATGACGTTCAGCACATAAGTGAACTTCTTTGAACAAAAACTTCCACCAGATTTCTCTCTTCCCCCAATTGTTTATTCAAGCTCTGTTTAATATTATAAAGTTTAAAATAAAGAATTTCAGAGAGTTCTAATGTCTCTCCATTCATGCTTCATTTAAATCAGCTGTCTGTCCATTTCATAGTCCAATCAGCTGATCAGCTGTTTTGGGCTTTTAAAAAGTGGGCATGTGCTGGAGCAGTCTCCACAGGAGGCAGGGAAGGAAATTAGCGGTTTTTCGTAAATGTAGGTTTATAAAGTGATGTGAATATGCACATATTCTAGCCAGAATTGGAATAAAAGGGGACCTTTTTACCCTATGTGTTTTGTCCATTGCAGTGCAGATTTAGCGCTAGCATCATGTAGCCACCCCCCCCTTTTAACCCAGTAAATTTCGTGTTTTAGATGCTGTGTAGATAGGCCCCAAGACAGTAAGAGTATTGTCCTCTCAATTCAAGTGAGCAAACTCGACAAGTCAGGAAAGAAATCGCAAAAATATGCTCTACTTTTTTCTACAAAAGCTCAAAAGCTGAAAACTATTTAGAAATTGAAAAAGTGTAATGTTCCCATATCTAAAATGTAACACGCTGTGAAAATTATTTATGATATACTTAGTTCACCGATCCATTATCCTAACTTAGAAACAGTGTTCTGATTCAATATTTTAAAATCCTCATAAACATTGGCTATTGGACAAATTTCTGTTTAATGTGGAAACAAACGTTACTCTTCACTAACCAGTCATTGTGGAAAAATCCTCGGACTCCCTATGCTGTGATTGTCAGAAGCTGAAGTTTCAAGCTATATATGAACTATACATAATACATTTCTTAGCTAATTATTTGTCAGTAGATTAATAAATCACACTGGTCCCTGGAAGGCTATCTAAATATAGCAGGATCATGAGATGTACTACATACTTAATAGCTGTAAATTGGATGTCTTAAAGGCAAGTGATTTCCTGTCCTTAATGCATAAGAAGCAACATTCATCATCATGGCTTTAAAAAGGAGCTTTTGGTGTGACATTTACTCAGTAGAATCTAATGTGACATATGTTTCAATGACCTGGGACTTCACAGTTTATTTCAGTAAGTGATTTGATTTGTTAAGATCAGAAAAAGTACTGCGATCACACATATTTATGAGCATTGGTAAATCCATATGTTTGGGTTTATTAGCAATAACCAATCTTGATAAAATAAATAAGAGAAGAGACATTACACTGGCAACAAATATCCTCATAGTTAAAGCAATGGTATTCCCTATGGATGTGAGAGCTGGACCATAAGAAAGGCTGAGCGAAGGAAGATAGATGTATTTGAACTGTGGTGCTGGAGGAAAATTCTGAGAGTGCCTTGGACCGCAAGAATCTCAAACCAGTCCATACTCCAGAAATTAAAGCCTGACTGCTCATTGTAGGGAAAGATATTAGAAGCAAAGATGAAGTACTTTAGCCACATAATGAGAAGTCAGGAAAGCTTGGGGAAGATGTTGGGGGAAATGGAAGGAAAAAGGAAGAGAACCAGCCAAAGGCAAGATGGATGAATGTTATTCTTGAAGTGACTAGCTTGACCTTGAAGGAGTTGGGGGTGGTGATGGCCGACAGGGAGCTCTGGCGTGGTCATGAAGAGTCGGTAACGACTGAACAAATAAACAACAACAAAACACATGAAGTAATATTTCAAATTTCTGCATTTGTACTAAAGAATATATAACGAAAATGCTGACTACCTATTGTGCCAAAGAAAGAGGAGGTTTTCAAATTAAAACAACAGTTAAGAGTTTAGGCAGGTTCAAAATCCTGATATGATTTTGAATTATTAATGTTTTCCTGATTTCAGCCAAAATGCAACTCATATTTCTTCTTTGGTATAATTGGATTATCATAAAGTTACATTTCAAAAATAATGTTATCAAAGTTAGAGGAAACTTAGAGCAAAGTTCCTTTACTGGAGTAATGAGTAACAGCTTTAGTTGCTTTTGAGGACATAAGAGGCATTTTAGACATCTGTCATTTCCCCCCCACTCCCTCCCCCCAAAACTCCCCAGAAATGGAATGGCAGAAAGAGCAGTACAGCAATTTACTTATTCCATTAAAAAGATTACTTTTTAAAACACTGCAAAGAGGAACATGATTAGTTACTTTTGAAAAATGATTTGGAAAGGAAACTTTCCTACTTTGTCAGGAAAATGTAGCAGATCACTGCAATCCCTAAACATAAGCAGATATTTTACTTAAAACAATAATTCTGTACACGCATATAAAATGTATTTAATATTTTTAATATTGTACCCAAGATAAATGAGAGATTAGTATATTAAATATACAATGTCCCCATTAGATTTTTGTCTCAAGAAATCTACAAAACCTAATCTGCCTTTACCGGTAGCAGATTTGGTTCATGGTCATGAAATGCTGCGATCATGAAATGGGTGAGAGATAGATCACTTCATTTCAAAACAATTCAGGGATATATGTATAATCTAACCCATATGTACATATATTCTTTGTGAATTGGAAACTGAAATAACCCTTTTTCTAAACAGCTTGAAATATATGTTGGTTGTACCTCATATTAGAGACAACTAATGAAACTTGACTCATATGAATATGCTTCCATTTCTGATAGAAAATAGCATTCTTTTGATATTACAATTGTCAGGAGAGCATTTTCTGCCCTATTTTAAGCTTTTAGCCTTGACTCATAAAGTTACAATTTTGTTGGAGAAGATGAAACTGCCTAATGCAAAATTGGTCCTGAACGACAATACTGAGTGCTGCACTGGATTAAGCATGCAGTAACTGGCCTCTGCTGATGTAAAGAAAAGGGTGGGTTCCTGTCCTTTGTTCAGCATGCAAACCCTTTTTTTTGTCTTGAAAAAGCATTTCCTTAAAATGTAAAGTAATCACATGACCTGTGAGCCAGCCTTCTGGATATGTAACAAAGTGGGATGATGACCAAAAAGCTATAAGAGAGCTATAAAAAATAGAATTATAATAATCTCATGCAATTAAGGTCATTATGTGCATTCATTTAAGTTATAGAACACTTAATGTGCAAATTGTCTCCACAGTGGTCATGTCATTGATACAATGCTACATCAGCTGAACTGTATTTGCCTTGACTTCTTTCCCCATAAGTGAATCCAAGAGCAAGGATATCATTGTAAAATGGAAGGATGACCCTCAAATTCTTCTTAGCACCACAGTCAAAAGAGCTGGCAGAATCATAATCATTGTGTGCCCAACTGTAACAAGAAATGTCATTTCATGGAAAATGTTGTCATCCCACCTTATGACACTCATGATAAGCATAGGTAAGAGGACTAACCGAAAGATAGTTGCAACTCAAGTGTTGCTGCTTGCTGCCAATGATATGAAGCAAAAAGGTTTATGGAGAACCTGACACCTCGGTGCAGAGGTCAACATGTGCATTGCAACAACGTGAGCATTAGGGAAAATGTAACTACCTTTTCTGTTTGGACAATAGATGTCACATATATAAATATTGAGATAAAAAGCAATGATATGATGCAACAATCAACATTAATTGAGATTTCAGAAGTAAGCATCTGCCACATTTAATGCCAGGTTCTGCAATATTTTAGAAGTCTTCAGATTTAATTTTGCCTGATACTTGATCTCAATGAGATAAGGTTCCAGAGTATTCCATTAGCCAGCTACTACTGCCTGACAAATATAGCTCAACTATCTGCCAAATTTCACAAAGGAAATATATAGGAATGGGAATGACTTAAAAACTTGAGAAGGATTCATATGAGAAAAAAACTGGACACCTTGGTCTAAAGGTCATAAGGAATTTACATGAAAGTATACGAACAACCTCAGCAGATGGCTAGTGGCAGGAGGTGGCAGTGCTCCACTTTGCATATGTGCCATTCTGACAATATTCTTCTGGAATAAGAGATGTTAAAGTATTTTAAAAGACACAAATTGCAGTAATATAGTTGAGATGTCATAGCTATAGCATGGATTGGATACCCATGACTAAATGATCCTAAATATAAAATCCTTATTCTTTATGACGCCATAGACCAGTTGTCTTCATAGCAAAAAGTATTGTGAATTTCATGCCTGAACTAGTTAGTTTCAACAGATTATTTTTTATTCTGAAAGGGGATAAATAAGAGAGCTCTCATCATCATCTGCTATTATATGTTTCTTTCTCTCTTTATCTTTCAGTACACTGCACTTTGTTATTTTCTGTTTTCTATCCTGGAAAGCTTTGTCAAATTTTCCTCTACACATGAATGCAATTCATAATGTTGCCATCTTAAGGACAATTACAGTAATAAGTCCCAGCCAAGTATATGGATGCAAACAAAGCAGCAGTGATATACTCAAGGTCTATTATAGTGGCTTTCTAAAGTACAATTGATTTGAGAAAGATCTTTTTAAATTGTAGGAAGAACTATATAGACATGGTTTCTATGGTTACCATCTACTAATTTTTATATATATTCAGATTTCTTTTAGTCCTAACTTTGGGGCTTATGAATCCCACTTATCAAACTACTTGTATTTTTTCAAAAGGAAGCACAATGGGCAAAAAGAAGCTACATACTGCTTACATTGGAAAATATCATTATTTTCACATCACACGCACTAACATTTGCTCATACATGTCTGTGAATCAAACTATAGGATGGTGACACAGGAAAGATCTAAAACAGAAACCTTAAAAGTGCTAGATGCTTCCAAAAATCTCAGCTGATCTTCCTCTGGATATTTTCAATTGAGCTAGTTTAAGTAGACTATTGACTATGGATGAGTGTTGCCGTACTTGAGCAAGCAGGGATCACCAACATTGAGGCCATGCTATTGTGAACACAGCTGCGTTGGGCAGGGCACGTCTCTAGGATGGAGGACCACTACCTCCCAAAGATACTATTCTACGGTGAACTCGCCACGGGTCAGCGCAAGAGAGTCATCTCAAAAAAGAGATTTAAGGACTCCCTGAAACATCTCAGGCTTGGCCAGATTGATCACCAACAATGGTCCACCCTGGCCTCATATTGGGAGGCATGGAGACACACTATCCACAATGCTGCGGCCTCTTTCGAGAAGTCACGCTGAATGAGTCTCAAAGAGAAACAACAATGCAGAAAGAACTGCAACTTGGAAACATCCCCCAAGGCGACTTTCTGCTGTGCTTTCTGCAACTGGACTTGCCTATCTCGGATTGGCCTTTTTAGTCATCAATGTGCTTGTAGAAGGTGTGGGATGAGTCCTTCCTGAAAGAAAACTCTTTGCAAAGAAAAGCCAAGAGTTTAAGTAGAATTATTTGAAAACATGATTGACCCCATTTACTCACAAAAACGATCAATGGAATGCATTACTTAGGCCCCTTCCACACAGCTGTATAAAGTCCACATTGAACTGGATTATATGACAGTGTGGACTCAGATAATCCAGTTCCAAGCAAACATTGTGAATTAACTGCCTTGATATTCTGGGTTATATGGCTGTGTGGAAGAGCCCTAAAAGCAGATAGATCAAGATTCTAATTTCCCTAGTCTTGTGCCACATCTACTTCTGCCTCCTGCCCAGTGAGCATATAATGTTCTGTTTCTACATATGGTTGCAAATGCTAGACAGCAAAAAAAAACTGATAGCAAGAAAAACAATTCATCTGTTGAGCCATAGAATGCTAAAAAGTAAATGGGCCCTAGAACAAATCACGCCTGAACTCTCCATAGAAGATGGCCAAGCAGGGCTATTGGCCATATCATGAGATTACTCACTAGCAAAGATGGAAATGCTTGGTTTTGTGATTTTGTGATACAAAATCCAGTATATATATCTCATTTACTGTGACATGCTGTGTTTTTGTACCAGTAAAATAATAATGATCCAGATGAATAGACTCAATCATGGAGTCTAGATCTAAGCAGTGCTGTTGAGGCTAGAGTGACTTGGAGGTCTCTCAGTCATAGGACTGCCTCCATTGGCAGGAGGTCAGAATTTGTAGAGGTGGAAATACAGAGGAAACTAGAAAGAACCCTTTAGACACAGAGCATTAGTTTTCCCTCTGGGAAGCTAGGATCAGAGGAGGGAAGGAAATAAACCAAAATAAAACATCAATGGTAATTAATGCCTTTTTATGATAATTCAAGAATGCTAAGTTGCATCATGATTGCAATGTACCCAACGGCAGGCAGGCTGTATTGTGATATTCAGTGAAATTGTATATAGGAGTCACACATCTGATTTCTTTTGCCTGAGCCTGCCAGGACCCTTGCTAAGATTTGTACTACAAATCAAGCCTTTGGCAAAAGAAGATAGTCTGATTGCCTTGTTTTTTCAGAATTCCAAGCTTACAGAAACCGCTCTCAAATTTAAATTGATCTAGGGCTGCTGGGAGACAGCAGTGATGCAATGATGTTGGAGAACAGAACTATGCGCCATGGTCTTGTGTCCTGCCCAGCATCCATGCAAGCCAGATTGATGCATTTTAGTAAAATAAAGAACACTGAGTCAGTGCTATAAGAATTTTAACCACCAGTCTTCTCATATTTTATGCAGGGAGTGGGGGGTCTCCATCTTGGTCTTTGCTCAGGCAGTAAAATATTTTGGGGCATCCCTTTAACTCTTTGCACCTCCTCATATTCCTCTTTCTGGTTCTTGGAACTTTTCTTTCTTCCCCTTGTCCCTTTCTCTCCTGTGTTCTTATTTATGTGTCCATCTCTTACTCCTCCACTATTCCAACCATGGCCATGGACTCCCATCTTAATGATCTCAGGCTCCAACTACTCTTCTTTTGACTTTAACACATCTTAACTCCTTTTTCTTGTATACTATCATGATTTCTCACTATGATACCCTAGGGTCACTGTGCTGCCCTCTTTTCCTGATTTCTTGCACTGTCTTAGAAATGAATCCCTTGCCCGCACAGCTTCATTAAAGAATCATCTCAGCCTGAGTGACTAGCATCATTTCCACATAGAGATGAGTTTGTGTACTTTTTTATTTAAAAAATAGCCACTTGTAGAGAAATAATTTTTCTGAATACCTTCAGTCAGAATATCCTCACACGGAACTTGCCCCCATCCCTGAAAAAGGGTGTGTATCTGCCTAAGTAAACAATGGGATGACTTGCAAAAATGAAGTTGCCTACCTCTGCTTCATTCATTCAGATAGAAATCCTTTCAATCAGGATAAACAGCACCTCATTTTGCAGTTCTGCAACTCTCATAAAACCATGGAATTTCTCACACTTTGTATTAAAAGCACCATAAATCCCTGTCTAGTTATGGAAACTCATTGGGTGTCCTAAAGCAAAGCACGTTCTCCCAGCCTCAGGAGAAGGGAAAGGCAACCCTCTCCTGAACAAATCTTGCCAAGAAAACCCCATAATATGTTTGCTTAAGGGTAACCATACATCAGAAATGACTTGAAGGCAAACAACAGCAATAATTAGAATACCACGTGGAAAAATGGCAGACATGAAATATTCATCTGATCCCTAAAATATTCAGAAATAATCAGATATCAACCAAAAATAGGATCGGAAATAAACCAACTTACTATCACCTTGAGAGTGCCCTTTTGGCCAGTTTTAGGCTTAAAGGGCATAATTGTGGCCCATAATGGGGAGAAAAATTAGCTGTCACTGCAATTGTTCACTTTTACTATATCTATTTATTTATTTACTAGATTTATACCCGTCTTTATCACCCCGAAGGGGACTCAGAGCGGCTTGCAAGGAGGCAACAATTCAGTGCTGCATAAATAGACATACAAATAAAAACACATGCATTAAAACCAAAAAGTTGAAAAACCTTAAACAATCACTTTTAAGAAACTGATATATAAAACAGTAGCTACTTTCTCCAGTCTGTGGAAATGGTAATTCTCCCTCTCCAGTTCTTTTACCAAGAAAGAAATCCTTTGGAGTAAAACAGATTATGCACACACTGCATCGCATCACAATTTCTTGCTTCACTGAACATCCCAGATGTGCACCACTAGCTCCATTATATGTAATTGTAATCCAAGAATGGCTCAGAACAGCAGGAGCATTGCCTCATTGCCAGGTGTAAAAGTCTGCCCAGCAACCAGTAAATGGCTCATTAATTTCAATTTGTAAGATTAAGCATGTGGTCAGTGCCACTTGCTCATTGAAAGCAATGAGAGGGACAAGCAAGTGCAGAACAGCAGAATAGATAGTACTACTGTAGCAATACATTTTTGTTGTTCTTTATCATTAAGTGAATACTTTATTTTTATTGTAAATTGCACTACATCTATGTTCAGTTTGGATGTTATGAAGTAAGATAGCCTCGATCATTAAGTAAAATAGCTCTTTCATTCTTATGCATACACTTAAGAAGAAATCTATTGTTTCATGTAGTGATTTTTTAAAAAATATATATGCTAAGGTGTGTTTAATAGTTTGGTAAAAACTGTTGTCATTCAACATTTAAGTTCCCAGTACTAACATTAATAGATTAATACATTTAAGATGTTTTAACATTTAATCTGAACACAATGATCAATGCTTTAATTACCTTCCATTTAGATGACTGCAATACATTCCACAGAGTTTTCTCATATCGAAACTGCAGCTAATGAAAATACAGCTAATTTTTGATACCTTTTGGTGAACATTTTACACCAGCCTTATAGAAATTGGTAGTTGAAGTTGGCAGTACTCTAGACTGAGTGAGTGGCCAAATGCCCCAATCATTAGAAACAGTGCTATAAAGTTCTGCCAGAGCTTTGACAGAATCACTTAACAAAGTGGATGCAAAATCCCCAAGAGCTGCCAGGAACCCATAAGGATCCATAAGCCTCCCAGGACAGACCTTCCTAATTGGTCCCCCACCCCTATGGAGAGCCCCAGTGAGTCTAAACCTGGCCAGGTAGTCATTGTTCCATGACAAAGGAAGGATGGAAATATCCTCCAATAAACCATGACTATCATCCCACCCTGTACAGAAGATCAGGTCTAACTTGTGTCCGGCACTATGAGTGGGGCCAGAAACCATTTGGGACAGACCACCCTGTCAGGAGTGGTCTCAGGCCATGAAGTCCTGAGCCACACCTGACAGGGTGGTCTCAGCATGAATGTTGAAGTCCCACAGCATGACCTGCCATTGGGACTCCAACACCAGACCCGAGACCACCTGGGCTAGCTCAGGCCAGGAGACTGTTGAGCAGCAGGGTGCACTGTACACCAACAGAATCCCTGTTCTATCCCAGCCACTCACCCTTAGATAGACACATTCAAAAGTGGTCAGCTGTGGTATGGGGCACCTGACAAAGTAGGGTGAGATTACCTCCCCCCACCCACACCCACGCCCACACACACACACACAGACACACACAGACACACTTCATCCAGCCAGTTATGCAAGCCAGGTTGGCATGCTCATCCAAAACTAAACTTTGGATGGCCATTGTTTTTCTATTAACCAACCTGGCGTTAAACAGCAGAACTTTCAATCCGGGGGAGCAGCCATCTTGGTTACCCAGTCTATCTGTAGGAGGAGGAGGTGGCCCAGGAGCCACGAGAATTCTCCCACAGGGCCTGGGTCATTTCCTCTTTTGGCATCCCCCAAGATTCTGAAGCACTGGAATGGAGAGCACTTAATATATGTACCTGTTCTGATTTAACTAAGAGCAAATCTACAGAGCCTATTTTGTTTGTAACTTGGGGACTGTCTGTAGTTGCTCTGCTAATCAAAAAGTCAGAGCACTTTGACCATTCAAGTCCTGGCTCCACTATCATCATAACCTTTACTCTTTCCTTAATGCCTTTATAAATAAGACGAGCAATTGTGGATAGCCCCAACAAAACTATCTGAAATGTATTCCACCTCTGGCAACATTTTCGCCTTGAAGTGGATGTAATATTTGCATCCATCCTAGATCTGGGATTACGGTATTCCTGTGGAACGTACATCTTCCGGGACCCCAAATCATGACCATCAGGTCCAGAATCAGCACTGCAAAATGCCTTCATGCTTCATGCTTTCCCTGGATGGGAAGAAATCACAAGCAACCAAATAGATTGGTTCATGATATGGATGGTGGAGCGTGAAAATTGATTCAAGAGCCTTGAATGCTATTAAACAGTCCAGCAGCAAGAGAAAGTTGGTAGGAAAATTGAGGAAATATATTGAGTGATATTGTAGAGAAGAAAAAGAGTGGTCATTCATTTGGTTTTTTTTTGGTTTTGCTTCTGATCAAAGTCACTTGTTTAAATGCATTCCCATTTAATAATGATCCACTTTTTTGTTTCTAAAATTGAAGTGAACTTGTCACCAAATACTAGACAATGTAGGTATCGATGCTACTAAGCAAATACTGTGTTTCATTTAAATAGGGATAATTTATTTAATTGCTTTTTAAATGTTAGTTGACTTGACAATAACGACTGTTTTAATATACTGTACAACTTTGTAAAGATGCTGGTACAATTGTTTCCAGCTGAAACTTGCAGGGGGGGGGGGGAGTATAAAACACATCAAAATAAAAAGTACAGTACAATGTATTTGTTAAGACAATGCTTTTTTATTGCAGCCCAGGTTTAACCAGCTGTGATAATCTATACTCATAATTCTATTTGCACCCTCGACTTATGAGTAGTTGATGCCGAGGACTCTTTGCAAAATGTAATAAAATGCTGATTGCATATTCATGATATAGTAAAGTGCACTCCAAATAAAGTGGATGTACATGTTATGATAGATATCATGAAGCAGAAAGTAGGGGGAGGGTTAAATCATTAAAGGTTGAGGATTACAGACTGATGCTGGTGGCCACATTCAAGTCAAAAACAGCATGGCACCCGTTATTTAAAGGAATGTCTTTTTTCATATGGCATATGTCTGCTCAGAGACTGAAGTCTGTTGAGGAGACTCCCATCAGGGAGTTCAATATATAGCAGGAGTTTATGGAAGAAGACCTTCGTTCATGCCATATGTCTTCAGTGGAAAGTCTTCCCTTTGGAAACCCTGGGTGCTGATGCTGAGTTTGGTCAAGGCCAAGTAACAATATGGCTTTGCAGGGGCCTAACTCATTTCTTTCAAAATGTACATGATTGCACCTGTTTTAACCCTTGCACTTGTTTTAATTTGGTAAATTGATTAATATTTTTAAATCTGTCTGTATTCTTGTATTGAATTTCACATTGTTTTGAATTCGTCAAATTGTATGCATACATTGTGTTCGATTCTATATTATGTTATTTTGCTTTGTTTATTTTATTTTGCTACTGTATGTATTTTATTGCGATGTAATTTTTGTTGTTTGCATTTTGTATTTTATTTTGCTGTATTGTATCTTTGGGCTTGGCCTCATGTTAGCCGCCCCGTGTCCCCTTCGGGGAGATGGTGGCGGGGTATAAATAACGTTTCTTATTATATTATTGTCCCAAGATTCCATGATATAGGGTAGGGTATGACTATTTGAATGAATAAAATAAATTAAGAAGACTTGTGGTCAAGTTACTGACATGAGCAATAGTACCACCAAATCTTTGGATCTCAGGCTTAAAGAGGGTCTGCAGAGTGTGTCTACATTATAGAATTAAAGCAGTTTGTCACCACTTTAACTGCCATGGTGCAATATTTTGGAATCATAGGAGTTGTAGTTTGAAAAGGTCTTTAGCTTTCTCTGCCAAACAGAGCTGGTGCCTCACCAAACTACAAATCCCAGGATTCCATATCATTAAACCATAGCAGTTAAAGTGGTGTCAAAAAGTATTAATTCTACAGTGTAGATGCACCCATAGACATCCTACATCCATAGGTGAAACTTCTGCTGAAGTATCTGGCATTTAATACAAAATACACATACAAAGTGTCAGAGGGAAAATAGTTTGAATACCATACTTGGAAAGGAAGAACACCCAAAATAGCTTTGTGAATTTGGTCACTGAGAAATGGACACATTTGAAAAGGGCTATTAGCTTTCAGAATGTAAAGTTTGAACAAGACACTATTAAAGGCAATTGCAGTGTCATTTCTAAACCTTCAAATTTCATAGAGGAGACAGGAATGAGCATGAAAAGAAAGAAAATGAAGTGTGTCAAATTGGGTCTATCACTCCGTTGTAACACAAACTTCAGGTCATGAACTCTTCTGGTCATTAAACATTCTGTAGTGATATTTTTCACCTTAATTATTCATTATAGATAAGCCCTGAAAGATTTTGATGAACTGTAGACTGAACTTTCAGGATAGCAAATAATGAATGGGATTAAGTATGTTTTATCTTTTAAAATCTATGGTATTGAAATGATCAGGATTGGCATAGCATGCCTCATAGTGAGCACCAGAGGAACTAAAGATTAGACTTACTGGGTAATTTTACTCCCAACACCCCTTCAAATCTACAGTCATTGCTTCCAGAACAAATTAGAGTGAAAAAAGAATAGAAATGAGGAGGTAAATAGGATGGTACAGTCAGAAAAAAGAGAAACAGTGAAAAGAAAAAATGCACAAAATGCATGGACTAAGATCACACTTTACCCTTAAAAAATAAAACTAAACACATTTTCAAAAATAATAAAAAGATTGGTTTTCAATAAAAAATATTTTTTAAAAAATAAATAAAACTAAATTCAAATTTGAAGGGAAAATACTGCCTTAAAAATGCTACCACTAAAATAACATTGAAACCCTCATGTAGAGTCACTCAAATAACCAGTAAGTATCAAGATAGCTGATCATAGTGCTGGATTAGGAGAGATCTAGAAATGGAGAATTGATGTTTGGGTACTTCTAACTGGGAAGTCTATGATACATTAAAAACATTTTCAAAATAATTTCTACAACTAAGCAGAGGTTCCACAAAAAAAGGACAAGAGAGGAAAATATACGTTATTGCAGGGGTCTTCAAACTTTTTAAACAGAAGGCCAGGTCACATTCCCTCATATCTTATTTGTAGTACAAAAAACACTTTAAACAATACAATAATTAAAATTAAGAACAATTATAACAAATATAAACTTCTTATTATTTCAATGGGAAGTGTGGGCCTGCTTTTGGCTGATGAGATAGGATTGTTATTGTTGTTGTGTGCTTTCAAGTCATTTCAGACTTAGGTTGACCCTGAGCAAGGGCTGGGTAAATGACCTTGGAGGGCCATATTTGGCCCCCAAGCCTTAGTTTGAGGACCCCTGCTCTATTGCATCCTTCACTCCAAGCACCATAATACTAAAATGCTGGTGAAATTCTTTTTGGAGATGCACTAACATTTGATGTCC